>JZKD02S0954574.1:145359-159484 GCA_000966675.3 Picea glauca | reverse complement strand
GCATTTGCTTCCAAAAACTTTGAAGTGCTTCACATTTGTTGGTCTTCCTTTCCATAGCTTGTAGGGAGTTTTATCAGTGTTGTTTCTGAGCATTACTCTATTTTGAATGTGAACTGATGTATGCACTGCCTAGCATTACTCCGTTTTGAATGTGAACTGATGTATGCACTGCCTATGTCCAAAATATATCTGTCAATTTGGAATCCATTAGCATTGGTCGAGCCATTTCTTGTATTGTCCTGTTCTTTCTTTCAACAACTCCATTCTGTTGTGGTGTCCTACCAACAAAGAATTGCCTTTTTATTCCATGACTGCTGTAGTAGTTCATAAATTCCTTTGAAGTGAACTCTCCTCCATTATCAGATCTCAAGCATTTGATTTTTGAATCCATTTCATTTTCAACCATTTCCCTGTAGACCTTGAAGTTTTCAAAAACTTTTGACTTATTCTTGAGAAAGAAAATTGCAGTCATTCTTGTATAATCATCAACTAATAACCTAAAGTATTTCTCACCTTTTAAACCCTTTGTGGTCTTGTCGTTGAGTATTCATTTGATTTGAACCTGGTCTTTGTTTGCTTTCCTTGTTGACAATGCTTGAGTAAAGTGTTAGTTGGTATTGTGATCTAGGGCATTTCTCTAACTGCTTCTTTTTTGCTGACTTTGAAAAGGTTAACAAAATGTATGTGACCCATTCTTCTATGCCATAGCCAACTTTCATCGTCCTTTTCTAGGCAACACTTTTCATTTCCAATTTCACTTAATACATATATGTTGCTTGAAGTTCTCACAACTGTTGCAATCAATTTGCCTGAACCTTCTTTTCTTATCTCACACTTTTGTGAATCGAAAGTAACTTTATGACCTTGGTCACACATTTGACTCACACTTAGAACATTATGTTTCATATCTTCTACTAGCAGAACATTTTCTGCCTTGGTATTCTTGTTCCCAATTCCGACTGTTCCTTTTCCAATGATTTTAGCTGAATCATCATTTCCAAAGGAGACTAATCCATATATTTCCTTTCTTAATGTAAGAAACCTGTCTCTATCACCTATCATGTGTTTTGAAGAGCCACTGTCAACATACCAACCACATTTATTCTGCTTAGATTGTAGAGCGAGTGTGCATTCTCCATTGCTATACTAATTCTGCTTTCTTATCCATGTCCTTTTCTAAGGTTCTTGTCTGTGACTGTTGTTATTCTGTTGCGGTTCTCTAGGAGGGACTGCCATTCTTAAATCTTTGGCCATGTGTCCAAAGTTGTTACATTTATACATTCCACTTCAGTGCTCAAAGATTCAAACATGTTGTAACTTCTTCTCTGTGTTTCACTAGGCCTTCTTGGATAACCCTTTTGTGTATGACTTTCAAAGTTGTTTATGTTCTTGTTGTTAGCTCTGCAATTCACAGCTTTATGTCCAAAATTATTACATGCATAACATAAACCAAAAAGATAGTTTGATACCTGGGAGTTGAAGATATTCTGAAAGGAGGTACTCTTATGAATTTTTCTTCTTCCTGAGGCCTATCCGTTGGTTGTTGATTATGAAATCTGAATCTTCTTGGTGGAGGAGTGTCCCTGTAATCTTCCTTGTAGATCTTCCTATCCCCTTTGATTGTTTTTGCATAGCTTTTTGGATATGTTTCTTCCTATGCTGTTTTGGAGCTTGATCCCTTTTTTGTCTGATTGTATCCAAGTCCAGACATGTCATGATGAGGTTTTTGACTGCTGATAATGTCATCCAAAACTTTTGAGCTGTTCTGCATATTTTTCTTTTGAAGATCCTTTCTTAAAGTGACAATCTCTGCTTCCAAATTTCCAATGATCCTATCTTTTTCTTCTAGATGTTCTTTGAGTGCTTCTTCAATTCTTTTATCTTCTTCTATTTGAACTTTCAAATTTGTGATCATTTGTTCTAGTTCTTGAGTTTCTTCTTTCTTGTCTAGTTCCTCTTGTAGCTTCTTGTTTTTTTTCTTTTCTCTTCTGATAACTTCTATGGCACACAACAATTATTCTGGATAGTCAACTTCTATGTCTTCATATTCTTCTTCGGCTTCTTCATATTCTTCTTCGGAGTCTTCTTTATCAGAGTCTTGTACTGCCATGAATAGAACTCTTTCTGTCTCACTGTCACTGACCTCATCTTCATCTAATGATGAGATGTCTTCTTTGGTGCATAAGCTTTTCTTGAAAACTTTCTTTGTGGTTCTTTTTCCTTTATATGTTTGTTTGCTATTTGAGTAACCTTCATTATTTCTCTTTTTCTTATGAGGACATTTGTTAGCAAATGACCAATACCATCACAATTAAAACAAATCAAAGGAAGCTTACCTATATACCTGTCGTTGGTTCCCTTGTTCAATCTTTTGACAAAGTTGGTCACTTCTTCATCATCTTCTGAGATGTCACTGTTGTTGCTATGTTCTTTTTCTTTTTATTTCCCCTTTTCCTTTGAATTTTTGGATGCTTTGAAGGCTGCTTCTTTTATATCTGGATTTTTCTGTTCAGTTCTCATTTCATATGTTGTGAAGATTCCATGTAATTCGTTCATGCTTATTGAGTTTAGATCTGCTCTTTCTTCTAGTGCTAATATCTTAGGGTCAAATCTCATAGGAATAGATCTCAGTACCTTTTGAACAATTACAAATTCTTTGATTTCTTCTCCCAATCCCATGATTGCATTTACTATTTCATCGACTCGTAAAAAGTAAGCTGCAATATTCTCATCTTCCTTCATCTTTAGTTGTTCGAACTAACCTCTGTAAGTTTGAAGCTTTGCTTCTTTGACTTTTGAATCTCCTTCATAAATATTTTGAAGTTTGTCCCAAATCTCTTTAGCAGATTTACAATGTGCAACTTTGGTGAATACCGATTCTCCAAGACCATTCAAAAGTGCATTTGTGGCTTTGGAATTATTCTAACCGAGTTTTATTGCTTTGTCATTTGTCGACGAAACTGCTGGTGTTGTGTATCCATCTAAAATTGATTGCCAAATTTCAAATCCCTGTGCCTATATATATGTTTTCATCCTTATGCTCCAAAATGCATACTTCTGTCCATCAAATTGTGGTATTCCATTTTTATACATGTTGTTTCTCTTCATGATCTACCTTTCAGTGGTTAAACTGATTTTTGAAGGAACTGACTCTGATACCATTTCTTAGATTACTGAGAGGGGGGGTGAATCAGTAATAGAGAAATCTAATCCTTTTTCACCAAAAATGCAAGTGTTATATCAATGTAGCATTATCATCCAATAGTTACAGAGTAAATAAACAATGAACAAATGAACAATCACACACATACACAATACACCAGTGTTTTTACGTGGAAACCCAAAGTGGGAGAAAACCACAAAATGTTTTTTCTTATATGTCTTGAAGAATTGCATTCATTGGAAGCACCAATTTCCTTTGTTTTCCAGCGACAACTGGAAGGAGGCTCCAACCCCCTAGTTTTTCAGGCTACTACCTGAGGGAAGCTCCAACTCCCCAATTCTCTGGCTACAACCGGAAGGAGGCTACAACCCCCTATGTTCTCTGGCTACAACCGGAGGGTGGCTACAACCACCTGTCCTTGCCCCGTCTAATCGCCCCGAAGTAGAAGTAGAATGATGGAACCAATGTCACACTATCACTGTGAGATATACCACTGTACAACTATATCAATCTGTACCACTGACCTGCAACCCTACAACCAACCTGTACAACTGCCCTGTAATCAATCTGTACCTGAAATGAACATGTATCAACAAGATCAACAGGTATGCGACTTGTAGTGATGTAGCAAACATATGTACGCACCCTATATGTTATGCAACCAACGTATGTATGCAACTAAATTGTTATGCAACCTACGTATGCCTTCTGAACACTAGGGTTTTCTTTCTTCTGAAAACTTCTGACCCTGTGTATCTTCTTTCACATAGATCTGTAACCAGACTGTATCTGTACCCTGTGCATGCATCCTCATACACATCTCTCTCTAGTCATGTGCCATAAGTGTGTGTAATCATGAATAAGTATAATAGCCCTCACATGATTGTTAACCCTTTACCAAGTTTTGAGGATCCTTGGTCAGGTTTGACCTATTTCGGGACTTCGACATGTTGTCGAAGGCGGAGTGCAAGTCGAAGCGGAGATCGTGGGATCTTGGACCTTTTTTAGGGATTTTTGGGTTATGGGCTTATGTAACGGGTATGGGGATGTCGGCCCATGGGTTTACCCATGTTTAGGCCCATTTTGTAATGTATAAATAGAAAGGTAGGGGATGTAAGTAAAGGGGAGCAAGGGTGTGATGCTAAGTGCAAGTGATAGTTGTACATGCTTTGTGCATACTGTGTGAGACTTGCAAGGCTAAGCGCAAATGACTGTAAGAGACTATGTAAAGGCTTTGTGTTGTAACCTAGCTCGGGGAACGAGGATCTGGCAAGGTGCGCGCATATCTCTTGTCCTATGCAGAGTGGGTTTGGATGCTCTGTGCTTGTAGATGATTGACAAAAGATAATAAAGAAGATGAAGAGTTGGTGGACGTAGCCCCAGGCTGGGGGTGAACCATGTATAACCTGTGTTATGGTTGCTTTGTGCATTGTGAATTTTTTATTGTTGTTGCTTAGTGTAATCATGTATGTTGAGATGAATATGATAGCTTAGAGCCTAATTATGTGAATAAGATGCTAGATTTGATCTATGTTGATATGCTAAGTGCTTAGATGTGTTATATCTGAGTGAATACTGCGCTGCTCTGTAATTAGGGTTTATCTGCATTGTGAACAAAGGTTAAATACTAATGAGCTATAGCTGCTAAGTGCTCTGTTAAGGTGTTGTAATCACAGATTTGTGTCCCAGCTAAGGTTGCAGACACTGGAGTCTAGCAACCACCCCTGCCTCTACCTTGGGCGAGACTTCATCTGCTTAGCAGGTGTTGCCGAAAGGGCCAGTAGTTAGGGTTTTTTTGGTGCGCTGTTGAAGCGTTGAACCCTGGGTCTGCCCCTCTATGCCAACAAATGGTTCCATTGCCGGGACCCGAAACTGTGATTGCTGGGAATTGAGGAAAAGAAAGAAAGCTCTATGCGTAGATCTATTGCATTAGTATGAAGTACTCTACTTGATTTGCAAAGCTCTATGCTAAGAAAGGAATCAGATCTGAAGAAAAGAGGTAAGATCTTGAAGCTTTGTGCTCTAAGAAAGGTAAGAATAGTGAAATTTTTTAGATCTGGAAGCTTTGTGCTCTATTGAAAGTAAGAGTAGTGGAAATTTTTATTTCAAAAGTATGGATCTAGGTGTTAAGGTTTAAACTATTATTAGAGTTCTTTGCATTTCACTAGATAAAAATAACATAAGATAGGATCACTGAGAAATACACAATCACAAGAGACACATAATTTATCTTAGGAAACCCTCATGGGGGATAAAACCCAACAAAACTTCCTTATTATAGATAGCCAATACAATGCTAAGAGATAACTCAAACAAATGCACAAAGTCCTCTCCCAAGAATGTGCCTCTCTCTCTCTCTCTTCTCCAACTGCAACTTCGAAACTTTCTCCTTAATGAACAAGTGAGTGTGTGTCTAAATGAGGCACTACCCTCCTTATTTATACAACTCTAACATGTGTGGACGGAGGTGTCTTTTCACTGGCAGGGCCGACTTCTTCTTCTAGGTGGTTATAACCACCTTTAATATATTTTGGGGCCTCTTTAATATATTCTGGAGCTGACTTCTTATTCTGCCTATTACAATTATATTTTGACCAATCTGCAAAAGGGGATTTGGTCTTTTACAATAGCCAACATGATCAATCTGCGATAGGGGATTGATATAATGAATAATACATCAATAATAATTAGAATACACTTTGCAGTTACAATATTTCAACACTCCCCCTTAACAAGAAGTGTATTCTACGACAACATCAGGCGAGAGAGAGGACAACATCATCAACAACATCAGGTGGGTGAGAGGACAACATCATCAATATTATCTTGGAACACTGACTGGCATATCTATAAATCATTGGAGTTTTTTCTCATCATTAACACAACACAGAGGCAGGAGCATCATCAACACAACATGGAGCTGGAGTAGCATCATCATCCCCATCAGCATGAGGCTAAGGTAACATCATCATCATCGTCTTCAACATTAAAGCTGAAATAATATCATCATCATCATCTTCAACAAGGACTCAAGAGCTGAAGTGGCATCATCATCATCATCTTCAGCAAGAGGCAGAAGTGGCATCATCATCATCATCATCATCTTCAGCAAGAGTTTGAAGTGGCATCATCATCATCATCTTCAGCAAGAGTTTGAAGTGGCATGATCATCATCATCTTCAACAAGAGTTTGAAGTGGCATGATCATCATCATCTTCAGTAAGAGGCTGAAGTGGCATCATCATCATCGTCATCTTCAACAAGAGGTTGAAGTGGCATCATCATCATCATCTTCAACAAGAGGCTGAAGTGGCATCATCATCATCATCTTCAGCAAGAAGCTGAAGTGGCATCATCATCATCATCTTCAGCAAGAAGCTGAAGTGGCATCATCATCATCATCTTCAGCAAGAAGCCGAAGTGGCATCATCATCATCAACTGCATCAACATGGATTAGTATAACACTAATACATCATCATCATCAATAACAACACAAGGCTGATACAACATCAAAAGCAACAATATCATAACACAAAGGCTGGCAACATAGCACGAGGCTGGCAACACATCATCACAGCATGAGGCTGGCACATCATCAGAGCACGAGGCTGGTATGTCATCAACACGAGGCTGACATCACAACACTTAATCTAGAAGCACATCATCACAACACGAGGCTGGCACACTACACAACAATTAAGCTGGAATCACAACACAACAATTAAGCTGGAAGCACAGTACTAGATTGGATTTACGTAACAACAATTAAGTTGGAAGCACAGTACTAGGATGGCATATCTCAACACAACAATTAAGATGGAAGCACAGTACTAGACTGGCTTTACGTTAGAATAATTAAGCTGGAAGCACAGTACTAGGTTGGCATATCTCAACACATCAATTAAGCTGGAAACACAGAACTAGACTGGCTTTACATCACAACAATTAAGCTGGAAGCACAGTACTAGGCTGGCGTATCTCAACACAACAATTAAGTTGGAAACACAGAACTAGACCAGCTTTATGTCACAACAATTAAGCTGGAAGCACAGTACTAGGCTGGCGTATCTCAACACAGTAATTAAGCCGGAAACACGGAACTAGACTGGCTTTACGTCACAACAATTAAGTTGGAAGCATAGTACTAGGCTAGCATATCTCACCACAACACTACTCCCCCTTTCGAGGGAGGTCCTTTTGGACTATATTGAGCTTATTTCGAAAGTGCTCAAACTTTACATGAGATAGAGGCTTGGTCAACACATCAACAACCTGTTCATCCGTGCTAACATATTGGAGCTTTATGGATCCTCTCTGCACCATGTCACGGATGTAATGATATTGGATCTCTATGTGCTTTGACTTGTCATGAAATATAGGATTCTCTGTCATCTTTATGAAGCTCTGGTTGTCACATAG
The DNA here is from genome assembly GCA_000966675.3 of Picea glauca. Classification (NCBI taxonomy): domain Eukaryota; kingdom Viridiplantae; phylum Streptophyta; class Pinopsida; order Pinales; family Pinaceae; genus Picea; species Picea glauca. Next base: position 151,901 of record JZKD02S0954574.1, on the reverse strand, counting down.
GATCATGGTTGCTTCCATATCTAGGTCGAATAGACCAGTCAATAACTTACGAAGCCATATAGCTTCATAACTGGTAGAACACACAACAATGTATTCTGCTTCCGCTGTACTAAGAGCAATGCTGGATTGCTTCCTACTCTGCCATGAGATCATGGCTGATCCCAAACTGAAACAACATCCTGAAGTGCTCTTCCTGCCAAAGACACTTCCAGCCCAATCTGAATCAGTGTACCCACTCAGTGTGAAATCATGATCTCCATCATAGCTGAGGCCACAATCCAATGTACCCTTAAGGTACCTCATCACATGTTTTGCAGCAACTAGGTGAACATGTCTAGGTTCTACCAGAAACTGACTCAGAGTGTTCATGGAAAAACATATATCTGGTCTGGTGTTCGTCAGGTACATCAACGATCTAATGATATGTCTATACAACGTGGCATTAATCAATTCTGACGAAGTGTTGACCAGAAGCTTCAACTTTGTTTCCATAGGTGTATTCATGGACTTGCACTCCAACATGTCAACTCTCTTCAAGATTTCAACTGCATACTTCCCTTGGTTAAGGAAGATTCTCTCTGTGCTCTGCCATACCTCAAGACCTAGGAAATAATGCATTAGGCCAAGGTCTTTCATCTCAAATTCTGTGGCGAGCTTCTTCTTACATTCGGTGATGAGATTTTATTCTCTAGTTAAGAATAAGTCATCCACATGTAGCAGCAATATCACTGGCTCATCATTCATAACCTTGAAGTAGAGGTTAGAATCAACTTTACTCTTGGTAAAGTCCAAGCTCATCGGGAAGCTGTCAATTCTACCATATTAAGCTCTAGGAGCTTGCTTCAACACGTACAGATCATTCTTCAACTGACATACATGATTCTTTCTATCTTCAATCTTTAAATCAATTTTTCTCATTACATTGTACCAATCTGGTACACTTGCTCAGCTGCAACTCAATCTGCACAATCATGTGCTAGCTCAACGTGCTTTCTGCAAGGTACTATCTGTCTCACTGTTTGGGAGTATGTCCTCTATTCTCTCTGCAACTGTTCCTTTTGGAATCTGGGACTCTGCACCTACAGCTGCTCTGAGGCTGAGAATGTCTGCTTCATTCTCACTATGGCTGCTAAAATCTGAGAGTAACTCCTCTTATTCTATCACGACAACAGTTTCATCTGAAACTGAGAGTGGCTCAATAACTAATACTGAAGATAGCTCTTCTTCTTTCATGGAGGTAACTCTATCTTTCATTGTAGTCATGTCTCCATGACCCAACTAGTTTACTGCACCAACTACCACTCAGTTTTAAATATGAGGATTTCTCCCTCTGCATCTCATACTATATATGAATCATGGTTGTTCTGGCTGTCTTCATAAATACTAGAACTATTTCTTCAATAAGTGTCTCGTCATAGTCTTCTCCCTTTTTCTAGGATAATCCTCTGGACATACATCAGGATTTGTACATCTGCAAGATGTTTGATCTGTATAGATCAATATTGGAAGTCAATATTGACTTCTCTTCTCACGAAAGAATCCATATCCTAGTCTTTTTGTTGTGGGTAGGAATCCCTCCTACAGACTTAGCATTTAAGGGCTCTAATCATGCATGTAGAAAATGACCATTTCAAAGGCTTCTACTCTTTTCTATTCTCCCAACACAAAACCCCACATTCATGTAATACAAAGGTGAAAACAAGATTCAGTAACTCTACCTCGAGTCCTTCATTTGATGTCGATCCCTTTGATTTCACTCGCTCTTTGATTGCAAGCCTCCTCCCAAAGCTGACCTGCATTCACACATGAACAAACAAAAAGCCACAAACATGCATTTCATATACTAATTGCTGGGTTAGTTGTGAAAATATCATAAAATAAATATTCAACTTGAACACATGATATGGCGGGACGGGAAAAGTATTCCTTTTTGTATTAATCTTCACAAGAGAAAACTTACAATATGTGGTTGGCACTACTCCTCGAAACTGGTCCTGGGCTCCTCTTCAACTGTCCTCCAACTGCTTTGCTTTATACTTCTCTTTGCACAAGGATGGCTAAAGGTTGGGACAAGGGGAATGCTCAATTAGGTATAGTCTCTTTACTATGATTTTCCTCTTTTCAAATGGGACCCCTAACCCTTCTTTTATAGGCTAGAAGGAGCTAGGTATTTGCTCGAGTGATTGGCCATGCATGGTCGAAAGGTTTAGTTAACTTACCCAAAACTGTGTGTTTCGTTGACAACTTTCCATTTTTCGTGCTTTTGTAGATACACGCGGGCTGTAGTGGGTCAACTAGAGTGTACACACGGGCTGTAGTGGAGCAGGGCACGTGTGCCTTTAAAAAGGGTGTTTTTAAGAAGAGTTGTTTAGTACTAGCTTGGAAAAGAAGGAATGTGAGATGGCCTGATGCTAGGTAAGCATGTTTGGTGCAAACTAGGGTTATAACACTTTCTGACCGGCTTCCTTCTTTGTCACTGAAACAAGGGATTCTTCCCAGGAGATTTCATATCTTCTAGAAGCTTCTAAAGCTATGATCTAGTCTTTTCACGACATCTGTCTCCCAGTCATGGAAGTTGACTCTTCATCTGATACTTTATGAGATCAGGCTTACTCTCGATTTCTTCTAAGTCTATAAGGACTTCATCATCTCTTACAGGGTATACTTGGTGTTGAATACCAAGTCGAGTTCTGCTTCTCGTTCCAGTGTTCGATCATTTTTGGAGCCTTCTGCTCCTTTCAGTCAATCTTCATATGAGATATTCTGAATCTCAAGAGATAGCTTCTTCTTCATCTTCTTTGGTACATGAGTGTATATGGTCATGTATATAGTCTGCTTCATGTCTTATTTAATATGTTGCCTTCTACAACCTTCACTATAGCTTCCTCAGGGTTATTACCTGTGACCTGGAACAAGGTCAACAAAACATCAAGCAAGAACAATATCCTTTTGATAATAGTAGATAAAGCAATAGCACGTTAATAATCATCAAAATAGCTCCTTTAGAGCTATCACTCATGGCTTGTCAAAAACAAAGATCAAAAGTAAGAGATACAATAGGAAATGAGGTCAACACTCTTATAGTGTTGTGATCATACATTCCTTCATGGCAACCTGGAACTAACACACGAGGTTTCTCCTGGGACCTGGAGCCTTTTCCTCAAGAATGAGTGTTTGCCTTTTCTTCCAAGTCTCCTTCACTCAAGATGACGAGTGATTTCTTCAACCTGTCTTCTGTACCGAGACAATACACTATCTTGACAGAAGGTTGGGTTAGAGGATAAGCTCTATGATCTCAACTTTTAATCCATCTAATACCTTGACTCAGAATTTGATCAAAGTTTAGAATGATGGTCATAGCTACAACATGCAACACTGATCAAAATAATGTCATAACAAATAGATGCATATCAGAATAATCACACATAGGTTGCATCATTCCTCTGAATGTGTTGGATCTTGAGATCCTTCTCGATATATGGCAAGAGATCCCTTCTCCTGCAAATACCCTTTAAAGCTTAACCATTTAAACATGTGTGAGTACATACCTCTTATGACATTTGTAGGTAGAGGCACCATCTGGTAGCAACGGTAATGATCAACTCTTAAGAACTTCAAGGGTGACTGCAACTGGTACTATGCCTACAACTGCAATTGATAATGCAACTACAACTTAGGGTTTTATGAGGAAACCCTAATTTTTCAAACTTCAATTTTTGAAATTTTGATCTAGGGGATAGATGCGTTGAGCAGAGGCGAGTAAGCTGGTGCAGTCAGATTTATGAAAATCCAACTTTTACCCCCTTAAACTTGACCAATGGATTTTTGGACTGGTGCTTCTGGTTTTCTGGTACTTCTGGTACTCTGGTACTTCTTGTACTTCTAGTACTCTGGTTTTTTGGTACTTTGTGAAGACTAGGGTTTCACTTTCTGGGAGATCTAGCCACTAAAAAGTTGCGCTGAGGATGCCAAAGTGATCCTTGAGGAAGGGCACACTTTTCTAGATGGTTTTGGGGCTGAAATACTTCTTCAATAAAAAGCCCTAATTTGCATGTGCAACAATAGTGACGTTTTTCACTTTCTCTTGTGAAAGATGCTCTCTTAAGCTTAGCTCTGATACCATGTCAAGATTTAAGCTATTATTAGAGTTCTTTGCATTTCACTAGATAACAATAGCATAAGATAGGATCACTGAGAAATACACAATCACAAGAGACACATCATTTATCCTGGGAAACCCTCATGGGGGAGAAAACCCAACAAAACTTCCTTATTATAGATAGCCAATACAATGCCAAGAAATAACTCAAACAAATACAAAAATTCCTCTCCCAAGAATGCGCCTCTCTCTCTCTCTCTCTCCTCCAACCGCAGCTCCGGAACTTGCTCCTCAATGAACAAGTGAGTGTGTGTCTAAATGAGGCACTACCCTCCTTATTTATACAACTCTGGCATGTGTGGACGGAGGTGTCTTTTCACTGGCAGGGCCGACTTCTTCTTCTGGGTGGTTATAACCACCTTTAATATATTTTGGGGCCTCTTTAATATATTATGGGTTGACTTCTTATTCTGCCCATTACAATTATGTTTTGACCAATTCGCAAAAGGGGATTTGGTCTTTTACAATACCCGACATGATCAATCCGTAATAGGGGATTGATCTAATGAATAATAAATCAATAATAATTAGAATACACTTTGCAGTTACATTATTTCAACACTAGGTATGTTTGATAAATGTTTTCCTAGTCTGAAAAATAGGGCACAGTTAGAAGAAAGAAGGTTTGATATGAATAGATCTGATAGAAATAATGAAAGATATGTTATTCCTATGCATAGAAAGAATGTTTGGACTGACAAATGAATGCAGGATCCTAGAAAGAATTTTTTGCAAGTTAGTTACTATGATCCTAGTGTGCAGTACAGGAAGAGTCGGGGATCATTTAAGAGAAAGAGAGGATTAACCCTTTGTTACAGCTGCAGAAGGCTGAGCCATCTTGCTAAGGATTGCCCTGATAAAATATCTAGTTGACTTTGTTGTAAAGCTATGGACCATGAAGTTTTGGATTGCCCTAGAATGATTGCTAAGCTTGAAAGAATGAATATGAGACAAGAAAACCCTGAGAAAGGCCAAGAAACTGAGACCGTGCTAGAACTCCAGAAAGAATAAGAGAATGTATTATTACAAATGAAAGAAACCCTGAATGACCACAGAGATATCAACTTATCAGAGATCTTCAAAGAAAAAGAGTGCATAGAAGCAAGAATCAAAGACTTCGACATAGACTGTGTTTTGGACGAGGAAACACAGGTGAATATTATGACAGAAAGAACGTGGGAAATTCTGGGAAAGCCTGCTCTAATTCCTTCATTGGGAGGGATAGATTATTTAGAGGAAAACTGATAATCCTCTGTGGATGACTTACCAAGACATCTATGAGTGCTCATGCCACTTCGACAGAAGAAGAATTTGAGATCGTTAAGTTTATTGAGAGCAACACCCCATTTGCTTTATTGCTAGGAAAACCCTGGATTGAGAAAGATCAGATCCGAAGAAAACAAGAAGATGAAGCTCTAGAGAAGAAAAGACAAGAACTAAGAGACTTTATGACAAAGAGAATAACACACTTACTAGAAGAACAAGAAAACCAGTCGAAGCTACTAAGGACCAGAAATCTAGATGTCGAAGTTGAAAGAACCCAGGAAGACCTAAAACACCTGTATGTACAAGAGAGTAGAGCACCTACCCCAGACAGAGAAGAAGCATTGACCTTGAACCCTATGAAATACCATCAACAACGCGAAGTTACTATGCCAAGAGGAGATAAGAATTAGAATGTGATCCAGGGGGTCATTCGTCATGAAAGTTACACTGATCCAAAGCAGAAAAATGGTACAATGGCAGTGAAGTGGCAATGCAATGATTGGGTAAGAACCAAGTTTTAATAACATCTACAAAGGTCTTGATATATGGTTAAAAAACAAAATAGATATAAAAGGACCTCAAAACTAAACCATACACTATGCTATGACATATGGTGCGAACAACTAAAACCACCAACCAATATTGCAAGGCATGGTGACATTTTTAACACTTGTAAGATGGATGCGCGGTTAAACATTAGCTGTTCCATTTGAATTGGATAACAATTGCCAGAGTAACATCCAGCTCATAGTATTTGATCCATTGCCACGGTTGGAGTATAAATAGCCCGTTGTAGTGGTAAGATAACGGTTGCACAAGTGATATGGCGGGATATGGGTTCAGTTTTGGTATAAGTAATGATAAAACGAATTGAATCCATGCACATCGGCCAACTGAATGCTGTTACAGCCACGTTCCAGGATGTTCAGCCGCATTTCAAGAACATGGCATCATTTTGTTGCTAAATGAAATCGCGCAGGTTGAATGGGGCATCAAAATCGAGATTACAGTTCAACCTACAGCTATATATATCACCTGTTTCAGTAGTGCGTGGAGGTAGATGGATATATCACCTGTTTCAGCAGTGCGTGGAGGTAGTATGGCTGTAATTTCCTGT
>JZKD02S0954574.1:121641-131970 GCA_000966675.3 Picea glauca | reverse complement strand
ACAATATAGGCAGCATAACATTACTTTGAATTCCTTGAGAAAATGAGGTGCATTCATGGCTTTTTATAGCATTGCATTGGGTTATTGTGTAACTGCTTTGTAGTGTGAAAAGAGGGCATTTAGGGCATTATTAGGTCTTTGACCAGCCCACCAGTCGGATTCAGCCCAGATTTGAGGGTCAAATCAGCTTGGGAGCTGAACCATAAGTGGTTGGGAGGCCGACCACTTTCATAAATGCGTCGTTTAGCAGGTGCATGACTTTTTGCGCTAACAGTCGCACATCGTGCGCATATGCGCGATTTCTACGTTCCTGTTTCGTGCATGTGTGCGCGCGCCCAATGTCTACAAAGCGCTCTTCAATTTTTCCCTACTTTGTATAGTTTTTTGACCTTTTTGAATGCTGTGGTATTAATTCAGGTTCATGAATGACTTCATCACTGGTTGACGATGCTGAGTTCTTGTAACCATGTGCGGACGAAATTTCAGTGATAACACCAGTAACGCAGATCACAGAGAAGAAGGCTAGAAAGTTCAGCAAGAAGAAAGCAAAGTTGGAGAAACTACAAGAAGTTCCAGAGAAGACTTCGCAAAAGGAAGGTCTCCAGAATTTGAACTTTGCCGGAATATCAGAGCAATTCAGAATGACACTTCGCCATGGCAGAGTGATATAACCATTGGAGGCATTATGACCATTCGACCGATGTTCCCTTACAGTTAGAACAACAATTATGACCTCGAAGCTCGCCATTGGACCATTGGGACTGCGCCATAACGGACAAAACTGCATTGATGAAGGCTTCTTGCTTGTTGGAAAGATCCGTTACCTCACCGCCTACTTATCCCGTCAACTGTTGCGCCGAGCATACTTTCGCGAATTGTATCCGAGCCAACAAGAGACCTCATTGCTACCACACTGTGTTTACTGATATTGACACTTGTTCTATTGCATTGAGAATTCATTCATCGACCTGAGTTATCTGATATTGAGCGTGCATGTCGGATGAGCTCAACACTATAGAGAAGTCGGTTGAAGAGGTTTTAATCAATATAATGGCAGAGAGAGTGATGTCCACATGAGTTCAAGCTTCATCGACGCGAGGAGTGCAAGCCTCCCCATCGACCGCTCGCAGATCCAGACCATCCCAAGCCGCAGATGAGAAAAGAACCAAGCATTGAGATGACTTGGTGAACACAAAGTTAATCCCTTCCATTCCGCCTGACTACATCCTGCCTCTGGCCGACGTGGTTAATTGTGACAGTGTCCCTTGAGACTTCGACTACACCTTGGTCAGGGTTCATTGAGGCAAGACTCAGCTGGAGAAGATCATGACACTAAAGATCAGTGACTTTAACCTAGGGGATCGCAAGAACTTCAGCATACTCACTCCTCACAGGTATATGACTAGGATGAAGGGGAAGAAGTCGAGGATAATCCCCCAACCATGACCTATGGACCTCGCGCAGTCCACCATCTTGAACGTGATGAAAATACTCCATTTTGGAAGGCACCAGGAGGTTAACGTGTGCGTTAAAATCCTGTTGTCGAGCTTCCATGGCGGTTATTTGTGGTTAGACAGATGCATCACCATCGATTCGACGCTGATCCATCTGATCACCAGATTGAGCATGTAGGGACCAAACCCACAAGACTTTTACCCAAGGAAGGCTACAGACCGCGCCCTGGCGCAGAAGATTAAAGATACATATAATGATGTGGAGAAGGGGAAGTGAGGCTACAAGGTAGCCTCCATATAGAATGGTGTAGTGTACCTTGCTTTCCAGTTGATTGTGGGTAAGCTAATCTGAAAGAACAGACCCACGCACGTCACAGGGTTTGTTGTTGACCTCGTAGGAAAATGCATAGAGGGGCTATAGATGAATTGGCTCATATACTTAGTGAACCAGTTAGACCAAGACTGCCGCAAAGCTTAGGATTAGGGCTATGAGTTCCATTTTAGTTGGTTGCTGATCCTCATTGCATTCATAGCTTGGGAGATGCCGGAAGGTGCAACCTTCCCTGAACTAGAGCCATCTGAACCCTTAGCCACAAAGTTCACTTTGCTAGGGTATTTAAGCGATATGGAAAAACAATGGCAATCAAACGCAGTGTTCCACACCTACTAGCTGCAGCTAAAGAGGGCTATTGAGGCTGTCCCTCGTATAACATAGAACAACCTGCACAGGTTCATGCGATTTGTGAATTTCCACGCAGACAAACATTTTATCTACATCACTGTGCATAGAGACAAAGACAAAGAAGTACTACAAAGTTACTACAAACTCACAGAGGAGGACCTAGAAGAAATAGAAAAGGAGTGGCCTACAGAGCTCCTTATCCCTGTTGACGCCACAGAACTGTCTGATCCAAAACTAATAGGAAGCCCGGTGACCACTCGTGAAGTACCTGATACACCCAGAACTAGCAAAAGGAAGAAGACAGAAGAAGTCCAACAATTGAGCAGTGCATTAGAAGAAACTGCTTCTGACTCACCTGGAGGAGGAGGTGATGACGAAGTAGATAAAGATGAGACCAATGGAAAAGATGATCAGCAAAAGCTAGGCGAAGTAATACCGCTTAGGGATCCCATTGATGAGGCTGATCCATCTAAGAAAATAAAGGTTTCTCCCATGAAATCTACATCAAGGAAGAAATCCAGAGCTAGTAAGACCAAGATGAAGACTGTGCTCACGCTTGATGACTTTGACTTCATCATCACAGCTGTATCGAATGCCTCAGAAGATCTTATGCAAAGAAATGAAGCTAAGTAAGAGACTATGTATGGAAAAATTGAAGCAGAACTATGAGGGGTACAACATGCCCTTCAATCCAGCCATGCAGCGTCCATTATGCCCCTGCAATCAGAAGAACCAGAGTTGGGAGATGAGCCTGCCCAACTTCACTGGCTAGTTGATGTGACCGAAGCTCGCATTTGCCGCGCACAAGAAGAAAAAGAACAGGCCACAGTGGCCTTGCAACAAGCACAAGAAGAAGCAATAGAGCAACACCGAACTGTGCAGCAGGAGAAGGTTGCCCTCCAAGCAAAGTTTGAAGAGGAAAAGGCACAGATCCAACATGAGAAAGAACAACTGCTCGTAGAGCAGATTGGAGTAAGAGAAGTAGTCAGCAGAGCACTTCGCTCTGTGACAGGCTTAGAACAAAAGGAGGAAGACCGAGTGGAACATCAAGTAGCGCAGCTTGCTGAGGCCATCCAACAACTTCAATGGAGAATAACATATCTAGAGCTACATAAAGTACCAAGTACTTTGCAGGATGTGTGAGACCAAAGAGAAGCCACTACCTGGAGTGCAGTTGAGAGGATCAAAGCATTATATTTGGAATGTAAACAACTAAGTGATTGCAGTGCACAGACTTATGAGTGACTCACTGAGGATCCTAAATTGAAGACATTGGAGTCAAAACTCCAGGAGGAAAAGTAGCAAGCAACAACAGTTAAGGCACAGTTAAATCTCCTATCAGCATTTGAAAGGATGAAGCGATCCCAGGAACAACGCATTATTCAACAACAGGTTCACACCATCCAGAGCAAAGTCATGGAACTGACTTAGAGACTCCAGCTAGTCCAGGATGCAACGTGCCAATTGTTTGAAGAGATTGAAGGATGAGGAATGGAGCTGGAACAAGTAGTCACTTCAGTCGAACAACGTTTAGAGGGACCTATCAACGAAGTAGTTATCCAAGAGTTCACTGAGCAGGAGGCCTTGGCGCAACAACAGGTCGAAGCAGCTCGAGCCAGGCTTGAGGCTTTTGAGGTAGAACTACCCAGAGCAGAGTGACTCGGGATGAGTCATAAGCGAGTGTTGGGGGCTTGTTGGCCCTTGACCAAGTTGTGAGGATCCTTGGTCAGGTTTGACCTATTTCGGGACTTCGACAGGCTATCGAAGGTGGAGCGCAAGTCGAACGAAGATTACGGGATCTCAGCCCCTTTTTAGGGATTTTTGGGTTATGGGCTTATGTAACGGGTATGGGGATGTTGGCCCATGGGTTTACCCATGTTTAGAGCCATTTTGTAATGTATAAATAGAAAGCTAGGGGATGTAAGTAAAGGGGAGCAAGAGTGCGATGCTAAGTGCTAAGTGCAAGTGATAGTTGTACATTCTTTGTGCATATTGTGTGAGACTTGCAAGGCTAAGTGCAAGTGACTGTAAGAGACTGTGTAAAGGTTTTGTGCTGTAACCTAGCTCGGGGAAGGAGGATCTGGTGAGGTGTGTGTAGATCTCCTATCTTATGCGAAGTGGGTTTGGATGCTTTGTGCTTGTAGATGATTGACATAATATAATAAAGAAGACAAAGAGTTGGTGGACGTAGTCCTAGGCTAGGGGTGAACCACGTATAACCTGTGTTATGGTTGCTTTGTGCATTGTGAATGTTTTATTGTTGTTGCTTAGTGTAATGATGTATGCAGAGATGAATATTCTAGCTTAGTACCTAATGATGTGAATAAGATGCTAGATTTGATCTATGTTGATATGTTAAGTTCTTAGATGTGTTATATCTGAGTGAATACTGTGCTACTATGTAATTAGGGTTTATTTGCGCTATGAACAAAGGTTAAATAATAATGAGCTATAGATTCTAAGTGATTTGTTAAGGTGTTGTAATCACAGATCTGTGTCCCAGCTAAGGTTGCAGACATTGGAGTCCTCCAACCACCCCTGCCTCTACCTCAGGTGAGACTTCATCTGCTTCACAGGTGTTGCCGAAAGGGTCGGTAGTTAGGGTTTTGTTGGTGCGCTATTGAACCCTGGGTCTGCCCCTCTGTGCCAACAATGATATAGACTTCAAACCCTTTGTTTTCCCTTGACCAAGTTTTGGGAGATGCTTGGTCATGTTTGACCATTTTGGGACTTCGACAGCCTGTCAAAAGTGGAGTGCAAGACGAAGCAGAGATCACAAGATCTCGACCCCTTTTTGGGTTCTTTTTGGGTTTTGGGAATATCTAACGGTTATGGGATGTCGGCCCATGGGTTTACCCATGTTTAGGTCTATTTTGTAATGTATAAATAGAAGGCTAGGCCATGTAAGAAAGTAGAAGTGCATCTAGGTGATTTTGTGTTAAGTGCAAGTAAGTCTTGTAGATGATTTGTGCATAATTGTGAGAGACTTGCATAGCTAAGTGCAAGTGGTTGTAACAGACTATGAAGTGATTTGTGCTGTAACTCAGAGAAGGAGGATCTAGCGAGCTACGTAGATCTCCTGTCCTTGGCAAAGTAGGGTTTTTGTGGCTCTGTGCATGTAGACGACTGTTTGAAGATAATAAGGAAGAAGAGTTGATGGACGTAGCCCCAGGGCGGGGTGAACCACGTATATGCTGTGTTGCTTTGCTTTGTGCGATGTGTTGGTGTATTTATGTGTTAGTTGCTAAGTTCTTGATATAGATAGATAGATAGATCTTCTTATTCTTTGTGCTTATGATGAATCTGGAGGTTAGATCTGACATGGGTGAATGTGCTTGGTGCTTAAATCTACCAAATCTAGTCTATTTCTTTATTCTAAGTGCTTAGATACATTAGATCTGAATGAATGATGTGATGCTCTGTTTTATCTGCGAGGTAAGTAGTAAGTGAATACCGATGAACTATAGTTGCTAAGTGCTATGTTAAGTCTTAGAATCACAGATCGGTGTCCCAACTAAGGTTGCAGACACTGGAGTCCTGCAACCACCCCTGCCTCTACCTTAGGTGAGAATTCATCTGCTTCGCAGGTGTTGCTGAAAGCACCGATAGTTAGGGTTTTGTTGGTGCACTCTTGAGTGTTGAACCCTGGGTCTGCCCCTGTGCCAACAAATGGTTTCGTTGCTAGGACCTGAAACTGCGATTGCTGGGAACTGAGGAAGAAGAAACTTTGTGCAAAGATCCGATCTAAAATTGTGAAATCTCTGTGCGTAGATCTGTTGCCTTAGCGCGCAACACTCTACTTGATTTTGTGAAGCTCTGTGCTAAAGAAATAAGTCCGATCTGAAAAAAAGAGGTAAGATATGAAAATATTTGTGCTCCAAGAAAGGTAAAAGTGAGATTTTTTTATTAAAAGAGGTAAGATATAGAAGCTATGTGCTCTAATAAAGGTAAGAATAGTGAAAAGTTCTAGATCTGATAGTTTTGTGCTCTGTAGAAGTAAGATAAGTGGAAATTTTTGTTTCTAAAGTATGGATTTAGGTATGTTTGATAAGATTTGTCCTAGCTTGAAAACCAAGGCATTGATAGACGAAAGAAGATTTGATATGATTATATCTGGTAAGAATAATGAAAGATAAGTTATACCTATGCATAGAGAGAATGTTTGGACTAACAAGTGGATGCAGGATCCTAGAAAGAATTTTTTGCAGGTTAGCTCCTATGATCCTAGTGCGCAATACAGGAAAGGCTGGGGATCATTTAAAAGAAAGAGAGGATTAACCCTCTATTACATTTGTAGAAAACCAAGACATCTGGCTAAGGAATGCCCTGGTAGAAGATCTAGTTGCCTCTGTTGCAAAGCTGTGGATCATGAAGTATTGGATTGTCCTAGAATGATTGCTAAGCTTGAAGAAATGAATATGAACCAAGAAAACCCTAAGGCAGATCCAGAAACTGAGATTATGACAAAACCCCAGAAAGAATTAGAGAAAGTATTGCTACATATGAAAGAAACCCTGAATGATCACTGACATATCATCTTATCAGAGATTTTTAAAGAAAAAGAATGCCTTGAAGAAAGAATAGGCGAATTCGACGTTGACTGTGTTCTGGATGAGGAAACACAGGTGAATATCATGATAGAAAGAACTTGGGAACTTTTAGGGAAGCCTGCTATGACTCCTTCATTAGGAGGAATAGGTCTATTTAGAGGAAAGATGATAAACCTATGTGGAAAGCTCACCCAGATATCTATGAATGCTAATGGAACTTCGACAAAAGAAGATTTTGAGATCATTAAATTTATTGAGGACATTGCCCCATTTACCATGTTACTTGGAAGACCTTGGATTGAAAGAGATCAAGCCAGAAAGAAAGAAGAAGAAGCTTTAGAGCAGAAGAAGCAAGAGTTAAAAGAATTCATGACTAGAAAGATCGCACACATGATTGAAGAACAAAAGAACAAATCGAAGATATTTAACACCCGAGACTTGGATGTCGAAGTGAGAAGAACACTAGAAGACCCACAAAATATTGAAGTACCTATTCCAGATAAAGAAGAAGTATTACCCTTGAATTCTCGGAAAGAATCTCAACAACGTGAAGTAACTATACCAAAAGAAGATAAGAATCAGAATGGGAAAAGGCATACCGAGACGAAGCTCACTAGAAAGAAGGATAGAAAACTAAGTAAGAAGAGAGCTAAGATCAAAAAGTTGTAGAAAGATCCAGAGGGAACCTCGCAGATGGAAAATTCACAAAATTTGAGCTTCGTCGGGATATTAGAACAACGACACATGGCACTTCGCCATGGCAAAGCAATATAGCCGTTGGGGACATTATAACCATTCGACCGATGCTCTGAATGGATAGAAAGGCATTTATGGTTTGCCATCAGACCGTTTGACCATGCCATAATGGACAGAACAATGTTAATGAAGGCATCATACCCGTTGCAAGCGACCCGTTAACGGGTTACCTATTTATCCCGTCGCGCCATGCACTGAGAACACTTTTGCCAACCGATAATTTGAGCCCTCAGACTAAGTCGATTTTATACAGTGATCATCACGCTCTTGCTGTCTATTCCATTACAGTGCCTAAGCTAATCTGAACCCGATCTAGTTAATCCCGAGCACGTATGTCCAAAGAGCTCAACGCAGTCGAAGAATCTGTGATAGAAGTAATCCTCGACTTAATGACAAAAAGAGTCATGCCGGAGAGAGGATTATTCATAGGTGTACAGGCTTCATCCACAAGAACAGTGCGAGCATCTCCGTCAACTACTCGTGGAGCCAGACCATCCCGACCATCAAATGAAAAGCGAACCAAGCTCAGGGATGATCTAGCAAATGCCAAATTGATCTCGACCATATTACCCAACTACATACCACCCCTGCGCGGTACAGTAAATTGAGACAACGTGCCTAGGGATTTCGAATATACCTTGGTTACGATGTACCTCCCGAAGGGGATACGCGCAGTTCGAGCAGACCAAGAAAAGATTACAGCGTTGAATTTTAGCGACTTCAACCTCAGAGATAGAAAAGCCTATAACATGCTCGCCCCACATAAGTACCTGACTATAACTAAAGGGAAAAACTCGAAGATCGTCCCTCAACAGTGGACTATGGACTTCACACAGTCGACCCTGCTGAACGTCATGAAGATTGCCCACTTCGAAAGACACCAGGAGGTGAATTCCTGTGTCAAGCTGCTGCTGTCTTGTTACCATGGTGGTTATTTGTGGCTAAACCACCGTATAATAGTTGATTCGAAACTGATCGATCGGATCACGGGGTTGAGTATGCAAGGACCTGATACACAAGATTTTTACCCAGGAAAAGCCATGGATCGCGCTCTAGCACAGAATATCAAGGACACCTATGGCAATGTTGAGAAGGGAACGTGAGGTTACAAGGTAGCTTCTATCTAGAGTGGTGTAGTGCACCTCGCCTGTCAGCTGATTGCAGGGAAGTTAGTAAGAAAGAACCGACCCACCCAAGTCACTGCTTTCGTAGTGAACCTCGCAGGGAAGTGCGCATAAGGACTTCAGATGAACCGGGTGAAGTACCTGGTGAACCAGTTGGAACTCGACTGTAGAGAAGCCCAAGATCAATGATATGAATTTCATTTCAGCTGGCTTTTGATACTGATAGCTTTCATTGCTTGGGAGATGCCGGAAGGTTCAACTTTCTTGGACATCGAGCCTTCTGAACCACTGGCTGCGAAGTTCAGTACACTGTGGTACTCAAGCGACATGAATAAACAATGGCAGTCAAATGTTGTTTTTCATACCTACTACAACCAGTTGAAGGTATCCATTAATGAAGTTCAACACAGATCGACATTTTACTTATATCACAACGCGCGCCGACGAACACAATCAACAACTTGTTGATGGGCGAAATTGACCGCTCGTCAACTGGAAGAGTGAATCCGGTCCGGGGTTGTCTAATTAACCCAAGTCGTTTGGATTAATTCACTCCGACGGGTTTAGCGGCTCCGTTGGCCGATATAAATTCTAAAGCAAGCAAAAAAAATAACTAAAGGAAATACAATAACTTAATAAATAACAATCACTGAAATCTATATGTACATCTCAAATATGTACAGTTTATTTAAATAATATATGTATAGTAATTCTATATACAATCTGTACAAATCGCGAGTTTTAATCTAAACCCGTAAAAATCGAATGTAAATTGGTCCCTTTAACAACAGTGATAAAGAAAGTGAAAATACTATCTAATTTTTTTTGGTTTGTTTTCTTAGATGTATACACTCATGAAATCAGATATTAAACTGCCTAGTTGAACATAAAATAATAGATAGTAGAAAATGTTCTATATATAGAAAAATTCTATATTCAGCAAGCTAATGAAATCAAATAACAGGCTAACCTATTATTGCATCCAATGTCTGTTCAATATTGAATATCCAACCACCTTTATCTCAGAAGTGAACCTGCAACAAATCTTGAGATTGCTCTGAATAAATGAAAAACAATAATGCTGGAGATTGAATTATAATAACAAAACATATAATAGATACAATCACAATAATATTATGATTTGCAAGTAGCTACGATGAGATAATTCTTCTTGTAAGAACTTGCATGTAAACATTCAACTGAAATTAGAGATAAATCTCTTACTTTAAATTGTATAGATGATCACTGTGTGTTATATCTGAAACACGAGATATGGACAACATATATAAATTGAATCATATCAACTTGCAATAAACCATGATGACAAAAGCAATCACAATCTATTATCAAATTGAAATAAGCATAACTTGAATGAAAACATCATACAGAAAAGCTAAAGCTGTAACGTGCATTATATTCCATTCAAGTCCGTGATAAAATGCCCATACTCTTGCCCCAGGCCGAGATGATTCTGTTTACAAAATGATAGGTTTATAAAGGCCCAGGACAGATAAATCTTTCTGTTTCTGAGATCAAATTTGTTTTTAAAAAAATAAAGGGGGATACAACCACCCTGGATTTGCCAAATCCTAAGAAAAACTAACAACAGTCTATTTTTGTGCATTGAAACTACATTATTGATATGGCTGGTGTTGGATCATGTTTTCATTGATGCCAATGGTTTGTCATTGATGCCAATGGTTTGATTACTTGGGAGATTGTTGGATCATATGTCATTGATGTAAATGGTTTGGTTTGATTGA
>JZKD02S0954574.1:92064-120439 GCA_000966675.3 Picea glauca | reverse complement strand
TGAATAAATGTTGAATGCTAATTGATGAGTTTTTGTGCAAGAGGGCAGTTTTGGGAAAAAGAGCCCCACACTCATTCACCCCCCCTCTAAGTGTGGTAGGTGTGTCCAACAGCTGGAAAGTCTGAAGAGTGCCTCAAATCATTTTTTGATATCATAGATCCCTGAATATCCTGGAAGAGAAAGAAAATAGAAAATTTCAGATACCTTTTCTGTCATTAATTTACACAATTCGAATTGATATAACTAGCTATAAAACCTTACGATTCTGTAGCTAGTCAAAATAGTAAAAGAAATCTCATTTTTTTCAATAAACAAAACAAACTAATTTAAAAATAAAGCTTTGTTTAACAACCAAATAATCTAACTAAGGAATGAAAACAAACATGCTATTCATTCATAAGATCATACCTTTGACCATGCAATCAAATCGAATCATGAAACTTTGGAGTTAACGATGGTTGTAGCTGCTTCTACGTTTTTCTAAATATCACATGTCCTGTGGTCTTCAATCATTTTTCTGTAGGTTTCTTTACATTTTTAAAACAGTCCTTTAGATGTATAACCTACTCACAGACTGGTTGAATATCCTTTGGATTGATCAAGGGTTCACAGTAGGAGGCTGAGACACATGGCTGGATGGGTGAGAGGGGTGCTGTAGGATGCTAAGGCACAGGCCTGAGTAGGTGGGAAGGGCACTGTAGCAAGGCCTGTAACAAAATAATAGAAAAAACGGTCATCTTACCTGACATAAAAAATCTGAGAAATTTACCTGCAAAGGTCGAGGCATATCTCTGCAAATATCCATTTTTTGGAGAAAATGCTCACGATGAAGATAAAACGACTCATTTCAGTTCTAGGTTTTAAAGGGTTTTTTCTAATTCGTAGCAGTTTTCTCAGAATCTCTCTCACAAAATCGTGTCTCCAACAAGCAAAAAAAAATGAGATTAAACTCTGCTAACAAAAGTGTAAAACTTCAAGGCTTGCAGGGAGTCCTGTAACTTAACTCAGGAAACCCTCGATAACCTCCAGTTGCACATAACCAACCTTCGCCCTACAACAATCAAAGGAGAAATCAAATTCTTGGGCAACCTGAAGATTAAAAACCTGAAACTTCTTGATGAAAACATGCCAGCCATTTCTTTCCAAATCCTCCCTAGCATCATCGTATGAGAGCAGGGTTTGGATACCATTTGGTTCAATCCTTACTAGAGGGGCCATACTGGACGAAAGGGTAATCAAATCACAACAGACAGGTAGGGTTTGTGAAAACGAAACAGAGCCATAACCCCAAGCCTAACAATACAAGCTGTAATGACTCATACGATGGGAAGGGTGTTTAATTAAAATGCATGCGAAGAGATTTGTGAAACCCAAGACCATCCTAAGAAGTAATGACAATCTGTATATCGTATGCCACCTTGGTATTGAGTACGAGCTAGGACCAAAGTACTCAAAACAAACATAAGTGTGCGCATCATGGTTTGATTACAAAGTTGGGTAAGTTTAAAAAAAATCTAATAATCAAAATTTTTGTGAAAGAAATGTGATCAAAGATCAAACCAAAACCAATAAAAAAAAATCAAATGGTGGGGGTCTTTTGTTCATAAAACTATCAATCTCTTAAGCATGCTTAGAATTGAAAGGGTAAAAAACAATTAGGGTAATATCTTCATGGCAAAAAGTCAAAATTCCATAACAATTATATAAACAACTTGCCTTCAATGAAAATTTAAAATGGTAACTGCAATCGCAAGTTTTCATGCTTTAAGTCATGAAAACAAAGCATGAATAGACAATAGGTAAAAGTGACAATTTACAATTATCGTTTCGAAAACTGCTCATGAAGAGTAATAAAATTTCATGACCCTGTGTAGGCAACTATTTTTATTATTCAGTTGATATAAAATAACAATTGTATTATCGCTGCCAACAATGGCGACACGCTGGGAGAAGCAGTTATCTCTGTTACACGAACGAGTTCAGGTTAGAATAATTTGAAAAACTTCGAATCAAAAACAACCGAAAAGTTGTTTGAATATCTCAAATAATCATAACACAGTCCAGTTTCAGACAACTTTCGTTTAAAAGAAACAAAAACTGGTGACAAACTTGGCAAAAGAAAGCCACGATGTTAAGTTAAAATCTCCAATACTATTGACAGAGCCACTGCTGCCAGCAGGCGTCCATAGCCTCGACAAGGATGTCAATTAACCCACTCTAACGTCTGTATCCTGTCAAGAAATTTCAGTTCAAAATGAAGGACATTTAAGGCCAAAATGAAATCCATATCTGAGAATTTTCTTTCACCTGACATTGCTTCGCTGCCAGCGGGTCTGTTTAGTACCCCGATGAAGTTATCTTGGCATCATGCATGCATTTACCCGCTGCTAGAAGACCTGTTTAGTGTCCCGACGGGTTTACAAACACTTCCCACAACTCTCTGAGAGTTTATTCATATTATAGTTGTTTAAAATATTCAATAGAGTGGGGTGACGCTGAAAATTCCAGTCTTTATGTCACAGACCTTAATTTTTTTTTTTTGTGCTGTCCTTCATCAAGATCCAAAAATATTTCATTAATGAAACCAACTTTCAAGAACAGGGAGACATCATTGAGTTGCTCTCTTAAATAACATGGACAACGTAAAAAGACTTTTATAAATGGTCGTGAAAACTTTCAATTGCAGATTGAAACCGAGAAAACGCTTTTCAAACAAAATGTCATCTTTAACAAAGCTACAATTTCAGAGAAATACAGTAATTGATGTTCTGACAATTTTCAACAGTTATTTTCGAGGGGAAGTTTTATGTTTTCTTTGTCTGAGCTAAGCCGTGGTGTAGGAAGATGTGTTTCAAAAGAAAGACCGATAAGCAGAAATGAAAACCAAAATAAACCAGAAAAGAAAAACAAACAACAAGTAAAACAAAACAGAAAATATTTACAAAGGGTGTATCTGAAAACATCATGCAAAAAATTCCTTGGGAGACTGGAAGAAAATAGAAAAATCCTGTTTGATGTGAAAGCAGTCCTACTCGTGGTACCTTGGGTCAGGGTCGAATTTACGATTCAGATTTAAATATCTCTTTACTTTCCATTTAAAATTTTCATAATAATACTGCAGCTTTGAAAAGAAATATTCAACGAAAAGCAGAAAGAAAAGGATTACGTGGACTTCCCTGACAATAAACATGTTATGGTTCTCGTGGTGCACCCAATTGCATTCATGACTGCATTATTACAAAGAGAAATAATGAGGAATAAAACTGAAAGAAAACCTATTCCTAAACCTACCCTAACTACTAAACAAATTAGAATACTACGTGAAGTCATGTTTCCAATGTAGCCATCGAAGTAACTCCAATCCTGCAATGGAAACAAAATCAAACATTACTAACAATAATGGTAATATATCAAAAAATGACACAAATATATCACACTTACCTTCATAATCATTATTTAGAAACAAGGTAAGCATGATCTTACCATTCCCTCGAAAATTCTTGATGTATGAATCCTCCAGCCATTGTGCAATCTTGTCGTGATAAGGGTCATAATGGCATGGGTGAGTGTAGGTGATTTTGTAGAGCTTGTCAAGATTATGGGGAAATGACATAACCATCAGACAAAGTTGAAGTGCCCCATCCTCCTGACAAGTCTCTAAGTGTTCATTAATTCCTTCACATGGAGAATCTAAAAGAAAAATGTCATGCCTACTTCCAAGATACTTAGGTAAAAACAAAGCAAGCACAACTTCATCTTTATTTTGAAATTTTTTTATATATGAATATTCAAGCCATCCTGAGATCCTGTCACAAAAATGAGGATGCAAACCATGACTTTGATGAAACGAATATATCAATGGGGAACTCATCATAAAAGGATTCGTGCCATCAATTAGATCATTGGTTTGAATGTTTCCTTTGATGAGATTGATCATTTCAAAATGTGAAGCATAAACATTAAGATTCGAGCTAATCAAAGAATGAATATGCAATGTAGAATATTTGATCTCCGTAAGATATAGTGCATTGTCTTTTTAAACAATAAACTGTATAAAATCATCTCGCAACATGTCCTTTTCCCATGTGAGTGATGAAAGTGAAAGAGCGTCAAATCCAACTTCATCAATGTTAGGTTTGGAATTAATTTCACCAAAATTTAGAATATTGAAAGGATATGATTGTGGCGGAAAAGAGTAGGATGTTGTAGGTAAGGTGTCAAGTCCAACAGAGTCTAGGAAGAGATCAGGATATAAAGAATAAAAAAAATCAGAAATAAGCAGATGAAAAGAATCTCTTGAACTACGATAATTAACAATGGTATTCTCAAGACATTTCTCTTCACCTTCTTTAAAACTCTTACTCTGTTTTGGTGACGAATTCCTCAACATAATATGATCATTTGGATTTGCCTTCTGTATGATAGATAATTCAAAAATTATGTGACGAACATCTAGTCTTTCCCGTGGATAAAGTACATTTTGAGGATGAAGGTTTAAAGTTTCTTCTTCTAGTTGCATATCTTCTTCTCTAATCAGTTTCATAGGAGTATTAGAACGTTCAAGATGATTTTCGTCACTTAAGTGTTCTTCAATGATTGATTTTAAATATTGATTAGAGCATGAGTTACAAGAATGAGGATATTGACCTTGAGCCAGAAAAAAATCTTCTTCCATACTGGTCAAAGACTAAAAATACAATGATTAAGAGGAAAAACCAATTTGGTTGTCAATAAGAACCTGGTCAATAGATTCTACCTCCCTTGCTTGTTCAACATTGTCGGAAGGATTCTTCTCATCTTGCGAAGAAAATTCTTCTTGCAGTTGAGTGATAGGATTTGCAATTGGTTCTTCGTTCATGATTGAATATGACTGGATGGAAGGGACGCAAGCATCATAGAGGAGATTTAATGCAAATGACATGTCATCGAGATTAAATTTACAGAGGATATGATAGACTCTTGTCAAAAATTCTTCCGAAGATGAATCACCATTGATTAGCGAAGTATGAAATTCTTCACATAATTGATCGAAATCATAAATTTCAAAAGAATCTATAAATTCATCTACAAATTAAAACCAATAAAAAATGTGACATGCTGGAAAGGATTCAAACCAATGTTTAATCTGACCTCTAAAAGTAAAAGCGAACAGTCTGCATAAAACTCTTAAATTTGAGATGTGATGTTTGATGCATTTGCACCAAAACTTGTTAAGGTCGTCTTTAGCAGATGTATTGCCTCCACCATCAAAGGTGAGTTTGGACAAGCGAGAGACTGTCTCGTCAGGAACATAGGGTAATGATAAGTGGAAAGCATGTTCCAACATAGTGATTTGGGGAGCCATGGGGAAATTGAATACATTTAAAATAAAGGCTCCTACAAGGCCAGCTTGTTAATCAACCCTCCTTATAGCGCCATTTGTTGACGGGAGAAATTGACCACTCGTCAACTGGAAGAGTGAATCCGATCCGGGGTTGTCTAATTAACCCAAGCCGTTTGGATTAATTCACTCCGACGGGTTTAGCGACTCCGTTGGCCGCTATAAATTCTAAAGAAAGCAGAAAAAATAACTAAAGGAAATACAATAACTTAATAAATAACAATCACTGAAATCTATATGTACATCTCAAATATGTACAGTTTATTTAAAAAATATATGTATAGTAATTCTATATACAATCTGTACAAATCATGAGTTTTAATCTAAACCTGTAAAAATTGAATGTAAATTGGTCCCTTTAACAACAGTGATAAAGAAAGTGAAAATACTATCTAATTTTTTTTGGTTTGTTTTCTTAGATGTATACACTCATGAAATCAAATATTAAACTGCCCAGTTGAACAAAAAATAATAGATAGTAGAAAATGTTCTATATATAGAAAACTTCTATATTCAGCAAGCTAATGAAATCAAATAACAGGCTAACCTATTATTGCATCCAATGTCTGTTCAATATTGAATATCCAGCCACCTTTATTTGAGAAGTGAACCTGCAACAGATCTTGAGATTGCTCCGAATAAATGCGAAACAATAATGCTGGAGATTGAATTATAATAACAAAACATATAATAGATGCAGTCACAATAATCTTATGATTTGCAAGTAGCTACGATGAGATAATTCTTCTTGTAAGAACTTGCATGTAAACATTCAACTGAAATTAAAGATAAATCTCTTAAATTAAATTGTATAGATGATCACTGTGTGTTATATCTGAAACACGAGATATGGACAACATATATAAATTGAATCATATCAACTTGCAATAAACCATGATGACAAAAGCAATCACAATCAATCAAGTTAACATAGTTGACAAAAGCAATCAAGGGTTCACAGTAGGAGGATGAGACACATGGCTGGACGGGTGAGAGGGGTGTTGTAGGATGCTAAGGCACAGGCCTGAGTAGGTGGGAAGGGCACTGTAGCAAGGCCTGTAACAGAATAATAGAAAAACGCTCATCTTACCTGACACAAAAAATCTAAGAAATTTACCTCCAAAGGTCGAGGCATATCTCTGCAAATATCCATTTTCTGGAGAAACCGCCCACATTGAAGATAAAAAGGCTCATTTCGGTTTTGGGTTTTAAAGTTTTTTGTCTAATTCGTAGCGGTTTTCTCAGAATCTCTCCCGCAAAATCGTGTCTCTAGCAAGCAAAAAAAACGAGATTAAACTCTGCTAACAAAAGTGTAAAACTTCAGGGCTTGCAGGGAGTCCTGTAACTTGACTCAGGAAACCCTCGATAACCTCCAGTTGCACATCACCAACCTTTGCCCTACAACCATCAAAGGAGAAATCGAATTCTTGGGAAACCTGAAGATTAAAACCCTGAAACTTCTTGATGAAAACATGCCAGCCATTTCTTTCCAAATCCTCCCTAGCATCATCATATGAGAGAAGGGTTTGGATACCATTTGGTTCAATCCTTACTAGAGAGGCCATACTGGACGAAAGGGTAATCAAATAACAGCATATAGGTAGTGTTTCTGAAAATGAAACAGAGCCATAACCCCGAGCCTAACAATACAAGATGTAATGACTCATATGATGGGAAGGGTGTTTAGTTAAAATGCATGCGAAGAGGTTTGTGAAACCCAAGACCATCCTAAGAAGTAATGTTAATCTGTACATCGTATGCCACCTTAGTATTGAGTACGAGCTAGGACCAAAGTACTCAAAACAAACATAAGTGTGTGCATCATGGTTTGATTACAAAGTTGGGTAAGTTTAAAAAAAATCTAATAATCAAAAGTTTTGTGAAAGAAATGTGATCAAAGATCAAACCAAAACCAATACAAAAAAATCAAATGGTGGGGGTCTTTTGTTCATAAAACTATCAATCTCTTAGGCATGCTTAGAATTGAAAGGGTCGAAAACAATGAGGGTAATATCTTCATGGCAAGGAATCAAAATTCCATAACAATTATATAAACAACTTGCCTTCAATGAAAATTTAAAATGGTAATTGCAATCGCAAGTTTTCATGCTTTAAGTCATGAAAACAAAGCATGAACAAACAATAGGTAAAAATGGCAATTTACAATTGTCGTTTCGAAAACTGCTCATGAAGAGTAATAACATTTCATGACCCTGTGTAGGCAACTATTTTTATTATTCAGTTGATATAAAATAACAATTGTATTATTGCTGCCAACACAACTCCAATCCTATTATAAGCTGATAGAGGAGGAATTGGAGGATATCACCAAGGACTGGTCGACGGACCTCCTTGTTCCAACAGACCTTGTGGAGATATCTGATATCGACAACCCAGAAACTACGCAGGATACACCTAGACCTAGCAGAACAAAGAAGACTGAAGGGATTCAGGATTTAGATAGTGCATCTGTGAAGATTGCTTCCATATCACAAGAGCAAGGAGGTGATGGCGAAGAGATGAAAGACAAAGAGGTCGAACAATATCAAGGAGATGAGGTTTATCCTCTGAAGAAGTGGAAAGGTTTGCCTCCAAAACCTTCCTCCTGAAAGAAATCGAAGGCCTCCATGACCAAGATGTAGACTGTCCTCACCTCTGACAACTTCGACTTCCTCATAGCAACGCTGCAAGATGCTTCGTTGGAAATACCAGAGAAATAAGAAGCAAATCAAGAGGAGATATATGATCGTATTGAGACTGAACTTAACAAGCCCTAAAGTCCAGCCGCGCAGTCTCCACTGCGCTGGGAGAGCCAGAATTGGGAGATGAGCCATCCCAACTCTACCACTTAGCCGATATAGTCAAAGCTCTCCTTCGACGAGCACAAGAAGAAACAACGCAAGCCACCTAGGCTTTGACACAAGTACAAGGGGTACTAGTAGAGCAATGCAATGCTGCAGAACGAGAAAAGCTTTCTATCCAAGTGAAGTTTGATGAAGAAAAATCACAGCTACAACAAGAAAAGGAACAATTGCTTGCAAAGCAACTCAAAGTAAAGGAAATGGTCAACAAAGCACTTCGCTCTGTGACAGTTGTAGAAGTAAAGGCCGAAGATCAATTCCCACAACAAGTAGTGAAACTTGAAGAAGTCATCCGACATCTACAACAACGCATCACAGACTTGGAACTACGTGCAGTACCCGAGACCCCACAAGGTGTAAGAGACCAAAGGGAAGCAACTGCTAGGAGTGCAGTTGAAAGGCTCAAGGCTCTTACCTTGGAATGTAAGCACCTCACTGACTACAATGCCCAGACCTATGAATAAATCATGGAGAATCCAGAATTGAAGGCACTGGAGTCGCAGCTCCAAGAGGCGAAATATCAAGCCGAAAAGATACAAGCACAACTGAAGCTCCTATAAGCTGTGGAAAGGATGAAGTGATCGCAAAAGCAGCAGACTACCCAACAACAGATAAACACTATCCAGAGTAGAGTTATGGAGGTAACTCAGAGGCTCCAACCCGTGCATGACAAGGCCTATTAATTGCTTACAGAAGTAGAAGGCCAAGGAGTAGAGCTAGAGCAAGTTGCCACTACAACAGAACAACGTCTAGAGGGACCGATCAACGATGCAGTCATCTGAGAGTTTGCAGAACAAAAAGTTGTGGCATGACAACAAGTTGAAGCAGCTCGATCCAAGCACGAGGTGTTCGAAGCAGAACTAGTCAGACCAGAGTGACTCTGGACGAGTCACAGGTGAGTGTTGGGGGCCTGTTGGCCCTTGACCAAGTTTTGTGAGATTATGAGAGAGCCTTGCCTCTTATTTATACTTTCATGTAGCATCCCACTTTCCTTATTTTGGGGAGTTCTCCATTAACTTTATTATTTAAATAATTTCTTTTGCAAACACTTTGACTTTTAGGGGCTTCTAGATGACTCATGAGGGTTCTCCAACTTCACATGGCCATAACTCTCTAACCTTGAGGAGTTATGTGACGTTCCACATACCACCAGAAATGACATGAAATTTACTATCCATCTGTAATAGTATTACCTGCAAATATCTTAAAACTCATACCATTATCCATCAAACAAACTTGGGTCCATTACCCAAACCATTGTGCTACGGGAATTCGCTACCGAAATTTCTTGAAGGGTTGAGATCAATGACAACCAACCCATTTAATCAACAGTTCTTGGTAACTGCCCCAAGATTTTTCAGTGTTCAACTACAAATTTATAGTCGTACTTGTAACCAAGCTGGAGGTCATCCTCCATGGTTTCAGTACCAAACTCGTCACCCTGCATTTCATAAGAGTATGTATTTTTAATGTTATTCACTGCAATTACCTAAAAGTTTTAAGGTGATACAAATAACATATTTAGGTACTTACAATTCGTGACTGCAACTTCAAGTAGCCACCCTGGCCTAGCCTGTGTTGGCCACATTTGGAAAGCATTGCTTTTGTTTCCTTTGACGTGTCAGTCAAACTATCATCAAAAGTTTCAAGTATGTTAATATATACCACAATTTTATGTACATCTAAAAAAATTTGAAGCTATTGAATTGAAATTGTAATTTACCTTCTGGGACTAGACGGTGTTTTTCCTTCATCTGTCAATTTCTTCTCTTTTATGTCCTCAATGAGGGCCTTCCACTCCCTCTCTGGAATCATCAGAGGACACTCGTACCTATCGTTTTGTTTCAAGTGTTTTCTATATGTTTCTCGCGTATATTTTAAATATTGGCTAGCTGCGGTGGTGGCTAAGGTCTTATTAAATGTGTCTACAACAAAAAGGCTTTTGAGATAATCCACCAATTCTTTTTTGAGTTTGGAATTATGGGAATTCCACCTCTCCCGTATAGTGGGCCCAAAAATAAGAAACGCCTTATTCTCCAAGGACCTATACAAATTGTTATTCCCTACACACAAAATGATTATATGATTATTAATTTAAAAATAATAATTTAGATGATTTATATTTGTCTATATAGAGAACATGAAACAATTAAAATTTTAAAAATTACCTGGGACTTTAACTTGCTTTAATGGAAGCCCTTCCTCGTTGACCAGAAATGTGCCCTTAAGGTTCCCTATGTTGGTCACATGTCTTTCTTTAGGAAAAACAACCATATAGTTGGTCAAATCATCAGCCTCATCTCTGTCACCACCTCCAGAGCCTATCTATGTGGCCTCTTCCTTGGTGTGCATGTCATGGCTCCCACCTAATGGTGTTGAAGGTGGAGATATGAATAGTTGCGTCCTGGAAGCTATACGAGGGCCTGCGTCAGAACCCTGTGGCATTTGTGCAGCACCAATACTACCGACACCATGCATGTCGGTGTCAGTAGGATCCAAAAATCTCTATAAAAGAAAGGAAACATTTTTTCGTTTAGATAATGTGAAAGTTAAAGATCAAGCTTTCATAATTGATATTATGACATAAAAATAAAACCACTTGAAATTATGGTTATTACCTTATATGTCTTAAGCCTTGTCATAACTTCTTTGATCCTTTCTTCGACCTCATGAGTTTGATCTAGAATATCTAACAAGTGAGCTAGTTCCTTGTTTATTTTATTGATCTTTTTTCTAATTGAAACCATAGGGTTGGGGGATTCATACAAATCCCTTTCGCTGAGTGAATCATCATCAACATCATGTCCTGTTGACTACATATTCAACAAAATAAATGATAATTTAGTTATGTAAACAAATAAAATAACTGATCGCCACATAAATAAAATGCACATTAAATGCAATTCGAAAGTTGTTGTTCATTTACCTGTTCTGAGGCTGCTTTTGATTTACCACGATCAACCTACCACATTACAGTAAAATTGGAACCGTGATCATTATCATGAGAAATAAATTCAAATGTATGAGAAATCCTCCCTCTTTATTGACATCCAAGGAGGAATGTTATTGTTGATAACAAAAATAGGACACACTGAGTAAACAGATCGAAGCTCTCCAAATGGATTTACATCGTAAATAACATAATGAAAATCATAAAATATAAGAGTCATTGCTCACAGGTTGGGTAAAATAGTATACATACCTCCCCCATAATAGAAACATTTGTATCTATTTGATTCAAATTGTAATCAATCAATAACTCTTCCCCTGCAACTATTGATTTTATTGTACATACGAATACACGATTTCCTTCACACCCCTCAAATACAAAATTGGGTCGCTTATTTGTGGTTGCAGATCGTGTACTTTTTATAAACCCTACAATATTCCACGTTGCTTTTGGCCTTCCGTCAATATAGATAATTGCTCCTTTATTTTGGTCATTGTCTTTTAGCTGTATATAATTTGCAGCCAAGCCATATCTTCACATACTTTTTGTATATTGGACTATTTGTATCCACTATTTGTAGATATAACAGGGTCTGACGTACTCCATCAATTCAGTTAATCCTTCGTAACAGACCTTTATGCCATCCATGGAAAATATCCCCAAACCATGTAATGATGATAGAGCAATCCAGTATATCCTTTCTTTTACACAAAAATCAATGTTTATTTCAGGAAGAGCCTTGGGTACCCATCGTTTCACTATATGTTTGTACCTTAAGGGAACCTCGATGTCGTCTATTCTCTCATGATCATAAGAACATGATCCCCCTTTTGCAAGAAAAAATTCCATGCGTTTATGGAATTTTCTTCTGATATTCTCACCTCTAGTTGATCTCCGCCTGTTAGACCTACTAGATGTGTTACTTTACTCTGTTCTACCTCAACTTCCCTCACTCAATGAAGATAGAGCTGACAAATACCTATTTTCTTGTACGTCATATAACACCATTAATGATAGAAACAGTCATTCAATCAAGATGTAACACTAGTTCATTACTAGTATCTTGTTGATATCACAGTAAGCTCATAATGATTACCATAGTGTTACTCTTTCACAATTGTATTATTCTCTATTACTATTGGTATACTATCTAGGCATTATAGGGGCATGTTTGGAGTCAAATGACACATGCCAACAAGTGGTGGTAATAGGACACAATGCTAGTTGGAATACCCCAAAACTGATGCCATTAGACACAGACTCAATCCTAAGGGGTCGCAATCAATGTAATGACAAGGAGACAATCCTCAATTAAATTTGAGAGAATTATTAATACACACACCCACTATACTTTGGTTGATAGACATGTCTATTGTCATCCTAAAGATGTGAGACTCACTGTCTGAATGTGTCAAGTCACTAGTGACTCACTACTCTGCATCACACGTGCCATATCCTGCAATAGATGAACACCATCCTAGGTGAAAACCTGGGGCCTCCTTCGAAGAACCATGTCAGGGGCATCACGATCAAAACAAAATATGAAATCAAGTAAAGCCAATGTTCATAAGATATACTAGTCCTTAAATCATGCAAAGTATGTTGTTACTTAACATATAAGCCACATGAACAATTCACATCAGTATCCCTTTCAAATTTCACACTAGATCAAGACTGTATGTAATTTGGTAAGTTTGAATATGGGAGGACCTTCATCTAGATCGATTAGGTGTGCCAAACAAAATAGTGAAAGAAAAGACCCAAGAAGAGGAATATGTCTCGGGGGAAGCAGTGAAAGAAAAGACCCAAGCAAAAGAATATATCCCGGGGGAAGTAGTGAAAGAAATGAACCCTTCAAGAGTAAGTGTGATAGTGATATGGATCGGGGTTACTTCATAGCTTATGGTGTCATTGAGTCCATTTCTATGAGCTCCTTTGTGGAGGGTGCACTTGCTTTGATTTACCACTTTCTAAGCGCTATGTTTTTCCAAACCCCTTAATCTGCCTTTTTATTTGTCCTGTTATCATATTTGCAAGTCCCCTTCATAAGGTTTCAAGCTATAGCATTATTGCTTTGGGACTGGGGTGAACAAGGAAAGGGTAGAGCTCAAGTTTGGATTGGATTTTAGAGTCATTTTCTATTCTTTCTTTCTTTCTTTAGCATTATTTTTTCTATATGTTTCTTTTTCTTAGTAGTTGCAATCAACCTCTGGGCCTTCAACCCCTCTTCTCATGGGAAAATGGACCATGACCCATTATCAAAGCTTAATAAACTGTGACAGGCTCCAGGATGGAAATTGTTAAGTATGGTGGGAAAACAAAACATTACCGTTGTGAGGCCCCCCCAATGGTACCCCTCTTCCCTAGGTGGTGACAACATGGGACTAAGGCACACATGTTTGCAACCAAGGTGAAATAAGGAAGCAAACATAAATTCTTGAGCTAGTGATCCATTATCCACAACTTCAACCAATGATCATCATCCACATGCCTAGTATATTAAGAACAACACTTCGCATGAAAGAAGGACTGACATACCTCATGGTGACACTTGCTTACCATCTCCCATACACTGAGTTGACATGATGTAATGAGTTTGGCTGATCTAAAGTATAAGTGGTAATCTGAGGAGGGCTGTTGGGCTACTATTTGTGGACATGTTGATCATCATCATGGTTGGTATCACTATCTTCATTGCGGACCATGAGACATGGTCTCCTCTAATTACCCCTAGGCATGAGGGGGTAACTTGAAAAAAGGTCTCATTATAGTCAATTCCTTCTTGTTGAGAAAATCCTTTTGCGACCAAGCGAGCTTTATGACACTCAACATCATCTTCGGAGGTAAATTTGGTCTTATAGACCCATGAACATTTTACAATGTCCTTCCCTTGAGGATGAGTCACAAAATACCAAGTATGATTTTTCAAAAGATGATTCATCTCATATTGCATAGCTTGTTCCCATTCGGGTTGTCCTTGTGCATATGAGTAAGAGATAGAATCACAAGTCTCAAGAACACACACGGAGCCATCAAAGCAACATTATCCTGTTGCTTGTGACTATGAGTTTTTCGATGTGAAGAGACATCACCAACATCAAGTCTAACAACTTCAATCGTTTTAGAGACCCATCTAGGGAGGCATGAAAAAGGTGAACTGATATCCTCTACAGATTTATTGTGGATTCTTCAAAGTATCCCATCATGATGCAAGCACGACTCTTTGCGTCTAATTTCTTCTTGCAATCATTTGGAATATGAGCCCAAGCAACATAGCCATAGACTATGAGGTGACTGACCGAGGGATTTTTTCCTCACCATCTCTTGAATAGAGTCATAGAACTGATAGCTCCAGTCATAATACGATTCAAGAGATAGTTGGCAAAGAAAGCATCTTTAGTGAAAAAATGAGTCGACAGATCTTTGGCCTACAAAAAACAACAATCCATTTGGACCAATGTTTGGTTCTTTCTTTCTGTTACACCATTCTGTTGAGGAGTATGAGGGACATACCTCTACCAAGAAATACCAAATCGAGCAAGGTATTCTTCAAATTGTCAATTCACATACTCACCACCATTATCATATCTCAAACACTTGATAGGTCGACTGCATTGCTTCTCAGTCAATGCCCTAAATTCCTTGAATTTTTCGAAGACATGACTCTTGTTTTTCAAGAAATAGACCCAAGTACATATAGAGAGATCACTGTGAATATGCTCCTGGTGGATTATGTGCTTGCCATGCTTTGCCAGAGTCGAAGGGGATATGATGATGTTTTTCCAGCACATCCCCTACAAACGCCATCAGGTGGAAGAACTTTGGGAAGACCAACAACCATATTCTATGTGGCCATCGACTTTAGATTTCAAAAATTTAGGTGTCCAAGTCATTTGTGCCAAATTATGCTTCATTCATTAGTGTGACAAACAAGGGTAGTCAGTCCCAATTCAAGTCAAGGGAGGTCACAAAACTTGTACAGTCCATCCTTTGAGTCGAGAAAACCTTCAACAAAAATCGACTTGTCATTCTTAAAATCCTTATCGAAGAACCGATATGGATAGAACTCAACAATCTTACTTGTCTATGTTAGTTTGAGAAACCAACAACAAATTTGCACTTAGGTTTGGCACATTATAGACGTCGACAATTTACCATGTCAATAGGGAATGTCACCATGACCAACAATGTCAAGAACAAAATCATCAACAACATAGATCTTTCACTCAACAAATTTATCCAGGTACGAGAACAAAGAGGCATCTTTGGCCATATGATGAGTGCGACCAAAATCAACTACCCACTCATGCTGTGAGGTATGAGTAAGCAACGCTTGAGAAGTTCCAACTTGGGAGGTAAAATTGTTAGTCGATTGATTGACAACTAACACGTCTCCTTCGAGCTCCTTAACCTTCACCTCTAATTCGTCCCTCTTCTTCTAGCAGGTTTTCTACACATGTCCATACTTTCCATAGTATGGACATGTTTCCTTCTTTCAATTCCTCCGAATGGATGTTGACTCATCAATCTTCAATGTATTTTTTTGGTCGAGACATTCTTGTCTATGTATAGGAGCATCAGAACGTCCTCTTTCCTTCTAATTCATCTTTCCTTTTCCCTTGAGCAAGTGAGCTTGATGTTTACCACCAAGCTTCCCTTCATCAAGAAACCTATGTTGCTCATTAATCAGTAATCCCAGGGGGACCTTATATGGACTGAACATTCTATCCCGACGAGTGACAAAGGGACCCAAAAGATGTCGTGGCTATAGGTTGAGTATTCACTATAGGACGGATATGTGTGATGATAGGAACCTCCGACACTACAACCATAGTGGTTGAAGGTGTCAAAGGAGTACTGTTGACATAATGGGTATGGGAGTTGAAGGATTCCCAGTATAGTTCTGACTCGATTCAGTTCTCATCCTTGTACGATCACAAGTATGGTAAGTGGAGGTGTATGTACCACTGCTAGCGGGACAAACCTCCCTATGACTACACCAGGGTTTAGAATGTAGGGAGATCAATTAACCGTCTAAAAGTCAACTACTTCTCTAAACTACCCCAAACATACCAAAACTTATACAAGAAAAACAAAGATGAGGGAGATCGGGTAACTATACCTCTACTCCATGTCTGGTGATGATCCCCTCACGCTTGAAAGTTTCACTGACTGTACGTCTCCTCCCAGGGTTGACCTGCATCCAAAGATTGACAAACAGGAAACAACAAGCATGCTATTCCATATACAAATTAGGGCCAGATGTTAGAATGTCAAAACATAAACCAATACAATCATTCGGTACACCATGATTTGGGACAGGAAAAGTAATTCTTTTATTAATAACTCAATGATTATACCTTTACAATCAAAGCCGACTACCGGTCCATGAACCTAGTCTGGGCTCCTCTTCACCAAGCTCCAAGTGCACCTTTATATAAGCTTCTCCTCTCAACCTTCTGATCTCTTGTTGGGAAGTGAATGGGTTCTAATGGAGGAAGAATAGGCAAATGAGGGAATGCTGAGGCAATTCTCACAAAAGGGATGCGATAACTTGGGCAAGGAGGGGATGTGAAATCGGGCAGAGTTTCATTGTTCTCATGTCTAGATGTAAAATGAGACCCCAACACCTCCTTTTATATGACAAAAGGATGGTTATTCAGTTGGGTGACGAGCTATAGTCGATGGATTAGTTGGGAAACTACCCCATAGCCCGTAATCTCAACGAATTCCTTGCAACTTTTGCAAGTATACGCGGGCTATAATGGTGCAACATGAATCTGTACACGAGCTGTAGTGGTGCAACAAGCATATGTACGCAGGTAGTATTGGTGCATGGCACGTACATCTTCAAAAAAATGTTTTTTAAGAAGAGCAACTCAACAGTGCTTTGGCAAAAAATGCAAGTAAAAGGGCCAAAGGCCAGGTATGAATGTGTAGAGAAATTTAGGCTTATAACAGATGCCCCCTAATGTGTGAGGTCAGAAGAGCATCTAATGGCCGAAATACATCAAAAAATATTCACCAATGTACGAAGTCGAGTGAGCCTGGGACCATAGTTCAGGAGGTGCCATCTATAAAAATAACAATTGTCTCTCCGAGGTAGGCATACCCATGCTCGGGATGAAATAAATCATGGCTGCCAATCAGATACACTGCAGATCCATGTCATATAACTATATAAAGTGTAGTTGCGAGCAATACACAATGGATCTACATCTCAAAATCAAAGATATACAAGTATAGTATCCATCTTCAAGAATCCCATAATGCACGATGGCTAGAGATGAGGTCTTCATAGCTCGAGAAACAACTTCAAGATATTCAAAACTCAGGTAGGAGTACAATGTGAGTGTATGAATTCACTACCCAGATGTCTTTGATGATTCGTCGGGAAAAGACAAGAGGATCTCGATGATAAGGCAGAGAACTTCGTTGATTTTGAATCAGGACTTGACTGGACTTTCAGGATGGTTGGTTCATGAGGTCAAGAGAAAAATGCAGAACGACCGACTCAAGTTGGGTGAAACTTCCCTTGGAAAAAAGCACAAAAGATGATCAGACTCAGGCAACATGACATTGACATAAGTTCACGATGCAGAAGGCAACACAAACTCTCCATGTGTTTGGAAGAGTAACCAAATGAAGGAGGACACAAATCTATGTAGAGAGAACAACTTCCTAAGGTTATATTATATCCCAATGCTTGAAGAACAAATGAAAGGATGTGATTTTTCTAAGGGCAACTCATTGTGCTACCAAAAAGGAATATATATTTTCCGTCCCCTCTTTTTGTTTTTTTTGATTTTTTTTTTGTCTTTTTCAAATTTTAAAGATCTTGAAAAAGAATAAAAGAATGCTATGTTAAAAAGGAGGAATGAGTGTCGCAAGCAAGCATACTAGTTCTAGGCGCAAGGAACACACTAATGCTCAGAGCAAGGAGACATGTGTAGGAAAATGACACTCGGGGAAAATTCCTCCATGGGTCAAGGTGTCAGGTAGCAGAGGAAAAGTGCTACAAGGCTTGCATATAAGGCATGCTTCAAAGGTTCAGTTGAGAGCAACATGGAGCAGGCATTGGGCCAAAGACGCAGAGATACAAATGCGATTAACAAGACACAATGAAATCCCCTTCAATGTAATCTTTAACGAGCCTAGAGAAGGTAAGCTCGGTAGTTTTTTTACGTTTAGAGAGTCTGAAAAAACGTAAAAGAAGACTCCAAGGGGTACCTTTTTCATAGATAGCCTAGTCGGTTCAGAAAAAGGGGTAAACTGGCACCGAAAAGATGTATATTCAAAACCATTTTAATGAGTGTGTCAAAGACAAGATCACTTGTTGGCCCTTGACCAAGTTTTGAAGTATACTCGGTCATAATTGGCCATTTTGGGACTGCAACAACTTGCCAAAGACGGAGTGCAACGTGAAGCAAGCAAGACCTATTTTTGGGTACCTTTTAGGGTTTTTGGGTTGATGTAAAGGGAAAGGGATGTCGGCCCGTGGGATTACCCACTTTTAGGCCCATTCTGTAATCTATAAATAGATACTTAGGCAATGTAAGTAGGGGGGAAAACTTAGTGCAAATGTATAGCTAAAGGCTTAGTGCTAGTAGCTGTATCTGTGTGATCGGATGTGTATCGCAAGTGATCTGTGCATGATTGTAAGGACATTGGAAGGCTAAGTGCAAGTTGTTGTGATTTTGTGATGAGTGCAAGGAAGAAGGATCTAGCGAGCTGCGCAGATCTTCTGTCCTGTGCGAAGTAAGGGTCATTGAAGCTCCGTGCTGTAACTGCTTGACCAAGATAATATAAATAAGAAGACTTTGTGGACGTAGCCCCAGGGTGGGGGTGAACCACGGTAACTCTGTATAATGTGCTCTATGCTTTGACCTAAGTGTTGCTCGTTTTGACTAAGTGCTTGCTGTGATTAAGTAGATCTAGTTATGATCCGTGCTTATGATATAAGAATGAATGTTAGATCTGATATATAAGATGTTTAGTGCTTGATTTGTTGAATCTAATCAATGTTTTGTGCCTAAGTACTGAATCATCTTTAGTCTAAGTATTCACTGTGATGTTCTGTGCCATCTGCGAAGTACCATAAGGGTTAAATATAGATGAATGATCTATGCTAAGTGCCTTGTAGTAGATATAATCACAGATCGGTGTCCCAGCTAAGGTTTCAGACACTTGAGTCCTGAAACCACCCTTTCCTCTACCTTGGGTGAGACTTCACCTGCTTCCCAGGTGTTGCCAAAAGGGCCGATAGTTAGGGATTTGTTGGTGCGCTCTTGAGCGTTGAACCCTGGGTCTGCCCCTGTGCCAACAAATGGTTCCGTTGCCGGGACCTAAAACTGTGATTGCTGGGAATTGAGGAAAAATAAACGTTGTGCAAAAGAAAGCTCTGTGTGTAGATCTATTGCCCTAGTACACAACTTTTTACTCAACATATGTAGCTTTGTGCCAGGAATAAGGTCAGATCTGAAGAAAGGAAGATCAGATCCGAAGAAAAGAAGCGAGATCTGAACACTCTGTGCTCTAAGAAAAGTAAAAGTGGAAATTTCTGAAAGAAAGAAGTCAGATCTGCAGAAAAGAGGTAAGATCTGTAAGCTTTGTGCTCTAATAAAGGTAAGAATAGTCAAAAGTTCTTAGATCTGGAAGCTTTGTGCTTTGTAGATAAGTGATTTTTTTTTTTTGTTTCTAGAACATGGATCTAGGTATGTTTGATAGATTCTGTCCTAGCTTAAAAACTAGGGCATTAATAGATGAAAGAAAGTTTGATATGAATAGATATGATAAGTATAAAGATAGATATGTTATACCTATGCATAGAAAGAATGTCTGGACTAACAAGTGGATGCAGGATCCTAGAAAGAAATTTTTGCAAGCCAACCATTATGATCCTAGTGCGCAGTACAAGAAGAGTTGGGGATCATTGAAGAGAAAGAGAGGATTAACTCTTTGTTACAGTTGCAGAAGACCAGGCCATATTACTAAGGAATGCCCTGGGAGAAACCCTAGCTTCCTCTGTTGTAAAGCTATGGACCATAAAGTATTGGACTGCCCTAAAATGATTGCTAGACTTGAAAAACTAAATATGGAACAAATAAACTTTGAAGGAGACCAAGAGACTAAAATTATGGAAGAACCCCAAAAAGAATCAGAGATCATGTTACTGAAAATAAAAGAAACCCTAGATGATCATAAGGATGTCAGTTTGTCAGAAATCTTCAAAGAATAGGAGAAAATCGAAGTAAGAATAAGAGACTTCAACATTGATTGTGCCCTGGATGAGCAAACACCGATGAATATTATGACAGAAAGAACTTGGGAAACCCTAGGAAGGCCTGCTCTGGTCCCTTCACTAGGAACCATCGGATTATTTAAAGGCAAAATGGTAACCCTATGTGGTAGAATTACCTAGATAGCTATGAATACCCATGGAACTTCGACAGAGGAAGAGTTCGAAGTCATTAGATTTATTGAGAACCATTCCCCATTTCCAGCTTTGCTAGGAAAGATCTGGATTGAAAAAGACTAGATCCAGAGGAAAGAAGAAAAGGAATCCCTAGAACAAAAAAAGTAAGAACTCATGGAATTTATGACTAGAAGGATTGCCTACTTGATGGAGGAACAAGAGAACAGATCTCCACTGTTAAACACCAGAAACCTGGATGTCGAAGCTATAGGAGCATTAGAGGAACCATAGAAGACCGGAATATCTAACCCATATGATGAAGGAGTATTACCCTTGGATCTGAGGAAAGATCCTAGGCAGCGCGAAGTGACTATGTTAAGAGAAGATAAGATTCAGAATGGAAAGAGGGTGATCGAGACTAAGCTCATTGGGAAAAAGGCTAGGAAGATAAGTAAGAAGAGGGCCAAAATTAGAAAGCTACAGACGACTCCAAAAGGAACTTCGCCGAAGGAAAAATCACAAGAATTGAGCTTCGCCGAGATATCAGAACAACGACATCTGGCACTTCGCCATGGCGCAGTAATATAGCCATTGGATCGATATACCCGTTCAACTTCCACCCCGAACGGGTCAAAAAGAAATTATGGGTTCCCACTAGACCGTTGAACAACACTAGAACATATATAATAGAGTTAATGCAGGCCCCATATCTGTTGGAAGCAGACCGTTGTTAAGTTTCCCTACTTAGTCCGTCACGCTACGTACCGTGCATACTTTTGCTAAGTGAGAATTTGAGCTTGAACCTTGAGATTACTTCACCCTGCGATCATTGCCTTGTTGCCTTACTGTTCATCATAATCTCAACCGTCATTTTCACACCTGATCTAATGGACCCAAGCTTGTATGTCAGACGAGCTCATCACTGTTGAGAAAGTAGATGAAGAAGTTTTGACTAACCTAATGGCTGAGAGAGTCATGTCAGAGAGAAGGATGTCTATAGGTGTGCAAGCATCATCATCAGGAGGATTCCAAGCTTCTCCCTCCACTGCTCGCAGCGCATGAACTTCCAGAACCACAACCGAGACAATAACAAAGAACATAGATGATATTGCAAATGCCAAGCTGATCCCGCGCATTTGGTCAGTTTACATCCCACCTTTGAGCGGTAAGATTAACCGCGACAATGTACCCAGAGACTTTGAGTACAACTTGATCACCGCGTATCTTCCGAAAGGAGTGCGCGCAATACATGCTGACAAGGATAAGCTCGCAACACTAAAATTCAGTGATTTTAACCTTGGAGATCACAAAACCTACAACATGTTGGTTCCACATAAATACTTAACTAAGACCAAAGGCCGTAATCCTAAGATTGTCCCGCAGTCCTGGACCCATAACCTCGCGTAGTCCACACTGCTCAACGTAATGAAGATCCCTCATTTTGGCATACATCAGGAAGTCAACGCATGCGTTAGGTTGCTGTTGTCTTGCTAGCACAATGGATATTTATGGTTGAACCACCACATTACTACGGATCCAAATCTAATCAATCAGATCACATGACTCAGCATGCAAGTCCCTAACCCACAGGACTTTAACCTAGGAGAGACCTCTGACCGAGCACTAGCACAGCGAATAAAGTAAACTTATGGCGATGTAGAGAAGGGCACACGAGGCTACAAGGTAGCCTCCATCTAGAGCGACGCAATGCGCCTTGCATGTCAGTTGATAGTGGGCAAATTAGTTTGTAAGAATAGACCAACACAGGTGACTGGCTTCGTAGTTGACCTCGCAGCTAAGTGCGCCGAGGGATTACAGATGAATTGGGTGCAGTATCTCGTCAACCAGTTAGAGCTGGATTGCAGAGGTGTGCAAGACCAAGGGTATGAGTTCCACTTTAGTTGGCTACTCATACTCATCTCTTTCATTGCTTGGGAGCTGCCAGAGGGAGCCATATTCCCAGAGATCGAACCTTTTGAACTACTGGCCGTGAAGTTCTGTATGCAATGGTACTCTAGCAACATGAACAAGTAATGGCAGTCTAATGCTGTCTTCCACACCTACTTCAACCAACTGAAAACTTCAATTCAGTCTACACCGCGAATCACCCCGAACACACTTCATAGGTTTATAACTTTGATGAAGTTTAGTGTGGATCGCCACTTCATCTACATTACAACACGCGGTGATGAACATAAATAGCAGCTCCAATCCTACTACAAGTTGACAGAGGATTACTTGGAGGAGATCACCAAGGAATGGTCAGCAGACCTACTTGTTGCAGCAGACCCCGTAGATATGTCCGACGAGGAAAGCCCTAAAACTCTGTCGGATACACCTGGGCCAAGCAGGACTAAGAAGGATGATGAAGTTGAATATGTCCCTAGCACATCCGCGAAGACCCTAGCACATTCGCGAATATTGCTTTGATCTCACCTACGCAGGGAGGTGATGGTGACGAGCTAGGCGGTATAGAAGTGGAGAAAAACAGAGGCGAAGTGACTCCACCAAGAGAGGAGGAGGATCCCTCTCTGAAAAGAAAGATGAAACCACCAAAACCCTCCTCCCAAAAGAAAGCTAAGGCTACCCAGACCATGCTTAAAACTACCCTTACCCCGGATGACTTTGACTTCTTAATTGCCATGCTGAATGATGTTTCACTTGAGCTCACAGAAAAGAAAGAATTAAAGCAGGAGGAGCTCTTCAACCGAATCAAAGGCGAACTCAAAGAAGTGCAGCAGGCACTCCAGTCCAGCCAAGCAGTGTCTTCAATGTCCTTGATAAGTGAAACATCAGTAATAGGCGATGAGCCCACACAGTTACACCAGATCGCTGATCAAGTTGAAGCTCGCCTTCGACGAGCTCAAGAAGACACAACACAAGCCACCCAAGCTTTGATGCAATCACATACAACACTTCTAGAACAACAGAAGGATTCAGAATGAGAAAATCTTTCCCTAAAAGTGAGTGGGATGAGGAAAAGGCACAGTTGTTAACAGAGCAACTTGAAGTCCAGGAAAGGATTCACAAAGCACTGCACTCTGTGACAGTCATAGAGGTGAAGATAGAAGACCGTCTCCCATAGCAGGTGACCCAACTGGAAGAAGTAATCGAACAACTCCAACAATGCATCCTGGATCTGGAGCTTCGCATCGTGCCCGAGACCCCTCAGGAAATTAGATATCTAAGAGAGGCCACTGCTCGAAGCACAGTTGGTCAATTAAAAAACTTTTCCTTGGAATGCAAGCAACTGAGCGCTAGAAGCGCCCAGACTTATGAAACCCTCACAGAGACTCCAGAATTGTAGACATTGGAGGCACAACTCCAAGAAGCCAAGCATCATGTAGACACACTACAGGTGCAGAGAAAGACTTTGACCCCGGTAGAAAGAATTAAGAGGTTCACAAAATAATGCACAACCCAACAATAGGTACATGCGCTGCAAAGTAAAGTGATAGAAGTCTCCCAACGACTTCAGCCGATCCAAGAAAAGGCATGCCAACTGTTTACTGAACTTGAAATCCAGGAAGTTGAACTCGAATAGGTTTTCATCACTGCAGAACAACGTTTGGAAGGACCACTCAATGACACAGTGATCCAGAAACTTACTGAGCAAGAGGCTATCACACTGCAGTAGGTCAAAGCAGCTCGAGCCAAGCTCGAGGCATTCGAGGTGGAATTGAATAGACCTGAGTGACTCGGGATGAGTCACAGGTGAGTGTTGGGGGCCTGTTGGCCCTTGACCAAGTTTTGAAGTATACTTGATCATAATTGACCATTTTGGGACTACGACAACTTGCCAAAGACGGAGCACAACATGAAGCAAGCAAGACCTATTTTTGGGTACCTTTTAGGGTTTTTGGGTTGATGTAAAGGGAAAGGGATGTCGGCCTGTGGGATTACCCATGTTTAGGCCCATTTTGTAATCTATAAATAGATACTTAGGCAATGTAAGTAGGGGGGACAACTTAGTGAAAATGTATAGCTAAAGGCTTAGTGCTAGTAGTTGGATCTGTGTGATCGGATGTGTATCGCAAGTGCTCTGTGCATGATTGTAAGGATATTGGAAGGCTAAGTTCAAGTTGTTGTGATTTTATGTTGAGTGCAAGGAAGAAGGATCTAGCGAGCTGCGCATATCTTCTATCCTGTGCGAAGTAAGGGTCATTGAAGCTCCGTGCTGTAACTGCTTGATCGAGATAATATAAATAAGAAGACTTTGTGGATGTAGCCCTAGGGTGGGGGTGAACCACGATAACTTTGTGTAATGTGCTCGGTGGTTTGACCTAAGTGTTTCTCCTTTTGGCTAAGTGATTGATGTGATTAAGTAGATCTAGTTATGCTCTGTGCTTATGATATAAGAATGAATGTTAGATCTGATATATAAGATGTTTAGTGCTTGATCTGTTGAATCTAATCTATGTTTTGTGGCTAAGTACTGAATCATATTTAGTCTAAGTATTCACTGCGATGCTTTGTACCATCTGTGAAGTACCATAAGGGTTAAATATAGATGAATGATCTATGCTAAGTGCCTTGTAGTAGATATAATCATAGATCGGTGTCCCAGCTAAGGTTTCAGACACTTGAGTCCTGAAACCACCCCTGCCTCTACCTCGGGTGAGACTTCATCTACTCTGCAGGTGTTTTCGAAAGGGCCGGTAGTTAGGGATTTGTTGGTGCGCTCTTGAGAGTTGAACCCCGGGTCTTCCCCTATGCCAACATCACTCGATAATCTTTTCAATTTTAAGGAGTTTGAAAAGAGCTTAACTATGGGCTCACAACCTTTTTCTGATTTTAGTCCCCTTAGCTCGAAAAAGTATAAAAGTTACTGAGGATAACTCTATTGGCGAGACGAATCTCCCGAGGCATACCTTTTTCCTCCATAATCTACATGACGAAAAAAGGGGTAAACTCATGCCAGTAGATGTTCTTCTGGACCAATTTAACGAGTGTGAAGGAACAAGGTCACTCAACGATCTTTTCAATTTTAGGGAGTCTAAAAAGAGCTTAACTATGGACTCCGGGTTCCTTTTTTGTAAGTAATCTCCAAGGCTCGAAAAAGGTGATAAACCAAAACCAAGGAGAATGTTCCTTTTTCGTAAATTTATTCCCTTAGGCTCGAAAAAGGGTTAAACTTATGCCTGAGAATACTCTTCTAGTGAACCTAAGTTCCTAGAGTATACCTTTGTTCGTACAATTGACCATTCAAACCGAAAAAGAGGTAAACTACCATCGGATAGACATGCCTTCAAATTTGAGTTTGGCGAGCTTGAAGGGCAACAAGATCGCTTGACAATATTTTCATGTTTAGAGAGTCTGAAAAGGGCTTAAAGAAGACTCCAAAGGTCACTTTTCTTAGTTAATCTAGACATGATCGAAAAGCATAAATGCAGTCTCGTCAGATGTTGCTTTCAGATTTCAAAGTGAGCTTGAAAGACAACAAAGCATGATCATTTTGGGAGTCCCAAGGGTGAGGCCAAGAGTGATGGTACATAAGATGAATGAGGCTCAATCTCGTAATCATGACAGGACTAACAAGGACTCCCGAGCCTATAGCCATTATAGACAACATGGATGCCAAAATGCAATAAGGATCTATCTAGGGCATCCATGTAAAGGTGGGATCTACCACCTAATTACGACACTTATAAAGAAACAATGACGATTTTGTGTCGTACTTCGGTGGGATCGATCCTATGGAAAAGTGGAAAAGACAATGAGATGCAGAAAGTGGAGTTGAAATCCTAAATTATATGTAAAAAGTTGGAAAAATGACTTTTACCAAAGGACATTTTAAGTGACCCATCCCCCCCAAAAGTTACCAAACCAAAAGGAAAAGTGTATCATAACATCCAATAAGAAACTCATAAATGAAATCAAATGATTTCCAAGCCAGGAAAAACATTCAAGGGGGTCAAAAAAGTGGCAAAAAGGGCCAAAAAAGTCTATAAATAGAAGCTGACAACTCATTTTCACCATTGCATTTTAAAAATTAACCAAAAGGTAAAAAAGCCCCTTTGCTAAAGAAGTGGATTCTGGGTTCTTCAGAGGATGACACAAACTTCCTCTCGGACCAAGTAGGTACAAATGTATCCCTCCTGCATTTCCATTCTTTCTTTATGCATTTGTTTTGGTTTTTGAGGGGGCACACTCTCCCAAAAAGAGAGGCCCTGCATGTATGCGGGCTGTCCAAGGACAACCCGCGTATGTACATAGGCATAAAATAGTCTGCTTGCATACATACATGACTATGGCCAAAACATCTCGTGTACACCCTCAAAAGGCTTGAAAAAAACTTAAAATGCAAGAGCTAACTCCCTTTTTATTTGCCATGGAACAAGATGTATGTCCATTGGAGGGAGAGGGAACAGAAGGAAATTGATAAACAAGTCGATGAGGACCCTGCTGCCATTTCCGCATTGAAACAATGTGGGCTATGGAAGTTCTTCCGGTGTCCATTTATGAGGGCACAACCCAGGCTGATGAATACCCTGGTTGACTATTGGCATCCGGATGTAGAGACATTCATGATAGAGGGGCAGTCATTGACTCCAATGACTGAGGATATATACTTCTTGATTGGCCTCTCGAGGAGAGGGGAACCAATCAATCTGTGCACCTTTCCCCCTGGGCCTTTCAACATTGAGGACTACATTAGGATGTACTGTGAGGCAGGATGTACTGAGAAGGTAGGTTCTCAAGTGCCTATTCACAATATCACCATTTTGACAGTGAGGGTGATCTTATTACTTATTGGGTGGATTACTGGATCCGCGGCCCTTCACCAGGCTTCCCAGGTGCACATGCACTTTTCTATTCAGTTCCAGAAGGCACATATATATGACTGGAGTATGACCATGCTCACATGCATGAAGAGGCAACTAACAAAGTGCCGAGAGTGGAGCAACAAGAAATTCAAGTTTGGAACTATCCTTTGCTCGTTCTTCTTCTTCAAGAGTGCCCAGTCTAAGTCCCATAGAGACTGTACGGGGGCATGTGGCCTCCTTCCCAACAATATGCAGATGGCCAGCACTGCTGCCATGACAAGGGGGAGGGAGGACCATAGAGGTCTTTGACGAGAAATTCTTTGACTGGTGGGCACGACAGATTCCAATGATAGAGGACTACCCTTATGCTGGAATCAACTTCTCCAAGGGTCCAGACATGCCTGTACCTCCCGGAGAGGAGCGATGAGAGATAGGTACATGTTTTTAAAGTTATTTAATTTTTAATTGATTATATATATATCATTTTTATATGCATCAGAGTACTGACTTTTGTATCTGTTATGTACAAATGTGGGACCAGTGCATTCGATGGACTTCACGAGGACTCGACGATGTCCTCGACCAGAGGCGGGACCAGTAGCAATCAGTGGACCAACAGCCACAGGGGGACCTCTAGTCGGAGAGGC
Source organism: Picea glauca (assembly GCA_000966675.3). Taxonomy (NCBI): domain Eukaryota; kingdom Viridiplantae; phylum Streptophyta; class Pinopsida; order Pinales; family Pinaceae; genus Picea; species Picea glauca. The sequence continues at coordinate 92,419 of JZKD02S0954574.1, read as the reverse complement.
TTAGAGAGTATTAAGGCGGGTGGAGTGCAACCTCACCGCACTCACTCATACAGTTCCTATGATTGAGATCGAGGATCTTTCGCCTTCCTTGTAGCCTCATCTAGTGAGGGTGCCATGGACTTGGGTCCAAATTTTCTGGCGTTTGTCCAATGCCGTCGTTCACTACAGCAGGGCCAATAGGCCCCGAGCTTATATAGGCCAGACTTGTTATGTGCCGAGGGCACCTTTGCATATTTTTTGAGGCCATAAGCCCCGTGATGTATACCAAACACTATTTTTTGAGGCGTTCTAGCCCACCTATATACTCTTGACATTTTGACATATATATATATATATATATATATATATATATATA
>JZKD02S0954574.1:65260-92029 GCA_000966675.3 Picea glauca | reverse complement strand
TATATGTATCTACATATTATTTCGTCTTATGGATCACATTCTTTACAAATGTATGTACATGTGTATGTGTGTGCTTTTTATGTGTGTGCAACATGCCAATCTAATACTTGATTAGTTAGATTATCTGTCATTTGATTTAATCTCCTAGGAACATGGATGTACATAATGTAATCAAAGTAACCTTCTAAGAGACCTACCCTAAGGAAACATTGGTGCAAAGTAAGATCATAAATGTGGTAAACTCCGTTTAACTGGGACACAACCAACTGAGCATATAAGTAGACCCGAAGGTGAGAGATGTCATGCGATAAAGCGTCACAAAGCAACTCTATCACTGCACTGTATTCGATGACATTGTTTGTCGCGTCACCTAGACAGATACCTCTGAAAGATAGCAATTGGCCTCCAAGTGTGAAAATCACCCAAGCTATGGAAGCAAGCCTCCAAGTGTGTCGGCTAGCACCGTCCATGAACCCCATGAACATCTTTGATTCACTTGACATCTGCCACAGTGAAAAAGAAGACATAAATAACTACACATCCATAAAAAAAAGAGACAAAAAACTGTATAAGAACTATACATATGTACAATAAGTCACCCAGAAGACCAACCTAAGAGTAATACTTCTTGAGGTAAATCCCATTTCTAGGCTTCACCAAGGAATTTCCCTCAAAGTCAACCAGACGGTAAGCACCCTTCTTTAAGACCTCTTTCATGATGAAAGGTCTGAATCACATGGGTTTGAACTTGCCTGCCCCCAGGGGATCCTTGTCTTGATCATAGACTAGGACAAGATCGCCTTCAGAGAAAATCCGAGGATGAACAGACATATCATATTGACACTTGACTCATTGCTTATGAGTTTCATTGGCTGAGGCTGCATCATGACGTTGCTCATCGAGCTGCTCGAGATATAACAGGTGTTCCTCAAGCGGTGAAGTGTCTGGCAGTAACTCCATTGCCAACTTTAAAGACGAGATCTGACACTCAATAGGAAAGACTACTTCCAACCCGTATACGAGTTTAAAAGGTGAGAAACTGGTGGCAGTCTTTATAGATGTTCGGTAGGTCCATAATGCTGAGTACAACATCAAATGCCAATTTGACTTGGCATAATTGTTCGTTCGCTGAAGAATAGTCTTGAGAGATTTATTCACAGCTTCCACCTGACCATTCGCTTGTGGGTAGTAGGGTGATGAATGTTCTTTCCTCAACCCAAACTTTGATGTTAACTCGAACATAATTTTGTTCTTGAATTTACTACCATGTTCAGTGACAATCTCCTTTGAGATGTCTAACCTTGCTACGATTTGGTTAAAAATGAAGAGAGCTGTTGTTTCTCCATCATTGTTAAACATTGGCATAACCTTGACCAAATTTGTGAAGTAGTCTACCACTACGATGATATAACGATGCCTCCTGGCTGAAGCTAGGTGACATGTAGTAAAATCAATCCCCCACTTAGTGAAGGGACCAACAATGATGATGGGAAACATGGGATCATAATGTGTCCTCATCTTTCGAGAGAAGATATGACATGGGTGACACTTTTTGATTGACTCAATGCAATCTTTGATTAACGTAGGCCAAAAGTAGCTGACACGTAGAATCTTTTGGGTTGTTTCCAACCCAGACAAATGACCACCACATGCTTCAGTGTGGCAGTCGTTCAGAACGAGATATGCTTTCTCGTGTATAAGGCACCGACGAAGAATGCAATCTACACCTCGACAATACAAAGTGTCGTCGAGTATGAGATAGTTTTGTTCCTGATGGAAAATTCATCGACGCTCATCACGGGAAGTAGAAGCAGGGCACTTCAAAGTCTGGAGATAGACTAGTATATCTCCATACTAGGGGTCTGAATATGCGATCATAAAAAATATCTCCTTTGATTCAACTAGAAGTTTCAAAATAAGTTCTGCAAAGACAAACAACTTTTTGGATTTCGCGGAAACAAAATCCAAGTGAAATTCCCGGAGGATTACAATCCATCTATTGATCTTTTCGCCAATGACTTGTCATTTTAACACATATTGAAAGGGGTTCACAATGGAAATGATGTTGGTCTTGCGAAGCAGAATGTAATGACAGAACCGCTGGACAACATGCACTGCTACCAAAGAAAGCTTTTCAACATGGGAATAGTTTAGTTCTGACCCAACCAGGCCTCGGCTCAGGTAATAAATAACATTCTCCTCGAGTAGATCATCCTCCTGAACCAAGACCATGTCGATGGTCGACTCTACAATGACCAAGTACAATAAGAAATCTCTGTTATAATCAGGAGGTCAGAGCAGAGGGGCAAGCGTAAGGGTGTGTTTCAACACTTCAAAAGAGCATTGAGTGACTTCGTCCCAACAGAAAGAGACTCTCTTTTTCAATAAACGCATGAACCCTTTAGTGATGTCGTTGTAGTTCGCGACAAAACACCGAAGAAAGTTTGCTTTCCCCTGTAAGCTCTGAAGCTGTGGTATTGTGCACGAGGGAGGCAACTGAAATAGTGCCTCAACCTTAAGAGGATCGACCATGATCCCTATTGATAAAACAATGAAACCTAAGAGACGACCCAACATCATGCATAAACTTCATTTTTTAGGATTCAAGCAAATCCGATAGTAGCGACATCGTTCAAAGATTAGTTGGAGGTGTGTGGGATGATCAGATCTCTTACGAGAGCGTGATGCTAGATCATCAAGATATGCATTGACTATATGTCTAAGGTCATGGAAAGCAAAATACATGACCCACTGAAAAGTGTCTCCAACATTCTTCAGGCCGAAAGGATCTTACGATATGAAAATGTGCCCCAAGGACAAATAAAAGTTGTTTTATGCTAGTCTTCAGGTTTGATCTGAATCTGGTTATATCCAGAAAAACCATCCATGAATGAAAAGATCTCATAGCCTGCGCATTCATCGATGATCTGATCAATGAATGGGGTGGGAAAATTATCTTTCAGACATACCTTGTTCAAGTCATGAAAATCCATGCACACGTGAATCATACCCTGTTTCTTGTTAACCGAAACGGGGTTTGACACCCATTCTGTCAACTGTATGGGGTAGATAAAACTAGCTTTTAGTAATTTCTCTACTTCAACCTTAATTGCTACTTCTTTCCAAAGATTCACCGGACAAAGCTTCTGTCGGACTGACTTGGCATCAGGATAAGTCGTTATCTCATGTTTGATGATTCTTGGATCAGTGCCTGGCATTTCCTCGTAAGACCAGGCAAAAACGTCGTAGAATTCCTCAACTAACTCCGTATAAATTTGAATTTCTTCGGGGGATCAGTCCACTCCGACGAAAACATTCTCCACGACACTGAGGGTTCTGGAGATATCAATAGGTATCGTTTCAATGATACTCGCCATTTACCCTTGGCGTAAATTGTGTGTGTAGCTAGAGGATTAATAATACAAGACCTATCTCTAGTCATAGTCAACACAAATTCACTTGCCTCTATTCTCCTTAACTCTGGGAGGAAGTATGTTCTATGATGGAGATCATCCTAGGGTTTGTCTAGACCAGTCGATGCCTTAAGAATATCCTTATTTGAGGGAAAGACCAGGTCTAAAGAATCTGTAGTGGCAAGGGAATCTTGATCCCAAATAGGCTTGAGAACTGGATCTAACTCCTGTGTGGGAGTCAGATCGGGGTCGACAGAAGCTTTTTGGACAATGTTGTATGGAACTTCTGTCATGGACAAGGGAATGGCCATGCCAAAATGCCCTGTCCCTTCCATCGAAGCTGATGGGGAAGGAAGAGTCCACTGATCATGAAAGTAAGTCGTTCAGAACGACAACATTTGAAAAATGTCAGCCCTGGGCTGTTTTGGGGCAACCGATATGAGCTTGACATCGCCAGAAAGAGGTGGGTAATCGAAAGTACCCATCAATGATGGACATAAACCAACCCCTATGTTGACGGTGCCAGGCTGAGGATTATCAATCATTAGGACCATGGATGCCCCCGATGAAGGATCAAGACGGGAGAAGGACCACTGGTCAATGGTCACAATTCGGCCCTCGTGTGGAAACAACAAGAGCCGAAAGACTATAGCAACCACTGCATCCATTGCATAGGTCCAACTCCTTCCTAACAAAAGGTTGTAGTAGAGAGGTGCATTGACCACTTCAACTTCGACACACACAGTCTTCCCTCCTAACTGCACCGGGAAAGAAGGAATGATTCCATGTGGTTTGAACAAACGACCGTCAAATTCTGTAAGTAATGTAGGTGACAGAGACAAAATGGGTTGGCCAATGGCCTTCCAGCACACCAACAACATCAGAAAAGTCGAGGCACCCTCGTCAACCACCGTGCGGAAGATATTCTGAGTAAAATATTTCGTGGTGTAAGCCACTACTATCTAAAACACAATGTGGTAAGGAAGACGAGGTTTCAAGTCGGTTGGATCGAGAACGATCACTCCCAGGTTACAAGTCTCTACAGATCCCAAGGCAGATAACAGGGCCTTTCTCTACGAAGGGAAGCTCTGGAGGAATTCCAAAGTGGACATCGTGCAAGGGGTTTGTGCCAAATCCTCTACAATAGAGTAGCTATGGGAAGCCCTCACATTCAGATTATGAGAAGCTTTCTTCAACGCACCTTTGGGGATGTGTGTCATTGTTTCGCCCATCGTTTTCTCGATCTGGAGAGGAACTGGTGGGTTGGTGGCCTCTTTACCCTTTTCGAAAGATTTCGACATTTTGTAATCTGGTGCCCTGGTCTCTATATGAGCATCACCTTTCAACATGTAAACATTCATGACCGAGGTATTATCGGTAGACACAGAGGGTCCCTGAATGCCCCCTTTCGAGCTCGAGGATGTTGAGGCTTGAGCCATGTTTTGCCCATGTGGAAATGGGTTCATAAACACAACAAGTTATTGATGCACCAATAGCTTTTGAGCCTCCGTAATTCGAGGGAACATGTCAGTCAGATGGTCCTCCGTGAAAAGGTTACACTGATACTTTGACTTTCTCTTCTCTGTTTTTCCCCTGCCAACATTGTTATTAGATTTTTTGTCCCCTTTACCCTACTTGTTCCATTGTTTTTCTTTCCTTTACTCTGCTGGTTGGCCTTCGGGTTTGTCGACTGCACACTATGTACGTCTAAAGTTTGGGTAGGGGGAACAACCGAACCAGAGGTCTGGCTAGCCATCGTCTATTGTATCGACAATTGTTGCAATTGATTTGAATACAGATCGATGGACTTTCCTTGTGCTGAGCCTACTATACCATCGGCATGTGGTCTAGACTTTTGTTTGGCCTTGTTGAGGATGGACCGTGGTGCATCTAGAAAGATTTCATATAGTAAGCTATACTAAGAGTAAATCAGTTCAAGCTGTTGCGCTCTCATTATTGCCTCCTCTTCTGAAAACACTCTTGAAGTTGCAACATCCTTGGATACAACTGGTACCAAGGAATTCAGAAACCACTCCAGCAAGAAAGCCAGTGGGACCTGTACCATAATCAAGCTCTTTTGATGCTGCCATTCTCGGATGTGATCAGAGATATGATCGGCCTTAGTCTGCTCAAAGTTGGCCAGCAATTTATTTCCGACATCGTATCTCATGGGTAGCTGGAAATGGTTTAGAAAAACCATCGCCAGGTCGTTAAAGTAAGAATACCTTGAGCGATTGAGCTCAATATACCATTTCGTGGCACCCTCGATAAGAGTGCGTTGAAACATGCACAACCATACAGAGTCATCTCGCAATGATTTTGACGAGCACCATAAGTGGAAAGTCATCACGTGATCACCTGGGTCTTTGCCAGGCTTGCCTTCGAATTTTGGAATATCCGAGGGAAACTTAGTCAGCATGGGGGGCCAACGTGGATTGTGACAAATCGGGTCATTAAGCAATCTTGACAAGTCTGGAAGATGTAGCATCACCAGAAATGGTAGTTTGGGTTGAGTACTATGTATAGGAGAAAGGGGGCCTGGAGTTTGACTGGCACTAGGTTGCCAGGAAAAGTTGGGTTGCTGTCTAGGGTTTTAGTAGAAACCGTGGCCTTGACTAGCATGCGAAAACTTCTTTTTCTGGGATATCATCAACTGATTCCCGTAATTGGACAACGCGAGTTTGACGGGGATTTCTCCCTGCATTGTATTCCAAGGATTTTGGAAGGGGATGCCCCCATCCGATCCGACGGGCATAAGTATTGAGCCATGCCTGGGGTTCCATTGACCATGGAAGGGGTTGCCTCTGACCAACATCCCCTACGAGGGAACTGATCACTGCCAAGGATTCCAAAGTCCTTGTGAGGAGAAAACTCTTGTACTTTCCCCCTATGTAGGAATAGTACCCTGCATAGGATTCTGTTGTCCAAAACCGGGGTTGCCCCCAGCCAAGATGGTAACCGAAGAAAAGGAATTATTACCAAACGCATTGAACAAAGAGAATGACATGGATCCCACCGACATAGTGTAAGATGAAGGTCCTAAATTATGTGCTCCAAACAAGTTGTAGTTAGCACTCGACTAGATAGGTTGTTGGAAAGCATTACCGAGCGAGGGGGATGGAGGAGGTATGTGACCGCCATCGTAAGGGATAGAATTAAAGGAGACCGAAGTGCCCCTAGTAGACCCTTGCACGAGAGAGTTTGAGCTCCTTGCCCCCAGACCCATGGTCTGTAAGGTGGAGTAGGTAAGGACTAAGTTTGAATCGAATCCGGGCATCCCGTATGAGAATGGAGGGCTCGTCGCACTCTGCGTAAATGATGTAGTGGTCGCCGCAAACTACAGTATCGGACCACTGCCCAAGGTAGAGGGAGTCGAGACCAGTGTGGTCCAGACTGGCGAAGGTGGGTTAGGAGGTAAGATACCCCCTGTGGTAGTAGTCATAGAGGGAGTGTGAGGATTCCCAGACAAGGTAGCAACATTTGCTTCCATGGCTTCTTGTAAGACTAATTGGCGCTCAACAGGTGTCACCTTAGGAGGGACAACTTGTACTAATATTGGCGCCAACAAGTCGGTGTTCGGAGGGTTGGCAGGCCTGATATCTTTCGCTCCAAGGTCATAAATAGTAGGTTCCTTCGGAGTCGAGTAATCTCCTAACGAAGCAGGCTCGGGCACAGTTTCCCGCGGCCCAGTCGATTCGAATGACCCTTGTTGGTCAAGTCTTCGCCGTAACGGTGGCGATGGTGGCTCTAATGCAACTGGTGGCAGACCCTAAAGCCTTCGCGACTGGAAGATCTCTTGATCTTCCACTTTGTGAACAGATCAACAACAAAGTAAGGCTTTAACTATCATTTAAAACCAAGCACACACTAGAAAAATTCCTATAAGATAAATCAAGCAAACCACTATCTACTAGGAAGAACAGTTACGCCAACCAACACTAGAGAAACTTACTGGTGCAAGTGCAACTCAAACACGGAAGCACCCTCTGGGTATACTCTGCAAAGTGTGACCTAACGACTGCCCTAGGTATCATGGTATACCCTCGAAGTCACCTGTGTAAGTCCCTAGAAAATGGGCAACTAAGTTGCCAACTCGCAAACAGTCACCAGGCGGGTACATTCGACAGTTGGGCAGATCGCATTGAGAAGGATAAAAAGTCCGAAACCTATCGAAGGTATCAAAAGCAAGTGGTCTAGAAGACAACAGAGGATCTCGAATGGATTCAAGGTCCATGGATCTCCGTACGCAAATGCAAGCGAAAGTATTCCCACGACAGATCCTCAATATGCATTCCCTACTATGTTTAGTCCGACTTTGGAGGGGTTATCTCCGTTTCCTTTCCTTATGTGACCTTGTGTTTAGCCCCTAGTTAGAGGGGGCTCCCAAATAACTTTCGTGTCACTGGAATTTAACACTCCCTAACTCTCACTCCAATGTTTGTTTATTAGCCTTGAAGAGTTTCCTCTCCAACCTAATTCAAGGCCCTAACCCTAAACTAGTTGGTTAACCCTACAAACATAAAAGTCTACTTAATTTTAGATTTAGAATTCATTTTAATGGCTTGATTAACTCAAGGGATATGGCGATGAAACTTGTGATGTTATGAGAGACGAAAAGAGTAGAAAAATATGAAAATTGAAAGCAAAATTACTTCTAGTGAAAAGTAAAGATTTACAACTAACTCTTTGTAACCAACTTTTCTTTAACTAACTTTTTTCAAGATCTTTAAAAAGAAGACCTAAAACAAAATTTCGCTTGACTACAAGCTACTTAAGTTTGAAGAAATCACTAAAGAACTTAAAAAATGAACTCTTTTTCCTTTCTAGTAAAATAACTAACTCCATCTACTTTACCAAACTGAAAATGAAAAATCTTTTTTTTTTGAAAATGCTTCAAACGAAAAAACTGAAATAAATATTTTTTCTCTTTTTCCGAAGAAAATTAAAGGGGTAAAAGGAACACCAAGACAAGACCGAAAACTATCTTTGGCCTACTTCAGATTGCAGTGAATCACTAAAGAAACCAAACATGCAGACCAATCATTGAAAGACTCGCTTAAAACCCTTTTAGAAGTAAACACAAGAAACTTCAAAAAGACAAGTAAATTGAAATCTAACCCAAGCTATGACTGTAAAAAAAGAGATGCTGAACTATATCAAGAAACCCTGAGAAGTATAAACCTCAATTAGGAAAGAGGTTGGATGCCTTTTTTTCGAAACATTTCTTGAACCAGATATGCTATTGTTTCCTTAGCAGCCTGCGTATTTACGCAGGCTGTTTAATGAATATGGCATGTACGTATGCGGGCTAACCCAAAGCAGGTTGCGTACACCTATCTACTTCCTTAAAAAATAAAGAAAATATATAGTCTTATAGGGAAGGGAGAACTGGTATGGCACTTGAAGGTGACTAGAATCCCTTAAAAGACTCAGAAGACTCAACAGAAACTCCAAAGGCAGAAAAACCAATCAAACAACCTGAAATCCCCTACAAAACCCTAGAGGCTTCCCCAGTTGTTATAACCCTAAATTGCACTAGACATGCATACCTGACATCAGGCCATCTAACTTGCTATCTTTTCCAATCCATCACTTAACAAGCTCTTCTAAAAACCATTGTTTTGAAGGTGTACGTGCCCTGCACCATTACTGCCCGCATACACACGCCTGCTGACCCACTACAGCCCGCGTACACTCACATAATATCGCAAAAAATGAAAATTGCATATGATTCTGGTTTCCGGGCCATTACTTAATTGTTTGACTGCCCATATCTAGTCACCCCAACCGTTACTATCTCCTTTGGCCTATAAAAGAAGGGGTTGGGGTCCTATTTCAACAAGAAGCATGAGAGCATATAAACTCTACCCATTTTCCCCCCTTTGCCCCAACATTCGGTAATCATATTGTGAGTTGAGCAGTTGGTGCATTGTGAAGAGGAGCTCAGGATCAAGTTCGAGGAGCAGTGCCGATCTCATGTTGTAAGTGACTTTTTGTGAGATTAATATAAAGAAGTACTTTTTCCATCCTGCCAAATGACATCTTGAACTTATATGATTTGTTTACATTTCTTATTTATGATGTTTAACCCACTAATCCATATGTAGAATGCATGCTTGTAGTTTCTTGTTTGTCTTTTGGTGAATGCAAGACAACCTTGGGAGGAGACTTGCAGTCAGGAAACAACTAAGCTCAAAGGGATCGACATTGAACATAGAGTTTAAAGTATGCCTACCGGATCCCTATACCTTGTCTTTTATGTATGATTGTGGGAAATGTTGAGATAGTTGATAAAAAGTAGGAGACTTTAGACGGTTAGCTCTGCCTACATTTTAAGAACCCTGGTGTAGTCTATAGAGGCGTTTTCCCGCTATAATAGAATTGGTGACCATACCGAGGAAGCCTCTAGGGTCTTTGGGGATATTTCTTTTTGGGTGCTTTGAATCAGTTTATTCACTGTTTTCTGAGTTTCTGTGTCTTTAAGGGATTCTGGTCTTCCATACTAGTACTCCCTACCTGTGCTGGACTGTTGTTTTTTCATTTTTTTGAGGAGTTACTGAGGTGTATGCGGTCTACAGTGGGCCTGCACACGTGCATATGCGCCCTGCCCTTGGACAACCCACGTACATACGATGGCTGTTGAAGTGTCAGTTGTGTTCCTGTTGAGAATTTTTTTTTTTTTTTAAAGGAGAGGCAATAATCCTCTTCCCTGTTAGAAGTCATACTTCTTAGGGGTTTTCTTGATCTAGTCCTGGTCTCTGTTACAATAGTCTGTCGCTTAGGTTTGACTTCAGCATAGCTTTCTTTTCATCAAAAGATTTCTTGTGTTTTCTTTGATAGGGTTTTTAGACAAGTTGGTGAGTTTTCTTTGATCTGCTTGTTTGGTATTGTCAGTGACTCCCTGCGATCTGCGTTTGGGCCTGAATTCATTTATTGGTCCTATCTTGTCATTATATTTCCCGTTTTTTCTTTAGAAGAAAAGAAAATAGTTCATTTTCAAATTTCTTGTTTTGAAGCATAAAACAATAATAAAAAAAATCTTTCATTTCTTTGTTTGGTAAAGTAGTTTAGGTTAGTTGCTTCATTTACCCAGGAAAAATAAAGTTTTCTTCAGTTATTTACTTGAATGATTAGGGCATTAAGTAGCTCGTAGTCGAGAAAAATCTTGTTTTGGGTTTTTCTTTTCAAAGACCTGAGAAAAGTAGTTATGAAAAGTTTGGTTAAAGAGTTTAATTGGCAAATATTTATTTGTGAAGAAAGAAGTACTTTTGTTTCCAGTATCATCTTATGCTCTCCTCTTTCGTCTCTCAAAAAACATCACTGGTTTCATTTTCATTCCTCTTGACTTAAGACAACCACTAAAATTAACGCTTAATTAAAATTTACTAGACTTTGTGTTTGTAGGGTCCATCAATTTAGTCTAGGCTAGAGCCTTGATTCAATATTGGAGAGGAAACTCTTCAAGGCTACAAAAACAAACATAAGAGTCTGTGTTAAAGAGTGCTTGAAAGTCCAGTAATTGTGAAAGTTATCCAGGGCCCCCCTCTAACACAGGGGATAAACACGAGGTCACGTAAGGAAAGGTAGCGGAGATAACCCCTCCAAATCCAGACCAAGCGTAGTGGGGAATGCATATAGAGAGCTTATCTTGGGATTCCGTTGATCACATTTGCCACATAGCTTCGTGGGTCTCGAATTTGTTTGAGGTCCTCAGTCATCTTTTAGAACACTTGCTTTCGATACCCTTGATAGGTTTCGGGCTTGATACCCTGCTCATTGCGGTCCACCCGACTATCGACTGTACCCGCCTGATGACTGTTCGCGCGCTGACAACCTAGTTGCCTTTATCTTAGTGACTTACACAGGTGACTGTACGGGTATACTGTGCTACCTAGGGTAGACATTGAGCCACACTTTGTAGAGTATACCCAGAGGGTGCTTTCGTATTCGAGTTGCACTTGCACTGGTAAGTTTCTCTAGTGTTGGTTCTGTGTAACTGTTCTTCTAATTAGCTAGTGATCTGCTTGTCTTATCTCATAGGAGCTTTTTATAGTGTGTGCTAGTTTTCAAAATGTATAGAAAGCCCTAGTGTGTCATTGATATTCTCACACAGTGGAGGATCAGGAGCTTCACCGATCGCGAAGGCTTTTGGGCCTACCGCCGGTTGATCTCGAGCCACCCCCGCCACTGCTAAGGCGAAAACTAGACCAGGAAGGGTATTTTGAGGCAACCGGGTTATAGGAAACTGTGATCAAATTCTCTCCGAGAGGAGAGCATTTGATTCTGGTGGAACCCATCATTTCTGACCTCAGAGCGGAAGCTATTGGTCCATATAACCCTCTAGTCATTGATCTATCAGCACCCATCATCGTACAACTTTGACCTTACAAGCGTCAGATAGTGTCACAAGCAGCAATGGAAACAAATGCTGCTACTTCTTCAAGGAATACTCATATTTCCTCTATGACTATCACTACAGGAGGTGTTCAGCCTCCTAACCAACCGTTGCCAGTCCGTACCACTACGGTCTCGACTGCCTCGACCTTGGGTAATGGTCCGATTCCATCTATGGCGGCAATCACTGCTCCGTTCACCCATAGTGTGAAAGGCCCTCCGTTCTCATACGGGATGCCTGGATTTGGTACGAGCACTATACTTTCCTATTCCACTCTACAAAATTTAGGTCTCGGGGAAGGGAGCTCCAACGCTCCTCTGCAAGGATCCATGGGGGGAACTTTAGCTCCCTATAACTCTTTCCCTTATAGAGGGGGTCATATACCTCCTTCATCCCCTTCACTCACCGGTGCTCACCAACACTCCACCGGGCTGAACGTAAACCATACTTTTTTTAGAGCAGGTAGTCAAGGACTTCCTTCTTATAGCATGCTGATAGGTTCGACACCATTCTCTTTGTTCGACGCGTTTGGTAACAACGCTTTCTCGTCAGCTTCCATATCGGTCAGGGGAAACCCTGGTTATGGAAAACAAAATCCTGTACAGGGTACTATTCCTGCACAGGGGTAAAACTTAGGAATTCTTTCCTCACAAGGACCTTGGAATCCATGGCAGGGATTAGTTCTCTTGTCAGGGATTTCAACTGGGGGCAACCCCTTCCATAGCCAATGGAACCCCGGGCAAGGCTCAACACCTATGCCTATCGGATCGACATGGGGAAACCCTTCCCAAAATCCTTGGAATGTGACGCAAGCCCAACCCTTTATGTCCTATTATGGGAGTTAGCCAATGAAATCTCAACAAGCGCAAAATCTGTACACTGGTCATGGCCATGGTTTTTACCAGAACCCTGGCCAACAACCTAACTTTTCCTGGAAACCTGGTGCCAACCAAACTCCAGGATCCTTTTTCCCTAGTTATAATCAACATCCCAAATTATCGTTTCTGGGAACTCTGCACTTGCTAGACTTGAGAAGGTTATTAAACGACCCCATCTGTCACGATCCGAGTTGGCCCCCTATGCCGACCAAGTTTCCTTTAGACATTCCAAAGTTCGAGGCTAAGCCTAATGAAGATCCAAGTGATCATGTGACTACCTTCCATCTATGGTGCTCGTCCAACTCATTGAGAGATGACTCCATCCAGTTGCGTTTGTTTCAACGCACTCTCATCGGGAGTGCTGTGAAATGGTACATCGAGCTCGACCACTCAAGATACTCTTCCTTTGACGAATTGGCAATGGATTTCTTAAACCATTTCCAATTACCTGTGAGATAAGATGTCGGAATCGAATTGCTGGCCAACTTTGAGTAGACAAAAGTGGACCATATCTCCGATCACATCCGAGAATGGAGACACCGAAAGATTTTGATAAAAGTGCCTATCCCACCAACATTTCTACTTGAGTGGTTCCTTATGTCTTTGTTACCCCAGCTGTCTAAAGATGTCGCAAAGTCGAGGGTCTTTTCAGAGGAAGATGTGATAATGAGAGCCCAACAACTAGAACTGATTTACTCTCAATCTGGTTTACTTTACGAAGTTTTTCCAGATGCACCACGGTCGATCCTTGACAAGACCAAACCGAGGTTTGGACCACATGCCGATGGTATTGTTGGTTCAGCGCAAATGAAGCCTGCTGATCAGCTGTCAAATCAATTGCAACAATTGTCAATATAACAGATAGTGTCCAGCCAGACCACTGGTTCAGCTGTTCCCCCTACCCAAAAGTTGGATGTACATAGTGTGCAATTGACAAACCCTAAGGCCACCCAACAGCCTGAAGCAAAGAAGAAACAACGAAAGAAGGGTAAGGGGGATAAGAAAACTACTGGTAATGCTAGAGGGGTGTTGGCCCTTGACCATGTTTTGAGGAACACTTGGTCATAATTGACCATTTTTGGACTTCGACTGCCTGTCAAAGATGGAGCGCCATGCGAAGCAGAGATCACAGGATCTCAGTCCACTTTTGGGACCCTTTTAGGGTTTTGGGTTATTGTAATGGGAAAGGGATGTCGGCCCGTGGGTTTACCCACGCTTAGGCCCACTTTTGTAATGTATAAATAGAAGGATAGGCAATGTAAGAAGTAGTAGATGTGATTTTTTAGTGCAATTGGTAGTGCATCTATGAATAAGTGCTCTGTGCGAACTGTGTAAGGCTTGCAAGGCTAAGTGCAAGTTACTGTGTGGTTAATATAGAAAGATAAGTACTATAACGCTAGGAAGAAGGGTCTAGCAAGCTGCACATATCTTCTGTCCTATGCAAAGAAGGGTTTTGGAGGCTTTGTTCTTGTAATAACTTGAAGATGATAATAAAGAAGAAGATCTTGTGGACGTAGCCCCAGGGGGGGTGAACCACATAAATCTATGTGTTATTCTCTATGCTTTGGTTCAATGTGTTTATCTTTGCTTATGCTATGTGCTTTGATATATCCACTTATGCTCTATGCTTCTTAGATATATATGATTGTTATATCTGATGTGTATGAGGATTCTTAGTGCTGATCTACTAGATGTGATCTGGGCTACTATGGTTAAGTGCTGAAATACTGTAAATCTGAGTATTCACCACGAAGGTTTGTGCTGTCTACAAAGTATAATAAGGGTTAAATATTGATGAATGATCTATGCTAAGCACCCTATAAAAGGTATAATCACATATCTGTGTCCCAGCTAAGGTTGCAGACACTTGAGTCTTGCAACTACCCCTACCTCTACCTCGAGTGAGATTTCATTTGCTTCGCAGGTGTTGCCAAAAGGGTCGGTAGTTAGGGCTTTGTTGGTGTGCTCTTGAGCGTTGAACCCTGGGTCTGCCCCTATGCCAACAAATGGTTCCGTTTCCAGGACCTGAAACTGTGATTGTTGGGAACTGAGGAAGAATAAACTTTGTGCAAAAGAAAGCTCTGTGCGTAGATCTGTTTCCCTAGTGCGCAACTTTTTACTCGACTTGTGAAGATTTGTGCCAGGAATAAGGTCATATCTAAAGAAAGGAAGATCAGATCTGAAGAAAAGAAGCGAGATATGAATGCTCTGTGCTCTAAGAAACATAAAAGTGGAAATTTATGAAAGAAAGAGGTTAGATCTGCAGAAAAGAGGTAAGATATGTAAGCTCTGTGCTCTAATAAAGGTAAGAATAGTTAAAATTTCTTAGATTTGGAAGCTTTGTGCTCTATATAAGTAAGATAAGTGAAATTTTTTGTTTCTAGAGCATGGATCTAGGTATGTTCGATAGATTCTATCCTAGCTTAAAACCTAGGGCATTAATAGATGAAAGAAAGTTTGATATGAATAGATCTGATAAGTATGTTATACCTATGCATAGAAAGAATGTTTGGACTAACAAATGGATGTAGGATCCTAGAAATAATTTTTTGCAGGCTAGCTACCATGATCCTGGTGCGCAGTACAAAAGATGTTGGGGATCATTTAAGAGAAAGAGAGGATTGACCCTATGTTATAGTTGCAGAAAACCAAGTCATCTAGCTAAGGAATGCCCTGGTGGAAAACCTAGTTGTCTTTGTTGCAAAGCTTTGGGCCATGAAGTATGGGATTGCCCTAGAATGATTTCTAAGCTTGAAAGAATGAATCTGCATGAAGAAAACCCTAAGATAACCCTAGAAATAGCAGAACCCCAGAAAGAATAAGGAAAAGTATTAATGCAGATGAAAGAAAATCTGAATGGGCATAAAGATGTTAGTTTATCAGAAATTTTCAAATAAAAAGAGAAAATCGAAGTAAGAGTAGGAGACTTCGACATAGACTGTGTTTTGGATAAGGAAACATAGGTGAATATTATGACAGAAAGAACTTGGGAAACCCTGGGAAAACCTGCTATGATTCCTTCATTAGGAGGAATAAGCTTGTTTAAAGGAAAATTGGTAACCTTATGTGGAAGGATTACCCAGATACCTCTGAGCATCAATGGAATGTCGGTAGAGGAAGTATTTAAAGTTATCAATTTTATTGAGAACAACACCCCATTTTCAGTTTTGTTAGGAAAAACCTAGATTGAGAAAGACCAGATACAAAGAAATGAAGAAAAGCAAACCCTATAAAAGAAGAAGAAAGACCTAATAGATTTTATGACTAGAAATATCGCCTACTTGATGGAAGAACATGGTAACAAATCAAAGCTATTTGACACTAGGGAGTTGGATGTCGAAGTTGTAAGAACACTAGAAGAACCACAAAGGATTGAAATGAATGTTCTAGACGATGAAGAAGTATTTCCCTTGAATCCAAAGAACGAATATCAACAACGCGAAGTGACTATGTCTGAAGAGGATAAGAATCAAAATGGGAAAAGGATCACTGAGACAAATCTCACAGGGAAAAAGGCTAGAAATCTAAGTAAGAAGAAAGCCCAGATCGAAAGACTACAAAAGGTTCCAGAGGGAGCCCCGTAGAGGAAAAAATTGCAGAACTTGAGCTTCGCCGAGATAGCAGAACAACGACATAGGGCACTTCACCATGGCGAAGCAACATAGCCATTGGAAACCAATATAACTGTTCAACTGCTGCTCCGAATGGGTCGAAAAAGCATTGATGGCTCACTACTAGACTGTTAGACCGCGCCATAACGAACATAACAAGATTTAATGAAGCTTTATACCCGTTGCAAGCAAACCGTTCCTAAAATTCCTATATATCCCGTCGCACCATGACCAAAGAACACTTTTCCCAATTGATAATTTTGACCTCACAGCCTTGATTAAGATTTTCCAACAATCCTTACGACCTTACCTTCTACCCTATTACAGTACCTATGCTACTTTGAGAACCCGAGATATTGATCCTGAGCGTATATGTCTGATGAATTTAGGGCAGCTGAAGAATCTATAAGAGAGGTACTCGCTAGCCTCAAAGCCAAGAGAGTCATGTCGGAGAGAGGATTGTCTACAAGTTTACAGGCATCATCGATGAGAGGAGTGCAAGCCTCCCCATCGACTGCTCGAGCAGAACATCTCGAGCCGACGCAGAAACAAGAACAAAAAATAAAGATGATCTGGCCAACACAAAGTTGGTTCCATCCATCCTACTTGCTTACATACCATCTCTGAGCGGTGTGATCAACAGAGACAGTGTGCCTAGAGACTTGGAGTACACTCTAGTCACTGTGTACCTGCCAAAAGGGGTACATGTAGTTTGCGTAGATCAATATAAGGTTGCAGCATTGAAGTTTAGTGACTTCAACCTGGATGACCAAAAGGTTTATGGCATGCTCGCTCCTTATAAATATCTGACAAAGACAAAGGGCAATAATTTGAAGATTGTCCCTCAACAATGGATGATGAACCTCTCGCAGTCCACTCTGCTCAATGTTATGAGGATACCACACTTCGACAGACACCAGGAGGTGAATGCTTGTGTGAAGCTGCTGCTGGCAAGTTACCATGGAGGATACTTATGGTTGAACCATCACATAACAGTTGATCCAACGCTGATCAACCAGATCATTGGGCTTAGCATGCAGAGCCTTGATCCCCACGATTACTATCCTAGAAAGACCGCAGAACTTGCTCTTGCTTAGAATATCAATGAAGCCTATGGCGATGTTGAGAAAGGTGGGCAAGGCTAAAAGGTAGCTTCTATTGAAAGTGGCGCAGTGTGCCTCACCTGTCAACTGATCGCAGGGAAGTTGGTACACAAGAATTGACCCATGCAAGTATCTGGCTTTATAGTCGACCTCGTCGAAAAGTGCACAGAGGGACTACAGATGAACTGGGTGAAGTACCTAGTGAATCAACTAGAGATTGACTGTAGAGAAGCCCAGGATCAGGGGCATGAATTCCATTTTAGCTGGCTCTTAATACTTATAGCTTTCGTTGCATGGGAGCTACCAGAAGGTGCAACCTTCCCGGACATCGACCCCTTCGAAACATTGGCCGCGAAGTTCAGTACACTGTGGTACTTGAACAATATGAACAAGCAGTGGTAGTCAAATGCCATTTTCCATACCTACTACACCCAGTTGAAGCTCTCCATCCAGTCCAAGATGCGCATGACCCCAAATACTTTACATAGGTTTTGACCCTTGATGAAGTTCAACGCAGACCACCATTTCATATATATTACAACATGCGCTGATGAGCACGAGGAACAACTTCAATCTTATTATAAGATGACAGAAGATGACCTAGAGGAGATCACCAAGGAATGGTTGGCGGACTTCCTTATCTCAGCAGACCCCGTAGAAATGTCTGACATCAAGAGCCCAGAAGCTGCATAGAATACACCTGGGCCCAGTAAGACAAAGAAAACAAAGCAGACAAAGAAGGATGAGGAAATCCAGGATGTAGACAGTAGCTATGTAAGAACCGCATCCATTACACTAGAGCAAGGAGGTAATGGCGAAGACTTAGAGGAAGTCAAATAGAGGCCAGGAGATGAAGTAGAGATCATAAAGAAAAGGAAGGGTTTGCCTCCCGTGACTAAGATGAAGACCACACTCACTCCAAATGACTTCATTTTTCTCATCGCATCTATGAACAAAGCCATCGAAGAGATAATAGAAAAGCAGGAAGCTAAGAAAGAGACAATGTACAACATAATCGAGATCGAGCTCCAAGGATTACAACAAGCTCTCTAGTCTAGCCGCATAGTCTCCTCTATGGCCCTGCCAGAAGGAACAACAAAAGAGAGAGATGAACCAGTTCAACTCCGCAAGATTGCTGACACAGTCGAAGTACGCCTTCGGAAGTCACAGGAAGAAACAATGCAGGCCACCTAGGCCTTAAAGAAAGCACAGGAGGAAATCATCGAGCAACTCCGAGCTGCGCAACAAGAGAAGGATGCTATCCAAGCGAAATTTGAAGAAGATAGAGCGAAGATCCAAAAACAAAAAGAGAATATGCTTGTGAAGCAGATTGGGATTGAAGAAGCAGTCAAAAAAGCATTTCTCTCTGTGACCGGATTAGAACAGAAGGCAGAAGAATCCATAGAACACCAAGTGATGAAGCTTGTTGAAGTTATTCAACAACTTCAACAAAGAGTCATGGACTTAGAGCTTCAGAACATACCATAGACCCCACAAGAAGTGTGTGACCAATGAGAAATAACTGCCTGGAGCACTGTAGAAAGGATTAAACCACTCACTGAGGAATGCAAACAATTAAGTAGCAGAAAGAAGTGTGTGACCAATGAGAAATAACTGTCTGGAGCACCGTAGAAAGGATTAAACCACTCACTGAGGAATGCAAATAGTTAAGTAGAAGATCTATGAGAACCTAACCGAGAACCCAGAATTGCATAAATTGGAGTCGCAGCTTGAAGAGGTGAAGTACGACGCCAAAAATCTACAAGTGCAACTGAAGGCCCTGTCACCCGTAGAGAGAATGAAGAGGTTTCTAGAGCAACGCACAACCCAAAAACAGATTCACACACTTCAAAGTAAAGTAATGGTAGTCTCTCAACGACTTGAACCAGTGCAAGAAAAGGCATACCAACTGTTCACTAAAGTTGAAAGCCAAGGAGTAGAACTTGAACAGGTTGTGAATACAACAAAAAATCACCTAGAAGGGCCGATGAACAAGGCACTCATCCAGGAGTTTGCCGAGCAAGAGGCAGTAGCAATGTGGTAGGTCAAAGCAGCTCGAGCCAAGCTCGAGGAATTCAAAGTAGAATTGGTCAGACCTGAGTGAATCGGGATGAGTCACATGTGAGTGTTGGGGGCTTGTTGGCCATTGACCAAGTTTTGAGGAACACTTGGTCATAATTGACCATTTTTGGACTTCGACAGCCTGTCAAAGATGGAGCACCAGGTGAAGCAGAGATCACGGGATCTCGGTCCACTTTTGGGCCCCTTTTAGGGTTTTGGGTTAATGTAATGGGAAAGGGATGTCGATCCATGGGTTTACCCACACTTAGGCCCACTTTTGTAATGTATAAATAGAAGGATAGACAATGTAAGAAGTAGTAGATGTGATTGCTTAGTGCAATTGGTAGTGCATCTATGTGATGTCGAACAAGTGCTCTGTGCAAACTGTGTAAGGCTTGCAAGGCTAAGTGCAAGTTACTGTGTGGTTGATATAGAAAGATAAGTGCTGTAATGCAAGGAAGAAGGATCTAGAGAGCTGCGTAGATATTCTGTCCTATGCGAAGAAGGGTTTTGGAGGCTTTGTGCTTGTAACATATTGAAGATGATAATAAAGAAGAAGATCTTGTGGACGTAGCCCCAAGGGGGAGGGGGGGTGAACCACGTAAATCTGTGTGTTATGCTCTATGCTTTGGTTCAATGTGTTTATCTTTGGTTATGCTATGTGATTTGATATATCCACTTATGCTCTGTGCTTCTTAGATATATATGATTGTTAGATTTGATGTGTATGAGGATGCTTAGTTCTGATCTACTGGATCTGATCTGGGTTACTATGGTTAAGTGCTGAAATACTATAAATCTGAGTATTCACCGTGAAGATCTGTGCTGTCTGCGAAGTATAATAAGGGTTAAATATTGATTAATGATCTATATTAAGTGCCATGTAAAAGGTATAATCACAGATCTATGTCCCAGCTAAGGTTGCAGACACCTGAGTCTTGCAACCAGCCCTGCCTCTACCTTGGGTGAGACTTCATCTACTTCACAGGTGTTGCCGAAAGGGTTGGTAGTTAGGGCGTTGTTGGTGCACTCTTGAGCATTGAACCCTGGGTCCACCCTTGTGCCAACATGGGAGCAACACTGAAAAGAAGAAGCTGAAGTATCCATGTAATCTTTTCAAGGAAGACCATCCGACTCACCAGTGCCCCCGGCTTGCGAAGGCCCATAAGTTATTGGCACAACAATAGCCTGCCGTGTTAACGAATCCATTTCCACATGGTCAAAATTTGACTCAAGCCTCTTTGAGCGTGGAAGGGGGAAGTCAGGGACCCCCTTTGTCTGCGAGTAATCCTTCATCCTCGAATGTGTACATGATGAAAGGTAGCATTGACATAACGACTAGGACACGCGACTACGAAATTCCAAACACCTCTGAGAAGAGTAAAGAAGCCAAAAACCCACCTCTTCCTCTCCAGATAGAGAAGACGTTGGGAGAAACAATGACACACATCCCCAAAGGTGCATTCAAGAAAGCTTCCCACAACCCAAACGCAAGGGCCACCCATAACTACTCTGTGGTGGAGGATTTGTCACAAACCCCTTCTGCGATGTCTTCTTTGGAAGTCCTCCAAAGTTTCCCTTCCCAGAGAAAGGCTCTGTTAGTTGCCTTAGGATCTGCTGAGACTTGTAATCCTGGAATGATCATGCTTGATATGACCGACTTAAAACCTTGTCTTCCCTTACCACGTAGCGTTTCAAATAGTAGTGGCTTACACCATGAAAAAATTTACTCGGAACATTTTCTGCACAGTGTTTGATGAGGGTGCCTCAACATGCATGATGTCTTTGGCATGTTGGAAGGCAATTGGCCAACACGTTTTGTCTCCATCACCTACTTTTCTTACCACTTTCGAAGGGTGTTCATTTCGACCACATGGAATCATCCCCTCTTTCCCCGTGCAGTTAGGGGGGAAGACCGTGTGCGTCGAGGTTGAAGTGGTCGATGCGTCTCTCGACTACAGTCTCTTGTTAGGAAGGAGTTGGACCTATTCTATGCAATCAGTGGTCGCAACAGTTTTCCAGGTCTTGTTGTTTCCACACAAGGGCTAGATCGTGACCATTGATCAATTATCTTTCTCCCGTCTTGACCCTTCTTCAGGGGTATCCACGGTCTCGATGATTGATAACCTTCAACCTGACATCGTCAATGTAGGAGTTGGTTTGTGCCCACCTTTGATGGGTACTTTCGATTATCTGCCTTTGACCAACAATGTCCAGTACATATCAGTTGTCCCTGACTAGCATAAGGCTGAAATCTTTCAAATCTCATCGTTTCGCACGACTTAATTTAATGATCCATGGAATTTTCCTTCCCCATCAGCTACAATGGACAAGACAAGGCACCATGGCATGGACATGCCTTTTTCCATGGCAGAAGTTGGGTACTCTATAGTCCAACAATCTTTCACTGACCCTGATCCGACTATCGCATAGGAGTTAGATTCGATTCTCGAGCCTATTTGGGCTCAAGGTTCCCTCGTCAATACTAATTATTTAGACTTAGTATTTCCCTCAGATGAGGTGATTGTTGAGGCAATGACTAGTCCGGACAGACCCTAGGATGATCTTCATCATAGATCTTACTTCCTCCCAGAGTTAAGAAGAATTGAAGCAGGTGAATTCACTCTGACTATGACTGAAGATAAGGCTTGTCCTATCAATCCTTTGGATATGCATGCTATTTATGTTGAAGGAAATATGACAACCATTTCTCAAATGATACCTATTGATATCTCCAGAACCCCTGGTGTCGTGGATAATATCTTCGTCGAAGCAAACTGCTCCCCCGAGGAGATTCAAATCTACACAGATTTATTTAAAGAATTCCACGATGTGTTTGCCTGGTCTTATGAGGAAATGCCAGGCATACATCGAAGAATCGTTCAACATGAAATCATGACATATCCTGATGCTAAGCCTGTCCAACAGAATCTTCATCCAGTCAATCCTAGGAAAGTAGAAACTATTAAGGCTGAAGTAGAGAAACTACTCCAAGCTGGTTTCATCTACCCCGTCCAGTTGACTCAATGGGTGTCAAATCCTGTTCCAGTCGACAGAAAACAAGGTACGATTCACATATGTATGGATTTCCATGATTTGAACAAGGCTTGTGCAAAGGACAATATCCCCACACCATGATAGTCGATGAATGCACAGGTTGCGAAACCTTTTATTTCATGGATGGTTTTTCAGAATACAATCAGATACAGATCAAGCCCGAAGACCAACACAAAACCGCTTTCATCTATCCGTGGGGTACATTCAATTATCGGAAGATTCTTTTTGGTATAAAAAATGCTGGAGCTATGTTTCAGCAGGCCATGTCTTTTTCTTTCCACGATCTCAAACACATAGTCGAGGCTTACCTCGATGATTTAGCGTCACAATATCGCAAGAGAGCTGATCATTCCACACACCTTCAACTTATCTTTGAGCGATGTCACTACTACCAGATCCGCTTGAATCCAAACAAATGCAACTTTTGCGTAACATCGGGTTGTCTGTTAGGTTTCATAGTTTCAATAACAAGGATCATGGTCAATCCTCTAAAGGTTGAGGCGATAGTTCAGTTGCCTCCCCTGTGCACAATCCCTCAGCTTCAGAGTTTATAGTGAAAAGCGAACTTCTTACGACATTTCATCGCCAACTATGCTGAGATCACAAAGGGTTTTATGCATTTACTAAAGAAGGATGTTCCTTTTCATTGGGACGAAGCCGCTCAATGCTCTTTCAAAGTGTTGAAATGTGCCCTCACTTCTACCCCTCTGCTGTGGCCACCCAATTATAATAAAGATTTCTTATTGTACTTGGCCACTACAGAGTCGACCATAGGCATGGTCTTGGTTCAGGAGGATGATTTTCTCTTAGAATATGTTATTTATTACCTGAGCCGAGGCCTGGTTGGACCGGAACTCAATTATTCCCATGTTGAAAAAATTGCGTTGGCAGCAGTCCATGCTGTCCAACGATTCCGTCATTACATCTTGTTTCGCAAGAACACCGTCATTTCTATTGTGAATCCAGTTCAATACATGTTGAAACGACGTGTAATTGGCAGAATGATCAGTAGATGGATAGTTATCCTCCAGGAATTCAACTTGGATTTTGTTTCGGCGAAATCCAAAAAGTCGTTGGTCTTTGCGGAACTCATTTCAGAACTTCCGGTCGGATCAGGTGATGTTATCCTCGAGGAGTCACCTATCAAAGGAGACATGTTTTTGATCATGTCTTTGGACCCCCAGTACAGAGATATACTAGTCTATCTCCAGACTTTGAAGTGCCCTACCTCTGCTTCTCGTGATGAGCGTCGCCATATACGCCATCAGGCTAAGAACTATCTCATACTTGAGGACACTCTGTATCGTCGAGGTGTAGATTGCATCCTTCGCCAGTGTCTCACTCATGAAGAAGTGGAAATCATGCTTAACGATTGCCACACAAGAGCATGTGGTAGTCATTTGTCTAGGTTGGCAACAACCCAAAAGATTCTACGAGCCAGATACTTTTGGCCGACGTTAATCAAATATTGTGTTGAATCTGTCAAGAAATGCCACCCATGTTAGATCTTGTCTTGGAAGATGAAGGCACACCTCGCTCCCATGTTTCCCGTTATCACAGTTGGTCCCTTCACCAAGTGGGGGATTGATTACACTACATGCAACCCTCCTTCCACAAGGGGGCACCGTTATATCATCGTAGCAGTAGACTACTTCACGAAGTGGGTCAAAGCTATGCCAACCTTTAAAGATGATGGCGAGACAAAAACTCTCTTTTTGTTTAACCAGATAATAGCAAGGTTCGACATCCCAAGAGAGATTGTCACTGACCATGGCAGTCAGTTTCAGAACAAAATGATGTCCAAGTTAACGTCAAAGCTTGGGTTGAGGCAAGAACATTCATCACCCTACTACCCACAAGTGAATGGTCAGGTGGAAGCTGTGAACAAATCCCTTAAGACTATTTTACAATGAACGATCAATTTGGCCAGGTCAAATTGGCATTTGATGTTGTACTCGACACTATGGGCCTACCGAACGTCTGTTAAGACTGCAACCGGTTTCTCACCTTTTCAACTTGTTTACGGGCTAGAATTCTTGCCTATAGAGTGCCAGATCCCATCTCTAAAGTTGGTAGTACATTTATTGCCAGAAACTTCACTACTTGAGGAGCGTTTATTATATCTTGACCAGCTCGATGAGCAGTGTTGGGATGCAGCCTTGGCTAATGAGGTTCACAAACAAAAAGTCAAGTGTTAGTATGATCAGTCAGTCCGTCCTTGGATTTTCTTTGAAGGTGAACTTGTCCTGGTCTATGACCAAGATAAGGACCCCCTGGGGGCAGGCAAGTTCAAACCCATGTGGTTCAGACCTTTCATTGTGAAGGAGGTTCTAAAGAAGGGCACTTATCGTCTGGTGGACTTTGAGGGAAATGCTTTGGTGGAGCCTAGAAATGGGCTCTACCTCAAGAAGTATTACTCATAGGTGGTTCGCCTTGGGTGACTTCTTGTAACATATGTATAGTCTTATACATTTTCTTTTTAGTTTTTGTCTTTTTGGTTTTATGGACGTGTCATTTTTGATGTCATCTTTTTTACTGTGGCAGATGTCAAGTGAATCAGAGGTGTTCGTTGGGTTTGCGGACATCTCTAGCCGACACACTCAGAGGCTTGCTTCCGTAGCTTGTGTGATTTTCACACCTCAGGGCCAGTTGCTATCTTCAGGAGGTATCTGTTTAGGTGATGCCACAAACAATGTCTCCGAATACAACACAGTCTTAGAGTTTCTTTGTGACGCTTTGTCACATGGTATCTCTCACCTCCGGGTCGACCTAGACACTCAACTGGTTGTGTCTCAGTTAAATAGGGTTTACCACGTTCACGATCCTACTCTACACCAAAGGTTCCTTAGTGTACATCTCTTAGAACAAAGCTTTGATTACATTACATCTATCCATGTTCCTAGAAGATTGAATCAAATCAAAGATACTCTAGCTAATCATGTATTAGATTGGCATATTGCACACATGTAAGAAAAATCACACACACACACACACACACATAAATACATTTGTAAAATAGATGTAATCCATAAGACGTAAAAAGATGTAAAATATGCATATATATATATAAAATATCAGAGTACAAGGGTGGGCACAAGTGCCTCAAAAATATGTCCAGTAAGAGTCACGAGGCTTATGCGCTAAAAAATATACAAAAAAAGTGCTCTCGGCACGTAAGTAGTCTAGCCTAGCTAAGGGCGGGGCCTGTTGGCCCTACCATAGTGAGCAACAACATTTTCCAAACGCCAGAAGAGCTGGACCCAGGTCCGTGGCACCCCAACTACATGAGGTTGCATCGACGATGGGAGATCCTCGATCTTCGCCATAGGGACTGTACGAGTGACCGCAGTAAGGTTCCGCTCTACTCATCTCAATACTCTCTCAGCCTCTCCGACTGCTGCTGCTGGTCCGATGGCTCCATCTAGTCCTGCCTCTGGTCGAGGATGCCACATAGTCTTCGAGAAGTCTATTGGACGCACTGGTCCCACATCTGTACATAACAGATACTTAAGTGTCATATACCCTGGTATACAAAAAAAATGATATATATGAAAAGACATAAAAATTAACTAACTTTGAAAAGAAAACTTACCCATCTCTCCTTGCTCCACTCTGGGAGGTATAGGCATGTCAGGGTCCCTAGAAAAATTGATCCTGACATAAGGGTATTCCTCTATTGCCAGAATATGCCGTCCCCACTAGTAAAAAAACTTGTCATCAAAGGCCTCGATGGTCCTCCCTCCCCCCTGTCGCGGCAACAACGCCACCCATCTGCATAGTGCCGGGAGAGAGGCCTTGTGCCCTCGTGCCCTCATATAGTCTCTCGAGGACTGAGACTGGGTACCCGCTCGAAGAAAAAGGAACACAAAATAGTCCCAAACCCGAAGTTTCGGTGCTCCTGTATCCGACACTCTGTTAGCTGTCTCTTCATGCAATCCAGCATGGAGGTACTCCAGTCGAAAATCCATGCATTTAAGCACTGTACCGCACAATGCATGTGCGCCCGGGAAGCCTGATGTAAAGCTGCAGATTCAGTAATCTGCCCAATAAGTAGAACTATCACTTTGAGTGATAGGTTGTTGATCTTATTTATAGGCACCTGGGAACCTACTTTCTCAGTACCAGCCTCGCAATGGAGTCCAATCAACTCCTCAATGTTGTGAGGCCCGGGGGGAAAAGTACGCAAGTTGACTTGGTCCCCTCTCCTCGAGAGACCAATCAGGAAGTAAATGTCCTCAGTTGTCAGAGTCA
>JZKD02S0954574.1:34483-49124 GCA_000966675.3 Picea glauca | reverse complement strand
AGCCAACAAAGTGGGTTTTTAACCCCTCTTTTTTCATTTTTTTCACCAAGGGGTCAAAAACACACCCTTTGACTGGATTTTGAGGGTTCTTGAGCTGTTTAGACCTCAACGTTTTCATTCTTCCTGTTGAAACAGAGCTTAAATTTTTATCCGTACAACCTAGATTTTTATTTTTCGAGTTTCAGGATATTCACAGAACACGAGATTCGTATCTTTTCTAAGTATATGATACCTTTTTCTTAATTTCTTTTTAATTTTCGGATAATGAAAGAGAAAAAGGA
The DNA here is from genome assembly GCA_000966675.3 of Picea glauca. Classification (NCBI taxonomy): domain Eukaryota; kingdom Viridiplantae; phylum Streptophyta; class Pinopsida; order Pinales; family Pinaceae; genus Picea; species Picea glauca. The sequence continues at coordinate 48,843 of JZKD02S0954574.1, read as the reverse complement.
TTTACAAAAAAATATAAAACTTCCGATGCTTTTATTTGAAAAATTATTTAAAACATGGTAAATATTAAAACTAACGGGTTTTAATTAAACGTTAAAGAATTATCGGGATTCGGGGTTTGCAACAAGCTAAGTTTTTGATGCAAATCGAATCGCGAAACCCCGATCCCCGATTTCCCGATACGTTTAAGACTTAATCAAAATACAAATTACTTAATTCTCTTTTAAGAAGGTAATACAAATTACTTAATTCTCTTTTAATAAGGTTTAAAGATTAAGATAATCACATCGCGATATCAGGATTCGCAGTCTAATAAGATCATATCTCTTGTCATAGCGTTTCTCGAATTCTCGATTTATGAAACCCCGATCCACAGTTTACGTTAAATTAACTAATCCTATTTTAGCCTTAATCATGATTAGATAATTAATTAAAAGGAATTAAGTCTTGTTTAAAAAGAGTCGTCGTGATTTCACAATTTCGGAGATCGTAACTTCATTGATAACATGCTTCATGTCATCGTATTTCTCGAAATCCCGATTTCTGAAATCTCAAAAGTGTTTAATCTCAATTAATTAACATGCTAAAAATGTTTAAACCTTAAATAAAACATCACTATTTCACGATTTCGCGATTTTGACGATCGGATTTCTTCGATGACATATCTTTCGACATCAAGAGTGCCGAAACCCCGAAAAGTCACGTTTTCAGATTTAACTCATAATTAACACTAATAAATCCTCTTTCTAAACAGGTTTAACATTAATATTTCTTTGAGAGTTCATTAATGCGTCGTTGTCCGATTAAGTAAGTTTCTCTTTTGATTTTGAAAATGCCGAGAAAACCTAAGTACGGACATTAAATGCATATCTCCGAAAATATATTTTTTTTGCATTAAGAGCTTTAAATTCGTGACAGATGTACAAATCTTATTATTTTTATGATATATTCAAATTAAACATTCGAAACGTCTGTATTTTCATTTTAAAGCTGAACTTATTCATCCACTTTCTGTGAAAGTTTCTCAAGTCAAACGCAGAGCTATGGCACCTAAAAAAGCACCGAAGAAAAACGAAGAACCACAGGAAGGTGATATTATCTTGGATACTACTCCACACGCCATACATTCCATCAAAGCATGGACTCAAATCTCTGAATTGATGGAGGATGAGTTAAAGTATGCAGACCCTGATTCTGAAAATCATCTACGAGACGTTGCTGAGTCTGAACTTCATAAGGTTGCTGCGTGTCCGAGGCTGGTGGCTTATACTGAGATGGTCGGCTGGGCTCTGGATAAGGTAGATATCCCAACAAGGAGTATTCCGAATGAACAAGGAGCTTTCGTTAGCTCATTTCGGCATGAGCACATTCAAGTACTGTATAAACTATCGCCGAATTATAAACACACCTTTAATGCTGAATTTTTCGCTGAATTTCATAGAAAGGAATGTATTGAGGCAGACCAGACATACCTCGACATGATTAAAGGATGGGTGAGTTTTGAAGCAAAGTTTAGGGCTGATACTCATGGGATTTATGCTACATCTTCTTTAAACGAATATATGGTTTATGTAGCCATGATGTTATGCAGACTTTTCGGGAGAAAAGATCCCTGTCACTTTCATGCAGACTGGTTACCCTTCTTAGAAGAAGTTTCAAATGGAAATGGTTTTAACTGGCATAAAATTTTATCGGATAACCTGACACAAGAAATTTTGAATTATAAAGCAACCAAGTCAAAGGGACAACCAATGTCTTTTTATATGTCTGCATATATTATGGATGCCATCTGTTTTATGACCCCATTTCCATTAATGAATTGGAGTTGGAGTGTTTCCTACCCAGAGCCTATTCATAAATACCACTCAACCCTCTGGGAAGAGAATGCTAAAGAAGCATTTTACGATGTTTGTCATTTTTTCATTATTCTTATGCACAAATTATTTTTTGGATGCGAACCCCCTCGCATTTCTAATGCAGTCATAGAAAGTCTTAAATTTGTTGCCGACTGGTTTATTGAGGAAAATTTTTCCTATGTTAGGGTCTATGGCTGTTCCATTCCTCCTCATGCACTCCCGAAATTCTTACCAGACAGATTGATATGTAGAGAAGTAGCTCATCAGTTAGCCAAGGGCGGTATTGGGTTAGAATTAAAAGCACTTCAAAAAAAAGCATGGCCATCTTTCCCTGTTCATGTCAGGAAATTTACTTTATCAAATTTAGGCCATTCTAAGGCAGAGGCCGAGTCATTGGAAGAAGTAAAGTTAGTAAACATTGAGCACAGAAAACATGACCCCTACCAAATAATAAGTAGGCATTACATACATTGTAATTTAAAAGCATATGAACATGAAGTATCTGTTTATGATGATATTTTCAAAGATGTTAGGTCTTATGAAGAAGTGTTGAAAAGAGTCCAAGCCTTGCCACCTGACTCACAGGCTGGATTTGCATCTTTTCAAAGTCATAGGTGAAGCTGCCTACCTAAAATTTTATAGGGTGAAATTCCGACCCCATCGCCAGAGCAGGAAGAAACCCCTCCAGGGTTTGAAACTAATACTCAGGGTAAAGAAAATGACAAAGATAAGTTGAAGGATTTTGAAATACCTCCTCAAAACATAGAGGGTTCTCAGATCAAAGAACCAGGGACAGAGAAAGGAAAAGGACTGGAAACAAGTCCAATAATTCTTGATGATGTTCCAGAAAAGATAGGAGGAATTGCTTCAAAAGAACTTGGTAGTCCTATCACCTCTTTAACTCCATTACAGTCTACTTTCGGAACCCCCCATGAAGGAGTTCTATATGTCAGTGACCTAGAGCCGATTTCAAGAGATGAAATCCCCCCATCGGATTACTTTTTCAGCAAAAAGCGAAGAGCAGTCTTGAAACAAGAAATTCATCCAAGAGGAGAAGGAACGATTACAAGGCATAGAGTTATCATAGATGGAAAGAAACTCAAGGAAGGAGAGTTCGCTATAGAATTAGCAGGAACAATGGGTGCTATAGCATCAACTAACATGTATTCTGTAGGTAATTTAACAACTATGCTTGAACAAAAGGATCAAACAATAATCCAGTTGCAAGACAAGCTAAAAGAAAATGAAAGAAATATTGGCTGGGGAATACAGAAAGTTATAGAACAAGATAGACTCAAAGATATGCAAGAAATCCAAAAATTAAATAAAGATTTGGATGAGGCAAAACATTTAATACAGGTCACACAGGAACAAATTCAAAAGCTAGGAGAAGAAAACAAACAGTTGCATGATAAGATTATTTCTATTACTAACCAGGTAGTTGAACTTGAACATTTCAGGACACAGGCATCAGACATATATGCAAGAATAGAGGAGGAACAATAGAAAGTATTCCTGAATTTGGAAGTAATTCAGAATTATTTTTAGGAATCAAATAAGTCTTTGGAAAATGTGTTCCATAAAGAAAGAGAGGCGAAAGCAGCTAGGACAACTTTTCAGAAAGAAGTGGCTTTCTCATCAAAGGAAGAAATTGGAAAGACTAAAAAATTATCTATTTCTGAACAGGTAAAAGGGGATGTAATGATTAAAGTATGGGAAACAAAGCTGGACGAATTTAAATGAATCACAAGAGAAGTTAATAAAGATTGCCAAGGAATCTTCAATCTCCTTGAAAAAGATTCATTAAATATCAGAACAGATAGTTGTTCAGGATTGTTAGGTGAAGTCAATATTGCCAAGCACCAGCTGAGGTTTAGAGAAGAACTGGAGGAAAAGAAGGCAACGATTTCAAACATCAAATTGATCAACATCACGGAGATCAACAAGTGGATGGTGACTTCAAGTTTAAAGTTGAAAACTGTTAAGTTCACAGAAAGAATGATAGAAAGTCGGTTGCCCGAATTACAGAGAAGTTTTTTCTCATTTGAAGCAAATGAAATACCCGAAGCTCCCAGAATCTTAGTAAATTTTTTGGGAAAATGTGTTCAGTTTGTTGATGCAGAAAAAGAAAGTTCGTCAACGCAAACTTGAAACCTTTTTTAAATGTTTTTATTATTAGAAATTGTAAACGGTTGACATTATTTTTATGTAACCGTAATATTAGGAAGTTGGTTAATGACCAACGAGAAAACTTTGATGAAAAGGTATAAATATAGTTTCTAGAGGCAGAGAAAGGGCTTCAGAAATTTTGGAGGTAGCCATTTTGTAATATCAGTTTTGAAATACATCAGAATATAAATCGCAAACGAGATTCTGGATCCTGCAACTTTGTAACTATGTGTCTTCTCCCTGTTTATCATACTCTATTGAAAATTTTCCTTTAAATGTTATATCTAACAAGTAAATCAATTTGAAGCTATATACATCATTGATTTATATTTCAGATTGGTTTGGATGTCAAATGATTTACAATTTTTCCTCTGAAATCGCTTTTAGTAATTTCAAGACCTGTGAAGCTTTTGTTCCTTAATACTTAACCCTTGTTAGAAACCTCATCTTTTCTTTCATTATTGTCTATTGAAATATAAGATTCTTTCTTGATTAAAGCCTTGTATTTCTCTGTAGTGTTTATTTGTTGTTTACAATTCTCAAAATTGTTACAAAACCAGGAAATGGCCTTGAATGTGTTTACATTACTGTTTTAGATTTTAAAATTTGTTTTCCTTGATCTCATATCTGAAAATCTGAAGTAACCAATTGATTAAAACCCTTTTATAAATAAATAAAGATTTATCCTCCATGACTGTTCCAAGTGTTAGACAACCCAACATTGAACCCGGACTCCAAGATCAAACTAGCATCGCTTTAAACCTATTTAACACCATTTTACAGACAACAACCAACTGGGTAGAACTAGAACGATCATGAGCTGCTATTGAATGTGACATTAGCATCCAAGAACAACAAGAAGAAAGACAAAGACAGTTGAGAAACTGATTTTGCCTTAACCTTCTTTTAAATTACTATTTCTAAATCATTCCTTTAAAATCATTTACGAATGCCTTGACGGTATGTTTTATAGCCTTAAAACATAAACTCAGGAACAACACTTCCTATGGAAATCACGGGCATAATGCCACATGATTTACACCATAGTGCTCCTGAGGGTAAATCTCAATCATCGTTTGATTCCTATGAAGCAGGTGGTAAATTCATGTGTTAACATATAGGCTCCATGGGGGATAGAGACCTCCCTGTGAGGCTCTAAGAACTCCTTTTGCATCTTCAGTGCCTTAGTGTTGGGTGGTGGAGTCACTTATAAAACCAAAAACGAAAGAAAAATTATATTTACAATGACATGGGAAACCATTCATGGCTTAAGTAAAAAACTTCTTCAGAAAATGCCCATTTACAGGGCTACCAAAAACTTCATCCTCCTCCAAATCCTGCAACTTGTAAGTGTTATTTGAAAAAACCTCAGAAACTTTGAAGGGGACAATCCATAAGGCCTCAAATTTACCATGCTTGCCTTTATCTTTTTTAGGTGCATCCCACTTGAGAACTAGATATCCTAGTTGGAAATCCTCTTTCCTTACTTTTCTGTCAAAAGCCTGCTTGATCTTCTGTTGATGGTCATGGGATTTTTCCAGTAGTTTCTCCCTCATCTGTTGCACTTCTACCAGCTACTGTATTATTCTGATCATATCATATGGTTCTCCTTGATAGTATTGGAAGAATTTTATCACTGGTAAGGCGAGTTGAGAGGGAAATATGGCCTCAACTCCATACACCAGTTGGAAAGGAGAGTCACCAAAAGATCTCTTTCTTGTCACTCTGTCAGCCCATAAAGAAAATTTAATCTTTGAATCCCAGGCCTTCTTTTTGTCCTCTAACAATCTTTTGATGATATTAATAAGGCTCTTGTTAGAGGATTCTGCCAATCCATTACCTTGGGGGTAGTAAGGAGTAGAATGAATCAATGTGATTCCAAACTATTCACAAAACTTAATCAATGGTTCATCTTTGAAAGATGTAGCATTATTAGTGACAACTCTGTTTGGATAACCAAATCTTTCTATAATATATTAAATAAAACCAATGATTATCTTGTCGGAAGAATTTCTTGTGAGGATGGCCTCTATCCACTTGGTAAATTAGTTTGTGGTAGTCAAGATCCATATATGCTGACTACTTGAAGCAGGATGAATTTCCCCAATAAAATCTAGGCCCCACTATTGAAAGGGTCCTGAAGCTACCAAAGGCTTCAATGGCAAAGACTTGAGCTGCTAATTTCCAGAGAATTTTTGGCACTTGACACAAGACCTGATCTTTGCATAGACATCAATGAAGAGACTAGGCCAAAAATACCCAGCCCTGATAATCTTGTAGGTTGTGGTTCTCCAAAATTGATGCCCCCCACATAAACTATCATGAAAACCATAAATAATCTTTTGGGCTTCCTGTGGGTCTAGACATCTCAAAATCACTCCCAAAGGGTCTTTCCAATATAAGACTTGATCAATAAGACAATATTTAATTGATTTGAGCTTCAAGGCTCTTACCTTGTTCCTTTCCATGCCATCAAGAGGCTGCAACTTCTGTAGGAAAAATATAATGTCCTTGTACCAAGCACATCCTACCAATGGAGGGATGACTTGAGAACCTTCATCAAACAACTCAGCTTACTGATTTTTTGAACAACTGTTGATGAAATGGACCCCCAAATATTTGCAATTAGATTCATCCAACAACCTAGATAAACCTTGGCCTTTAACCAATTTGGTGGGCTTTATCTCAAGATCAAATTCAAGGATCTTGGCAATCCACTTGCTCCTTATTCCGTCTATGTCAAGATGAATGAGGATCTCCTTCACAGAAGCTGAAGGGACATATGTAATGAATTTTGAATGCAACACATAAAATCTGAAAGCTTTGAGAGCTTTGAACAAAGCATAGGCCTACTTTTCCATGATGTCATACTTTATTTCAGCATCTCTCAGTGCCCTACTGAAAAAGGAAATGGTTTTCTCTAACCCTTCAACATTCTTCTGCAACAAAACAACTGGTACTGTGTTAAATGAAGCAAAGGAGAAAATAAAAAAATCCTTGGAGTAATCAGGGCTGATGAGCACAGGTGATTCAATCAAGGCCTTCTTTATTTGATCAAAAGAGTTGCAAGATTCAATAGTCCATTTGATCTCATTCCCTTTCCTCAACATGATTGTGATAAAATTTACCAACTCAGCGAAATTTGAAACAAACCTTCTCTAAAAATTAATTTTCCCCAAGAAAGACTACACTTATTTCTTGGATCTAGGGAATGACAAAGTTTGGATAGCTTCTACCCTTCTTGGATCAATATTTACTCCCTCAGCTGAAACATGCGTCCTAACAATTTCCCCTCTTTCATGGAAAATAATGAATTTTTTGGATTTAAAGAGAGACCAAATTTTATGCATTTCAAGAAGACCTTTTTTAAATGACCATAATGTTCTTTACCAGATTGTGAGAACACTATTATGTCATCCAAATAAATGACCACAAACTTGTCCTTCTCTCCAATAAAGGATATGTCCATGGCTCGCTGAAAGTTCGCTCCTGCGTTCATCAACCCAAAGGGCATCTTAGCATACATGAATGTATCACAAGGAGTGGTGAAAGCCATCTTCTCTCTATCTTTAGGCGAGACAGAGACCTGATTGTAGCCAGAAAAACCATCAATCATGGACATCTTAGATGCACCTGTCACCCTCTGTAATGTGTGTTCCATCTTTGGTAAGGGGTTGTTGTACTTTTTAGAACTTCTGTTCAAATTTCAGAAAACGACACATAGTCTGATTTGTCCATTCTTCTTTCTCACTGGGACCAAGTTGGCCACCCATTCAGAATACCTAAAAGGAATGATAATATAGGCATCCAAAATATTTTTTACCTATTTCTCCATAATGGGCAACATCATAGGATTTATTTGTCTCAACTTCTTCCTAAATGGCTTGGAATCTCCCTTCAATGGGATCTTGTGCTCAATGATACTTGTGTCGTATGTTATGAGATCTTCATATGTCTAAGAAAACACATCGAAAAACTCTTTTAACAATTTATCATATTCATCCCTTTGCTCTCTTGACAAGATGCTTGACAACTTGACAAATTTGGGATCCTCTTCTGTACCAATATTGTACTCGGTTACATCAACATCATCAGCTGAACCTTTAACCTTTACTGCCACATCATTCCCATCGAATAGTCTTTCTAAAGGAACTAGTCCTTTTGGAATATGATTGCTAGGAAACTGAACAATATGATGATGGACAATTTTTCTTAGAAGAATGTCAACCCGAGGATTATTTTCAGAGTCACGAGCTTGATCTATATGTAATGAAAAAAATTCATCAACAGACTCAAGGAATTTTTTGAGCTCGAGGTCATCCTCAAACACCTTCCAATGCTTGACATTGTCAGGTACAGAGGGCCTATATTTCACCTCTACATCATAACTGAGTTTTTGTGGAAATGGGACTCTGAAATGGCTTGCTGAAACAACCAAAGAATCATCGATGGTATTCTCCTCTCTTGGAATAAATGAAATGTTGAAAGCCAAGAAGAAACTGTCAAATAGGCCCCACACTTCGTTTCTGTAAGCTCTGAGCCTAGGATTATTAGCTTGGTAAATACTTTTGATCTGATGAACAATTAGTTCTATATCACCAAATACTAATAGCTCCTCAATCCCCATGTCCTTTGCATCCCTTAAACCCAAAACAAGAGCTTCATACTCTGTCACGTTGTTGGTAGCCTCAAATTCTAGATTGTAGGAAAAAGCTATAGTCTCTTGATAAGGTGAAACAAAGACCACTCCAGCACCAACACCTTCCTTAGAAGAGGCTCCATCAAAAAACATCTTCCAAACAGAGGTAGTTGGAGGAGGGGTTTCACAAAAAGTGATGGTCTGGTTTTTGATTTCAAGAGAAGGTTCAGGAGCATTAGTGAGCTGCAATATGATGGATCCCAAATCAGTGTCAAGAGCAAAAATATGATGGCTGGCGGGGTTTTTTTCATCACTAATGATGTAGGCCAAATTATCTTCCCTGTAAAGTCTCCTTTGTTCACCCTCGAACACAGGAATGATGGCGTATGAAAGGTCCATCTGCAAGGTTCCCCCCAGTCTCTTTATCCAAGATCTAGATAGGAGAATCCCAAACTTAGGGGGAACATCAACCACTACGATATCCATGACCACGCTCTTCATTGGCAGCTGGAATAGAGAAATGGTTAGGTCTTTGATAACCCCAAGGCACTTCACCTTCCTGGAGTCGAAATAATACAGGTCGTGGTAGGCTTTTGTAACCTCCAACTCGAGATCTTCCATGACAATCTTAGGCATAAGATTGTGAGATGCCCCTAAATACATCAAGTAGTTATGCAACACCTTATCGTGGATGTTCAATGAGGTGTATAAAGGATGGGAGGAGTCATCTCTATCCTCTACCAAAGGCCCTAATATGACAACTGGCCTTTCATCTTGGAGGTTAACTGAGTCTGTGGAGTGAGATGCAGGTTCAGGCTGAAATTTTTTTGACAGGCACCTTTTGAAATCCTCGTGCTTAACTAACTCTGAGAGAGGTACATAGATTCTAATATTTTGAATCTCATGCTCAAAGAAGTAAGGGGAGGGAGGCTTCATAATATCCTTCATCTCTAAGACAAGACTTTTGACCACTGGTGGGGGGCTTTGTGCCTTCCTTTCTTTGATGCTGTCTGCTATATCTCTAGCAGGTTTCTCAGCTCTAGCAGGCCGTTCAGGAATGTTAGGATTTCCTTCCTTCTTCTTGGATCAAAGATTATATCTATTCGGATCGCTATTGGTCTTTTCTCCTTTGCTCAAATCATTTAGTTGATTACTCATGAGGGTTTCTTCATATGCAGATTGAGTTAAATGAGGGGATGAAAAGGTATCTCCAAGGAAATGGATCTCAGGATCAAAATCCTCTTCCTCTCCATCTTCATCGATAACCAGGTTATTTTGGAGAGGAGTTTGGATTTTCTGATCATCTCAGTCCATGTTTCTTTGATCTCTTTGGATGGCGTGAGGGACATTAATTGGTCTTTTGAAACTACCCCTATTATCAACAATATGGGGATTTCTATAGCTCTGCTTTCCTTCCAATTCGACTCTTTCCATCCTAGCAGAAAGTGATTTTAGTAGTTTGGTTACTTCATCCATTTGAGGGGGGGAAACAAAGGAACCAGAAGTCGAACCTTCAGACCTACCTTTTCTTCTGTCTTTATCATCCTTACTCCTAAGCTTATCAACTGCCAATATATTAGATTCTACTTCAATGGCTGCATCTTGTATATGAGCCAATGTTACCCATGATTTTGGTCATATTGATGATGTATTGATGATGGTGTACTCAGGCTCCTAATAAGAAATTTCTCCTCAGAAAAGTGACATTCATCTCTTCCCAAAAAACATAGTTTTGAGGAGAGTTCGCAGGTTGCTTATATCCTAGGGTGCGAGAATGACCCATTCTCCCAGGATGCCTTCAGCTAGGGTGTGAACTTCTCGCACTGTGCTACATAGCTAGGGTGCGAACTTGTTCTCAAGCTTGGAAAAAGATGAAGTCTCGATGGTTCTAGAAGGGAATCTTCTAGAGAATGGGTTGGCATTCGAATGGTTATCTGGTTACTGGTTTCCCTGATATTGTGGGATCATTCTTATCCAAGTAACCATCTCATTCTCTCTTATATCTTGATGGGATTCTCATGGAAAAGGTTAAGAAAGATTCATTGGAGAATTGGTGAAAGAATTGTGTGAAGGACCTAGCTTGAACAGGAGCTTGGAGACTCTAGCAAGTCTATCAAGAGGAATTGGATCTTCTTCATAAAAGGATCGAGAAAGTGTGTGTGTTGGAGCCAAGAGCCACCGAAAGGAAGCTTGCGACATCAAGGCAATCAGGTTGTATCTTCTACATTCGATTAATATGATACAGTGGCATGTCCTTTTCCCATAAAGTCATCCTTACTTTATTGTGTAATTCCTTGATCATACACATAAGTTGACGATTGAATATATTTTTCTATCTTCATTTTGTTTGGTTTGTGTTGTCTTGGTCTTGACCTCACGAGAGCACCAGAGTGAAGCAGGAGCAACAAATACCCTAGGAAGCGATACAAAGGTATGTTACTTGTTCCTCCCTACTAGCTAATTCAATGGTCATAACTTAGGGAAAGAGTCATGTCTTGTCCTGTTTTGTTCTAGATTTAGGTGGATCTAGGGAGATCTGTTAGTGTCCGCACCTATCGATTAGTCTGATAACAACCAAGGAGGTAGCTCTTCTTTCTCTTAACAAGAGGCAGAAATCAGGGTCAAAAGCGCTAGAATAAGTAATCTTTGTAGAGGTTTCTGTAGGCTTAATCTCAGTAGGAATTTTATTATACATTATATTAAACCTCTTTTAGAAGTTAGAAACATATTCCCCTTCCCCTTTCTTCAATGATCCGAACTTTGTAATATAGTAAAGGAAATCCTTTCTATCACCCCAATTCTTTAAGAAGGCTTCATCAAGGGCTTCAATCCCATCAATAGATTCAGGGGGCAAAGCCATGAACCATTTCTTAGACTCTCCATCAAGGCCATGAACAAAAATTCTCATCCATACATCTTCAATCACAATGACATAATTGTTAGCATAACTATAGAAGGCTGCAAGGTTCTCCTCTGTAGTTATATCTCCCTCACCTGTGAACTTGGGCAATTTTTTAAGGTAGCCATCAGCTGGGAGAGCACTCAGAGGCTAAGGCAGAACAAGAGGGGTGTACCTAGTAGCCACTATAGCATCCATTTTACTTCTCGGGGGATTAGCACCTGCCATTGGGATGTGAACTAGAGGGGAACTCGAAGGGTGTGGGGTTTGGATAGGTGAAACTAGGGCAGTGCTTCCAGGATAAAAAGGAAACGGCTGAGCATTGGGGGATAAAGATAAGGGGCGAGACGGTACAAAGGTTTCCCCCCCTGTAAATGCAACAAATCTAATAGGAGGAGGAGTAGTAAAGTCTAGAGTAGGAAAGTCTTCTAAGGTCCTGGGTATAAACCACTTCACAACTCTAGGGGAGACAAGGGTGTCGAATCTTTCTCCTTCCAAACTAAGACTAGGAGGCGAGAAATTAGCAGGGAAACTCCTGAAATTTAAACTTCTAGAAAATCCAACAGTTGGTATAACAGGAGAATCTGAGACAATTATGGGAGCTTGTAAGGAGGGATTATGCAAATTACCAGAATAACTTGGTATAGCAGTGGAGGTACCTTTTTGAGTGGTCTTTCCCTTTTTGATAATTTTTTCTGGGTCAGCTTCAGGCGTTGCTAGAGGCAGTAGTGGAGTGGACCTCGTGTGTCTGCCTTTAGGAGACAAAACTAAACAATGGAGTCAAAAACAATGGAGTTGTGAAGTGCAAGTTGCAATCTTCAATGGTTTTAATATCTGATGCTCCTTCAGAATCATAAGCTTCTTTGTCATTATATCCTAGGGAAATGTCTTCAATTCGTTCCCTGGCAATGATGCCAGAAATGTTAGCACTAGAAGTCAACTTCAGTTTTCATAGAAGGTAAGCCCAATACCCATCCGTTTATGTGAGTGTACGTGATTTTTAAGAGGTCAAATGGAGAAGACTCAATGATAATAATGTTTTAACTCAGAAATCTAGACTAACATTGTTATCACTGAAATTTCATCCACACATGGTTACAAGAATTCAACATTGTCAAACAGTGATGAAGTCATCCATGGACCTGAATTAACACCAAAGCATTCATAAAGGGTCAAAAACTATACAAAGTAGTGAAAAATTGAAGGGCGCTATGAATACATTGGGCGCGCGTGCACATGTGTGGAACAGAAGCGCAGAAATCGTGCACATGTGCACGATGCGCGACTGCTATCGCAAAAATCCACACACCTGAGAAATGACGCATTTATGAGAGTGATCGGCCTCCCACCCACTTATGGTTCAGCTCCCAAGCCGATTTGACACTCAAATCTGGACTGGATTCGACTGGATCGTTGGTCAAAGACCTAGAAATGCCCTAATTAGCCTCTTTACACACTACAAACCAGTTGAACAATAACTCAAAGGAATGCTATAAAAAGGCCATGGATACACTTCATTTTTCAAGGAATTCAAAGCAAAGTTATGCTGCCATTATTCTCTTGAGGACTCTATCCTTGCCAAGAGTATATTTGCACCATTGCATTGGGCAATCCATCTCACCCCTTGAGTGGATTAGCAAAGAGTTCTTTCACCATTTTTCATTTTTATTTGTTGTAAGAAGAGCTTACTTGTGGGGGTCCAAGAGCCCTCCCTTAGAGGAAGAAGGGACTCATAGTCCCCTTGCTTCTCGATGTCTTCTTTCACTAATATCAGCCTTATCATTGGTGACATGGGTCTTGTTTTTCTTTTTGTCTCTATGTCCCTATGCTCATAAATTTAGTTGTTATTGCATTTCTCAGTTTAATTCTTAGTTGTTGTTTTCTATTTCTTTTTCTAACTCTTTTCCTTGCAGCTATCCTGCTCAACAGACCCAACTGAGCTTGCAAGCACCTCTATTTTGCTCACTAAGGTGACGAAAGAGGTGCAACAAATTGGTGACTCCACTGGGGAAAGGTATCAATTTCCTACCCCATTTTGGTTTTTCTTGCTCTTTTTTTAGTTTGTTTAACTTGCAGGTGCACTAACCGGCCTAGGCTAACCTGCCAATCAGCCAATTCCAAGTTGAATTGAGAGAAATCCATCCGGATTTTTCATTCTCGGCCGTGTGTCATATATGCACAGGTTTTTAGGCCCACAGACGCGCATCGTGTTCACATGCACTTAATTCACAACTCTGTTCTACGCACGTGCGCTTGTTGACTTTTCTCTGTTCGCGCACATGCGCTCTGTGCGCCTCTGTCTCCACTGAGACCCGTGCATCTGTGTAAAAATTCACATTGTAAAGTTGTTGAGATGTGGGGAAGGCCATTTACCTTCTTAAAAATGATTTCAAGCATGTTTTAAAGCTGCACCACACTTAGTCCCCTCATCATATAAAGGGGTTAGTCAAAAAACACATAGGCACTTAGGAGGTTAAAATCAATTTCCCCTCTTTGCTTTCATTTTTCACCACATGGATGGCTTGTTTTGACTCACAAGATAAGTTGGAAATCATTTTTAATCACATTTAATTTGCATTGGGACTAGAAGTTGAATAACAATTGCTTAGTATGCTCTTCTCTCGCGCCTCCAAGCGGTCTTGAGAATCAGAAAAAGATTGTGAAACGATTTCATCTCCCTTAAAAACATTAAAACCTTTAGGAGAGGACAACAACCCTTCTTGGGAATCCTCTTAGTTTACTTTTTCAAACACATCTTAATATTGTAACGGGCCCATACATGCCCACATGCTACAAAGA
>JZKD02S0954530.1:0-13756 GCA_000966675.3 Picea glauca | reverse complement strand
CAAAATGGCCCTGAAAGTTAAAACCTGCTAAAAATAGTAAATTGCCAAAATGGCCAGAAAACTGTTTTGAGCCATTTGGAAAAGATGGGTGGCCCCCGATATCCACCTGGATCAGAAAGTTAATATTTTGGGTGAAATATTATCAGGAAAGAGACATAATTTCTCAGATCTGTTGTTACAACCATCTCATGGGGAGAAAGTTTGCAGGTCTATTTCTAGGTGATCAATGAGGAATGTCTTCAAACGGTTGAAAACCCACTTCAGAAACATGCCCATTTACCTTATCCTAAAAGTAGTTGCGAACATGCTAAACCATTTGGGAGATATGATGCTTTTTTGGGGAAGGTTCTATCCAAAATTAACATTTTGCAAATTCTGTAGCTGATTTTGTTCTGAATTTTGTGGCCGATTGATGAGCAAGTTTTGGATGACTCAAGGAAGATTCGACTTGAAGGAAAAAAATGTATAAAACTTTGTTTATTCAGGTTGTATGGGGGTTCCAGATCTGAAACTTATGGGGAATAGTTCTACAGTAAGAAGAAAATCTTGAAGACACTATTGTATTGAAGTGATCTTTCTTTCTGTGGAATTTCAGAGGCTTGTATAAAGACATATTTAATGGAAGCTAATGACAAGTTCCATTTTGTGCACTATTGTATAATTTGTATCTTCTTGTTGTTGCTTATTGATTATTTTGCTATGATTTAAATCTTTAATTTCTTTAAAGCTATCTTTACAAAGAATAATAGATTTTAATCAGAATTTGATTATAGATTCATGGAAATTTAATTGTAGTTAATGATAACTATTTTTCATTTAATTATAATCTTGTTTTACTTTAATTAGTGTTGCATTGAAAGAACTACTTCTTCAATATGATAGTAGATCTTACATTGAACCTATTTGACTGAGTTTAAGTATATGTTTTGATTGATTTGAATAACTATTTATTTAAGTCATTACATTGCATATTTGCGTGAATAACTTGCAAATCATATGAAATGTTTCTATGATTTGCAAGTGAATCCTAATATTGAATTCAATATAAGTCCTCTCCCATTTTTATAATTTTTCTCTTCGTTTGGATGAGATCCGTGTCTTGTCCTAATCAATATAGGATATATTTCATATTCCTTTATCACTTGCATCTTAGATTAAACCTACATTTTCATTTAGGTCCATAAAGTCTCCTTTCACATGAGCAAAATCCAGTGTGGTGTAGCTGAGCCCTTGTGTCAGCCTTAGGGTTACTTTCTTGTAAGCATGTTGTAAGAGAGTAATCCATTTCCTTCTATTTGTTGATAAAAATAGGTAACAATATACATTAGCAGATAAAAAGTTGTGTATATATCTTTGTATGTATAGAATAGTCTTGATTAGATTAACATTAGATTAAGCTAGTCTTAGGACAAGGGTAATTGGAGACCCATAGAACTAGTTGGAATCACCATCCCAAATGGAAAAGGGTTTAATTGGGACCCTGATCGGGTGATCTCCTTATAATGTTGAACATGGTCATTTTCGGCCATCAACACACCCTGAGGTGCTTTTTTTGTCTACTGCACTGCCTACTCAGTCAGAGTCTGCATATCCTTGCAAATTCACTCCATCTCCTCCAAGATACCTCAATACATACTCCACTATACCTCTCAAGTACCTGAGCATATGTTTTGTTGCGATTCAATGCACCTCCCTCAGATCCACCATGAATTGACTCAAGGTGTTCACAATAAAACAAATATATGGCCTGTTGTTGACCAAATACATCAAGGACCCTATCAACTACTTGCATGTCCTAGGATCCACCAACTCTGTATATGAAGTTACCACCTTCTTCAAATTGGTAATCATAGGTGTAGCCATTGGTTTACATTCCTCCATCTTGAATCTCCTCAAGATCTCTACTGCATACTTCCCTTGTCCAAGGAATATCTCTCCCGATACCTACCATACCTCTAACCCAAATAAATAATGAATCAATCCAATGTCCTCCATATTAAACTCACCCACTAAATCCACTTTGCACCCCACAATAAGCTCCTTTGCACCTGTGAAAAATCAATCATCAACATACATAACCAAGATGACTGGATCCAACCCAACAAGTATGAAGTACAAGTTAGGATATGCCTCACTGTTGGTAAAGCTCATACTCTACAAATATCCATCAATACTGGAATACCATGCCCTGGGTGCTTATCTGAGTCTTATTAAGCCTACACACATGAGACTCTCTCCCATGTACCTCAAATCCCTGTGGTTTCTCTATGTATACTTCTTCCTCAATGATCTTGTTGAGGAAAGTTGTTTTCACATCTATCTAATGTATATTCCATGTTATAACTGAAGCAATAGAAATAACAACTCGAATATAAGCATACCCGACGACTGGAGAAAATGTCTCCTCGTATTCCACTCTCTCTTTCTGGGAGAACCCTCTCACCACAAACCTCACTTTGAACTTCTCGATGCTACCACTTGCAACATGTTTGATCTTGTATAGTCACCTAAAAATCACAACTGACTTTCCCTCTGGTATTGGCACTATGTCCCAAACATCATTCCTCATAATAGAGGTGTATTCCTCTACCATGGCATCCCACCATA
The DNA here is from genome assembly GCA_000966675.3 of Picea glauca. Classification (NCBI taxonomy): domain Eukaryota; kingdom Viridiplantae; phylum Streptophyta; class Pinopsida; order Pinales; family Pinaceae; genus Picea; species Picea glauca. The sequence continues at coordinate 11,149 of JZKD02S0954530.1, read as the reverse complement.
CCGACTAATCTATTACTTCCTCAAAACTGGAAGGCTCAACATCAATGATCCTACTCATAAGCGCCATATAGTTCAGAAACTTCTTTGGAGGCCTTCGCTCTCTGACCACACTCCTAGGAGCCTCACCAACATCTCTCAATGTCTATAATAGCCATCGAAGGCTCCTAACAAGACTGGAAGGGTATAACTCCTCCTCCCAGTTGCATTTTGAACTGTTGATTGTTTCTCATCCTTCAGATCCTACTGGTCTTCATTCTCTATCACTGTTGATGACTCCTAAGTACTACTAGATGTCAAAGTTCTCCTTGAACTTAACATATCTACTCACAAATATCTTCCACTATGCTGGAATGAAGATCTTGTGATCCTTTTAGGTTTCACTATACCCAAAAATATACCCTTCTGTCCTGAAGGCTCCAACTCCGTCCTCTTCTCCATAGGAGCATGGATGTAGATTGGACAACCAAATATACTCAAATGTCATATCTCTGGATTCACCCTTAAGAATTCCTCCTTCATAGTCTTTTCCCCCAATATCCTGTGAGGACTCTTTTTCTGCACATGCATCACTGTGTTACATGCCTTTGCCCACAGGAACATAGGAAACTCCTAGTCATGTATCATATCCCTGACAAAACCGATGATGGAGCAATTCTTTCTCTTTGTAACCCCATTTTGTTGAGGGTTGTATGAGACTGTCAAATCCATATTGATCCTTGCCTCCTTGCATAAATCCTTGAATTCATTGGAGGTGTACTCTCCCCCATTATCTGACCTCAAGACCTTGATCTTATTACCTTTCGGGTTCTCTACCTGATCTCTAAACTCCTGAAACCGATTGAAGACCTCATCCTTGGTCTTCGTAAAGAAGATCTAGGTTTTCCTAGAAAAATCATCAATACACATCACATAGTATGATGATATCTGTAATGATGCTACTGACATAGTCCCACTCACATATGAATGGATACGATCCAAGATCCCCTTGTACATACTCTCATTTCTAGGAAAAGTAACCTTAGCATTCTTTCCAAGTGCACACCCTTTGCACACTCACTAATTCTCAATTATGAACTATGGAAGACCTGTAACAATCCCCCTTAGAATAAAAAATTCCCTATAGTGTAGGTGTCCCAACCTCCTGTGACACAACTCACATAGGTTGTCTCTGTCATGCACCAAATCCTAAATAGGATTTCCCTGCAACCTGTACAAAGTGGCTTCTCTAAACCTAATGACCACTACATTATCCAAGCTAGCTTTCTATAGACGTATGAGTACTTTCCCTCTCTGAAAAGTAATGGTAAAAACCCTGTCCTCCATGGTTGATACTGAAAGAAAATTCTTCTTCAAACCTGGTACATAAATCACATCTTGGGCATCCAACGAACCCCCTGACTCGAGATGGAACACAATTTTTCCATCTCCCTTCATTGTATACCTGGCATCATCACCAAGCTCCACATGAACATATGAGTCACTCTCCATTAGACTGCTAAATAACTCCCATGCTTCTAGCATACGATGAGATGCACCATTGTTCAAGAACCAAGCACTCCTTGTAGTTGTGCTGGTAGAAGGGAAAGAAACCAGTGAGTAATCCTTCTCAAACTTCACTACAAACTCATCAAGTTGTGTCTCTGCTGATGTTGTTGTTTATGTATTTACATTACCGTTGTTCTTCTTCTCTGAACACTAAGATGCATAATGTCCATTCGTATGACATGAGAAGCACTTGATTTTACTCAAGTCCTTCTTCTTTCCTGGTTGTGATGAACCTCCATCACTATTACCCTTCTTTCTAGAAATATTTCCTTTTCCCTTCCTTGTCTTACTAACAAGAGACAAGTTATATTCACTACCTCCCTCCTTGTTTCTCTTGGACTCCTCCCGAGTCTCTTCCTGGATGAAATCATCCCAAAGTCTCTGCCAATTTGGGACATGTTCCTGAGCACAAAATAATTTGACAAATGGTTCCCATGACTTCATAAGACAATTTAATGTCGCATTCACAAGCTATGCGTCCTCTATTTTATCCCCTATGGTTGCAAGCTAATCACACACATGTGTGATCCTCATGAGATAGATAGTAACATTATAATATATATACATCTGCACCAATCTGAGTTTATTCCTTAAGATCATTTTCCTATTCATGTTTGTTCTCTAGAATAACCCTACCAAGACATCAAACATCTCTTTGGTTGTCTTCTTCTAGGATAAGTGAGGAATTAGATGATCCTTCATTGAATCTAAGATGACCCTGTGTGCTTTGATCTCTTTCTTTTTGTGAGCTTCCAAAACTACTAGATATGTCGGTGGAGTAACAACTTTGTCCACTAACTCCCAAAGGTCATACTCCTTAAAAACCAAAGTTACTCTTGCTTTCCAAGAGAGGAAATTAGATGCTCCATCCAACCTATATTCAACTCTTAATGATGTTTCTTCCATCCCTGAGACCTGATAACCTACCTTGGAAATAACCTGTTGTTGAAAACTGCCCCTGTACTGACCTATACAGACTTGTACGTGACATCCACCACTAGATCTCGCGTATATACACGACTGTGATCATTGAAACCCGAGTATGTACGAGAATGTGATAACTAAAACCCGTGTATGTACGAGAATGTGATAACTAAAACCCGTGTATGTACATGATTGTGACCACTGTGACCCACGTATACGCGATTGTGCTCAAAGAATCCCACATATCTATGTGACTATGTTTTTTGTGACCTGCGTACACCTCAGTAAACCTGCAAAAACTTAGTTCTTCCTCAGTATGACTGTTTCCCTAAAATATGTCCTTCGATTTCCACCTGCTAGTTATGGATTTGCTATGGATTTGAGATCCTGTACTTGGTTTCCTCCCTTTATAGATCAAGCTATGATACCATGTTGATATTTCTCCTACCCAACACCCAACAGTTAATTCCAAATAAATCACTTATTGTTAAAGCACAACTAAGTAATCAACTAAACATGCAACGAAAGCATAAACAAGGAAACCAAATCAAGCACGCATAAACACCAAAACTTTTGGGTAGATACCCCTGAAAAAACCTCGAAGGGAAAACCAGTGCTGAGACTGATTTTATTATGCTAAAATTAGGGCTCCCGTAACATGGATAATGGCCCACTGAGAGAAATACAACTATAGACAAACCCGACAAAGTTTGACCTATTGTACAAACCATAAATTCACTTTTTTCGAGGTGTACATGAATTTTCTTCAACAACCCTGCATATGTACGCGACTATCTCCACTAAGGCCTGCATACATGTATCGAAAGTCTGTAAGACAAGCTTCGTACGACGTGACACTCTCCTATGGCTTCCTTTGATTGAAACCCACCTATGCTTCCTTTGTTCTCTCTTCTCCTTGACCTGATCTCTAGATGGAATTCCTTCTCCACCTATCCAATATCTTGAATCACAGTCCTTCGTTATCCAATACTATATGTCAAGTGTCTTCCTCCTTCAACCTAGCCTTTCTTTTATAATCGTGAGTTATAATATATTTCTAATCTCCAAAGCGATTGACGGTTGAGATTAATTCTCACACCCACTTGAGATTTAGAAACATGCTCATTACTTTTAGCTCTTTCCTTAAATAACTCAATTAACTAATTACACAATTAATTAATAAAATAAATTTACTTCAATAATTCCTTTAATTAAAGTAAATTCAAGAGTAGAAGGCTTTGGACGATTTCCACATGTCTAGACACATAGACATGTGTGGAAATACATGCCAGATATTACCACTAGCATCAACAACAATGTCATGGGTGAAATCTCAGGGCGCCCTTCAGAAAGCATGTCACGACATCCAAATCAAATCAAAATATGAAATCAAGTAAAGCCAATGTTCATAAGATATACCAATCCTCAAATCATGCAAAGTAAGCTTTACTTAAGATATAATCCATGTGAACAATTCACTTCAATATCCCCTTCTAATATCACACTAACTAATGACTTTATGTAAGTTGGAAATTTTGAATATGGGAGGACCTTTATCCGACCCTATTAGGTGTGCCAACCAAAATAGTGAAAGAAAAGACCCAGGTAGAGGGATATGTCTCGAGGAAAATAGTGAAATAAAAGAACCCTTCAAGAGTAAGTGTGATAGTGGTACATATTGGGCTTACTTCATGGCTTATGGCATCATTGGTTTCATTTCTATGAGTGCCTTTGTGGAGGGTGCGCTTGCTCTTGAGTTACCACTTTCTAAGAACCATGTTCTTCCAAACCTCTTTGTCTTCCTTTTTATTTTTCCTTTTATCATATTTGCAGTTCCCATTTTATAAGGTTTCAAGCTATAGCATCACTGTTTGGGACTGATGTGAATGTGGAAAGGGCAGAGCTCAAGTTTGGACTGGATGTTGAGAGTCCTTTGCTATCAATCCTTTCTTTCTTTAGCATCATTATTTTATTCTTTTAGTAGCAACTTCAATCAACCTCTGGGCCTTCAACCTATCTTCTCATGAGAGAATGAAGCAAGCGTCATTATCGTAGTTTAGTACATTGTGATAGGCTCTAGGATGGAAAGTTTTAAGTATGGTGGGGAATGTAATATTACCTTTGTGAGGCCCCCCCAATAGTACCCATTTTCCCTACAAGGTGACAACACAAGACTAGGGAATATATGTTGGGCACCAAGGTGCAACAAGGCAACAAACATAACTTCTTGAGCTAGTGATCCATTATCCAACTTGAGCCAACAATCCTCATTCACGTGCCTAGTAAATTAAGCACAACACTTTGCATGAAATAAGGACTAGCATACCTTATGGTGATGGTGTCTTACTTTCTCCCATATGCTGAGTTGACTGGATGTGATGAGCTTGGTTGATTTGAAGTAGAAGAGGAAATCCGAGGGGGGATGTTGGGATGTTATGTGTGGACATCCTAATCATCATCATGGTTAGTATCACTATCTTCATTGTGGGCCATGAAGCATGATATCCTATAGTTACCCCTAGGCATGGAGGGTAACAATCCCTTCAAGTAATCAACAAGTAGACACACTCTCTTAAGGCTCAATTCAAGGTGGTTGATTCTTGAGTCTAATAAGTGAAGAGTCGAAAGAGGGCCCAATTACAACTAGCTACGGCATGAAGAATAATTATAGTAACCTTCTATAAATCTATCAACCAATGAACAATCTCCCTCGGAAAGACAAAAATCATCCAAGGGAGATGAGACCGGGATTTACTATATGTCCTAGCCACTACAAGCACTTCCCATTTGTAGTCACCTATCATGAACCTAGGAAAGGAAACTAAGGATGCCACTTCATGATAGGTATCCTAACCAAGCAAATCATTCATGTTTCAAGATTGTACTTTAGGAGGGGATAGGACTTCGTCTTGCTACTGAAATTCTAGGAAAGAGGCATTGCTTCGAGTAACATGCCAATTCCACCAAAGTCCTCTATTACACATCTATCCACCACTCAAGTGCAAGGGGAGAATCTCAACACTTGAAATGGTTTGAATTAGTGATTGATGCCTATGTTAGAGGCAGTTTAATCCTGACAATTACTTCTCACTTCTCATTACTAATTGTCTTTTAACTCTGTTTAATCAATCCTAGTTTTTTTTTAACAACCTTGGATAATTTACTCTCCAACCTTCACCAAGGCCTTACAACATAGACTATTGTTGCTTTTCTAGAAATAAAAACAAGTCTACTTGTTTTTAATTATGTGTTGCTTTTAATAGGTTGTTATTACTCAAGGCTAGCCGAATGAGACTAAGATGATGTTTTTTAAGACTCAAGGATGCAACTAAAAAACATGAAGAAATTGACAAATGCAAATAAACACTTATGCTTTTCTTTCAATAGAAACAACTCAATCCTTGAAACTACTTCAAATTCAAGCAAGCTAAAGGGACCAATCTAAACTATGAATGCAATTTTCATATTTTTAACATGAAGCCTATAACCAATTTCAAAATGGAAATGCAACTTCAAAAACTACTCAAAAGATGTCTAAAAGAGAAAAATAATTTTTGGATGTTTAAACTCTTTTTCAACTTTGATGCAAAGACTAACATCAAAAGCAATGCCAAATTTTGAACTTGAAGATCAAGCCTCTCAAATTTGAATATAACCTCAAACTATAAGGGTGAGTTTCAAGCATGTAAAAGTTTTCCTTTTGTTATCGGATAAGCTCACAGGTTGCACAAAGGAAACTTGTGTTCCACTTGTAGGTTGCAAGAAGGAAACTTGTGAATGCTCACATGTTGTCCAAGGGAAAGTAGCGAGCACTCACTACTATAATCGAACATAGTCATGAGTAGACAACTAAGCAAGTGAAACATTAAAAGGAACAAGCAAGAAACTTGAAATTTTCTTGATACTATATTAATAGAGAGAAGTTGATAGAGACATAATCTAACCAAACTGCAAAGCCATACGAGCACTAGGAGGAGGACAACCCTAGTAGGATGAATTAAAGGAATTCTCCCTATTGGAGTTCCCCTTTCTCTTTTTGGAAAATGTCCCTAGTGAGTAGGGTTGAACTCACCAATAGAGTAGATAAAGACAACTAACTTTTTTCCCAGAATTTTCAAGTTATATTATTGAATGTGAAAGAGATAGTAGAGGAAAATACCTTGGAATATAGGTAGAATCCCCCTTGACCTTTTCAAGAAACCATGATTATAAACCTCTATCACAATGCCTTTCTCCAAATGTAGACATAAGTCAAGAAACAACCTTCCTTAAACTCAATCAATCATATACATAAATAATATAAACTTGTTATAAATGAATTCTAATTGACATCAGGAAACTATTTTCCATCCATAATTCATTAAACTCAAAACAAATCAAGATATTAACACACCTTGAATTTGGGTGGGTTGGGGAGGGGAGAAGAAAGATATTTATATATAATGTAAATGTAACAACAATATTTTACCTAATTCTTGTTACCGACACCTTCATCACCCAAGTATAGGTTCCTCTAACCTAAGCCAGTTATCAATCTCAACTCAACCCATGAGTCATGGTCTTACTTTGGTAGGGAAAACCAAAGATGATTTAGACCCTACACAAGACTAGACAAGACTTCAGAGCCAAGGGGTCCTAATCATAGAGACTATATAAAACAAATCTATGCAAATCTCTAGAGAATACTCCAACATGAAAGTATAATGACTAGCCTTATCCCCCTCCCCCAACATAGAACTCTTATTTATATGATGGAAAAGTAGTTATGGTAATTGGGACTTGAGATTTGAGGTGTTTGAAGTTACGAACTCTATGATCTCTGCTCAGGACCATGCATTTTGTCTTTTTTTTATGCCATTTTGCAGGTGTTCATAGGTTGCATGAAGGGAACTAGTGAGAAACTCACGAGTTGTCAAAAGGAAACTCACGAGCATCAAGTGACAAGATAAAAAAATATATAAAAGGAGTGAGAAATCATGGAGAAATAATGGGTAGCTAGCCAAGCAAAGCATTGGTGGTTAGTGGTGATCAAATATAGATATAACACATGTGTAGGCATAAGAGAGAATGGAGTTTCTAAACTTGAGGAAGTATTAGTGTTATGCATGTGAAGTAAGGATCCTTTAATCAATTTATCAACAACAACAACAACTTATTCCTCTTCTATAAATGTTGCATTTGCAAGATTCGATCTAATAGTCTAAAGCATGTGTGGAAGAGAAATTGTGAAATTGGCCACCTTTGCTAAGATCACATTTAGCTATTGAGCAAGGAGGTTGGGAGTGTAGAGGGTGACCAACTTCTTCCCACCATTAGTGGCACTTTGTCCCAAATTTTGGGATAGGGGAAGAATTAAAGATTTTAGATGATAATGAGTTGTTGACTTACCATTGCAAGACGACAAACAAACTTAAATGTTGCAGTGTATAATGCACTTTAGGTAAAATAACCAATGGTAAGTTGTATATTGTTGAACAATAGAAATGCATAAGAACGAGGAACCTAATTATAGATCAAACCCTTGTTTGCTATGGTGCATGCATAACCAATGAACTAAGTTTACTTATCTTATCTTTACTTACCTAACTCATGTATAACATAATTCTGTGTTAATATATAATAGTAACGGAAATGACCATAGAGTACTCAACCAATCTAACTACTTTGAATACCCAATCAGATACACAGGAACACAAATATGTTTATCCATGAGAAGTTGATAAAGAACATGTTGTAGTCTAAAAAGAGCTCCCACTTGTGCCTTACATAATGGCATTTCATGGGAATTTATAGCTTTCTTTTTCGTCAGATTTGCTACTTGGATCCATAGGTCAACCCTCAATTACAAACACTTCTACGAAAACATTTAATTCTTTACAATATCTAAACATGTAGATGCATGCAAGAGCAATGCAAACAAATATAATGCCCCAATCAAGGGTGTGAGGGGATTTCAACCCAAGTGCGTAATTCTGGCTCAACATAGTTTAATTGTTGAGTAACTTTATTGCATTGACCTTTGCAAATTTTTGCATCCCGAGATTTTGCATTTGTAAGATAACAAAACTTCGTGACAACATTGTCATTGGAACACCCAATTGTAAGTCTTATATCCAAAACACAATCTTCCTTTATGGATACTCAAATATATGTTGATTTTTCACTATGCTAGGCTCAAGCATGATGTTTATTTCATTTTTAGCATTTACTTGAACCATAAACAAATGCAACTACACCATTCACAATTTCTGCAATAACCAAGATCACAAGAAGAAATACCATGCATAAGAACACAAGAAAGATCATGGGAAACCCTTCTCAATAAGGGAAGAAAACCCAACAATCCTTTGCTATATTCTCAAGAGATATACCTCCCACACCATAGACCTAGGACACAAAAGGGTGCTCTCCAAAACCAAGAAGATAGCGCCCAAGAGAGGTGCACACTTCAGCCCTAGAATATGTACTTGCTGAAATTTCCAAAATTACATTTGTGTTGTGTGTTTCCTCAATGGGGAAATCACCTTTATTTATACTAGACTAGACACATCAAAAGTGGTGTCTATTGGCACAACAAAACCGACCTCAATAACTCAGAATATAATTAATAATTACAATATTAATTATATGTTACATTAATTATCTTTCACTTTTTGGTTGGACTGACCTGTACCCTTTACATCACAATTAGGGTTACAGGTAAATCCTACTCTTAGACAATATAGTAAAGGGATCTCACACACCCACTAGTGCTCAACCACTAGGGGCATGTCCACCTGTGCTCAGACACAGGGACGTCCTACTCAACAGATCTCTATCTCACTGAGTCTCACATGATAATCATTTGGAGTACCACATCATCTCAACTCTCTACACAGAGGAGAACGATACACACATCACATAGGCACCTTCACCCCTCACAAGTGTACACATCGTTTCATCTCAAACAACACACCTATCTCATGGGAATTCTCACCCCACACAGGGGCACACAACATTCCATCTCAGTCTCAAAGAGGAATGACACACCCATCTCATGGGTACACCCAACTCATGGGCTCTCTCACAGGTCAACTCACTAAGTCTGTGTCCTGGAGGATGTATCACGAAGCTGTAATCATCAACATTCCCTCTCAACTAGGGAGGCATTCACCGCCAGGCCAAGTCTCTCACAAAAGTACTCGAACTTCATCTTGGCAAGCGGTTTGGTGAAGATATATGCAATCCACTCATGTGTAGGAAGGTATTGTATGTGTACTGCTTTCCTCTGCACCATGTCTATGATATAATGGTATTTTATCTCAATGTGTTTCGATCTATCGTGAAACACAGGGTTCTTAGAGAGATTCACACAACTCTGGTTATCACAATGAATAATGGTAGGATCCATCTCATGATCAAATAAATCTGTCAAGAGCTTGCGAAGCCACACTACTTCGCGGACTGCCACACTCAATGCTATATACTATTCTTCTGCGGTACTCAAGGCCACAAAGCTTTGTTTCCTGCTGCACCAAGAAACCATGACAGACCCCAAGTTAAAACAACAATTGGATGTGCTCTTCCAGTCCACCACGCTCCCTTCCCAATCTGCATCGACATATCGCTGCAAACTCAAGTCTACACTGGAGGCATATCTCAGGCCATATCCAACTGTTCCTCGTAGATATCTCAATACATGCTTCCCTGCTATCCAATGATTCTGTCTTGGCTAACTCATGAACTGGCTAAGTACATTCATTGCATAACATATATCGGGTCTGGTGTTAACCAGATACATCAATGATCCAATCAGCTGTCGATACAAATGTGTGGATCAATCTCGCCTGAATCAATAGAAGCATCATTCATTTTCTTCAAATCCATCACCATCGGTCATACCGAACTTCTTCAATATCTCCACTGTATATTTTCCTTGACTCAGGAAAATCTCATCAATCCTCTGCCATACTTCTAGTCCCAAGAAGTAGTGGATCATACCTAGATCCTTCATCTCAAATTTAGAATTCAATGCTTGCTTGCATTCAACAATAAGTCATCCACATACAGAACCAAGATTAGGCACTCGTTACCAACAATATGATAATATAGGTTTGGATCAGAAACACTCTTGCTGAAGCCCAAAATCATCAATAATCCATCCATTTTCTCATTCCAAGAACGAGGTGCTTTCTTTAGTCCATATAGAGCTTTCTTCAACCTACACACATGAGATTTCTCCCCGTGTATCACAAATCCTTCTGGCTGCTTGATATAAACTTATTCCTCAATCTCACCACTGAGAAATGTTGTCTTTACATCCATCTGATGTAGTTTCCAACTCGTGGATGCAACTAGTGCAATGATAGTACTGATGAAAGTGTATCGGGATATTGGAGAAAATGTCTCATCATAGTCAACTCCCTCTACTTGTGAGAATCCTCTGGCTACAAATATCGCTTTGTATTTCTCGACACTTCCATCAACTGCATGATTGATCTTATAGATCCACTTGGAAGTCACTAAAAACTTCCCTTCTGATCTTGGAACAATATCCCATACATCATTCTTCAAGATGGATTGATATTCTTATGTCATGGCATCTTTCCATACCTACTCACCTGTCGCTTCTCCATGAAAAGAAGGTTCATAATCAATGATGTGGCTCATGGATGAAAAGTAGCTCAAAAATCTCCTTGGT
>JZKD02S0954464.1:0-13756 GCA_000966675.3 Picea glauca | reverse complement strand
GAGTAAATCCTAGCGTTAACTCAACGTAGTTGGGAATGAATCGATACAAAAAGTTTGCCTTCCCTTGCAAACTTTGGAGCTGGCGTAAAGTAGAAGGAGGAGGTAGATTAAGGATGGCCTCAACCTTCAAAGGATCCACCCTAATTCCATGAAGTGACAAAATAAAATCTAGAAGTCGATCAGACTCCACACAAAAAACAAATTTGTGTGGGTTTAAACATATACGGTAGTAATGACAATGAAGGAAAATGGCTTGGAGATGGGTCGGGTGGTCTTGGTGACACGTGGAATGTGTCGCTAGATCATTGATATACGATTGTACGATGTGCTTGATATCGTGAAAATCATAAGACATGGAACGTTGAAAAGTTGCACCAACATTCTTCAAAATGAAAGGTAGTTTCTGGTAGGTGAAAGTACCCCAAGGACAAATGAAAGTAGTTTTGTGTTGATCCGTGGGTAAAATGTTAATCTGAGTATAGCTGGAGAAACAATCCATTAATGATAATATTTCACTCCTGGCGCAATCATTGACGATATGGTCAATGAAGGGGGTTGGAAAGTTGTCCTTGGAACAAATTTTATTAATATCCCTATAATTGATGCATACACAGATTATGCCTTGTTTTTATTAACTGGAACTAGATTGGATACCCAATCGGTTAAATCCACAGGATAGATAAATCCATCCTTGAGAAGGTTTTCAAATTCAAGTTTGATAGTGGCGACTTTATGGGGGTGGACTGGGTGAAGTCTCCGTCGAATGGGTTTAGCATCCAAATAGGTCTTAATTTCATGTATAACGATATCGAGGTCAATACCTGACATGTCTTTGTAACTTCAAGTGAAAACATCACAGAATTCTTGACAAATAGCTTTATAAGTGACGACTTCGTTATCAGAATAAGTGGCTCTAATGTGAACATTTTCAACAACTCCAGGTTTAATGGATATGTCAAGAGGAATGGTGGGCAAAATGTTACATTGTTTCCCTTCATATAACACATCGTGTGTGGAATCAAGAACAAAGGAAATGACAAAAATGGTCAACGGATTCGAAATCCATTGGTAACTATCTAGGGTGTGCTATTCAAGGAAGAGAATGGAACGATGATGCCCATCGTCCCATGGGGTGTCTTCCATGGACATAACTGACACAATCATCTCGTCCATAGGAAAAGTGATGTGAAACAGATTGGGAGATGAATCACCAAGAGAGGTGCTAGAAGGGGTTTCCGATTGAATGGATTGATAAGCGGATTCAACTAGACATAAAGGAATTTGTTCTCCATAGAGAAGATAATCACCAGGATCGGGTACTATCCATGGGTCATAAGACATAGGGGTTTCATGAACGAAGGTGGAAATCATGTTGATCAAGGTGAAAAAAGGAGGTGGAACATCATGTGGTGGTATGGGGAAGGTACCCATAAGAGTGGAATATTTTAGGATACCCACACCAACATTCTCATATCCAGGAGGTGTCTTCGAAATAAAGGGTATGTTTCTAGTACGGGAATCAGAGTTGAAAAAGGCTAGCTAGTCTATAATAATGAATTTTCACTGGTGTGGAAAACGTATGACACGAAAAAGAGTAGACACAACTGTGCACATAGAATAAATCTAGCTACGACCAAGTAAGTGGTTATAATCAAGAGGTGCATCAAAGACCTCAACTTCAACACTGATCGATTGTCCTTCCAACGTAATAAACAATGAGGGAAGTACAACATAAGGTTTAAATCCAAAGCCATTGAAGTACTTAAGTGTGTTGTGTGATTCAGTGAGGAGAGGAGAGCTAATGGCTTTCCAACAGGAAACAAACATTACTTATGTCAAGGCACCTCGTCAATAATGATTCTACATATATTCTTGTTCTCGACAAAAACTTGTATCTGAAACGCTATTTGAGGGGGTAGCCTTGGAATGTGATCTTCCAGGTAAAAAATTATCAAATTCATATCCATAGGATCAATTCCACCAATATCCTTTAACAATGCCTTCCATTGAGCGAGACAACTTTGAAGGACTTCAAGAGTTGACATCGCGGAGGGTGCTTGCACAAGATATTCTAAAATACTGTGGTTCTGAGAAGCACGTGCATGAGGATTAAAGGAAGAATTTTGAACAACGCCCTTTGGAGGAGGGCGGAGAACTGTATCGAGGCCAAGTCATTCGAGATGAAGAGGACCATTGGGAGGTGAAGTTGAGGGAGGCGGTTGAACCAACGAAGGTGGTATATTGTCAACTTTCTCCTCTGAGGGATAATAATTTTTGGACTGAGTAGTAAGTGTAACGCCATTATTTTTTGAATCACTAGTACAAATAAGGAAATAGGAAGTGGTGGAAGGAGAGGGTTGGTCATGAATGACCAATTGGGCTTTCTATTGAGAAGGAAAAGGTTGGGACAAAACGATAGGTGTGGGAGGCTTCACAGTCTCTTGAAGGAACTTAGTGACCTCAACACATCTTGGACAATCTTTCATGTACTGATCATCACTACAGATAAGGAAAGGATATTGAGGTTTTCACTTATCCTTATCATCAATAGGTTTCATTTTTTCTTTCTCAGATTGTGGATTATTATTTTATCCTCCTTATTCTTTCCCTTTCATTTTTTAGATTTATTTTTTCCGGCATGGGTAGATTGAATGAAGTTAACCTCAAAAGTTTTGTTAGTGGAAGGAGTAGGAGTTAGATCACATTGAACATTAGAAGTAGTAGATTTGGGATTGGTGTGAGAGGCTTGCGTAGATTGAGGTTGAGCATGGAAGGTGCCAGTCACACCATCAGTTTCATGAGAAGCAACGAGGGTAGTTGAGGTAGTGGTGGTAGAAGGATGAGAAGCATCAGGGAGCAAGTCGTAAAGAGTTCCTTTTTTTGAATAAATGAGATCTAGGTACTAAGTGTGACTGATCGCCTGCTCTTTAGTGACAACTCCACCCGTGGAAATGTCACAACATATTTTATTCACGAATAATTTTGTGAACCATTCTGCCAATAACTAATCGGTAAGGTCGAGTTTGATCAAACGTCATCTTATTCTCCACTCATGGATGTGATCGGAAATATGAGTGGCTGGATTTTTCTTAAAGGAACTCAAAATATCGGTTCCTATTTCATAGCAGATTGGAAATTGGTAATGTGTGAGGAAATCCATGGCTAGGGTATTAAACTCAATGAATAATCCTCATGGTAATTCTATATACCACTTTGCAGCTGAACCCATAAGAGTTCATTGGAAGAGTCGTAACTGAATGGAGTCATCCATCAAAGAGTTGGACGATAACCAAAGGTGAAAAGTCATAACATGGTTGTTTGGATATTCTCCTAGTTTACCGTCAAATTTTGGAATGTCAGATGGTAGTTTGGCTAGTATAATAGGCTAATGGGGAGAATGTAGGATAGAGTCATTCGAGATTATAGACAAGTCGGGTAGGTCCAAAGTGGCTAAAAGGGGTAACTTTCTATTCACATGAGGGTACTGGTGACTTTGGGGAGGGAGTCACGTTGGTATACTAGTAGGACCGTAAGAAGTCTGCATGTAAGGTGAAGGTCCTTACAGATTCAAATGTGAGTGTGGAGGCATGTATCCCATAGGGTTGCACTGATTAGGGATGTTCCCTTGGAAAGGGACACTAGAATGAACATTCAAACCCAAAATGGGATTAGAATAATCGAGATATGATTGGCCTGAACTAGGGGGTATGAAAGAGCTAACTTGAGGTTGTTTCCCCCCAGATGATTGTGGATTTCCCTGGATGATAAGGTTCCAATATTGGGATAGTGATCCTGGTATGTTTTTTCCATAGGGTGGGGTATAACCTCCAAGTGGGGGTTGTGTTAAATTTGGGTTTAACCTCCAAATTGAGTTTCCCCCCCAGGGTTATATTTCCCTCTAATGGGAATCTGATAACTAGAAGTGAATGATTGAGTAGTGCCTCCAATTGGATTAGAGCCACTTGAGGCATATCCTTCCATAAAAGGTGGATAAGACCCTCCAAAGATGACCTGGGAAGGTGTCAGAACGAAACCATAAGCAACATTGTACTCAGGAGGAATGAAAACTCCAGAAACTACGGATGGAACCTAGGTAGGAATGGGGATAGAAGTATTCAAAGTATTATACCCATGAGGAAGTGACGATATAGGTTTAGATGAAAGTGGTGTACCAATGGGAGATTGGGTAACCATCATTTTCCCGGTGGGAATAGTTGTAGCGCATGGGACCATTACATAATGGGCCATCTAGAGAGGAGTGGTCGAGCTAGGGCCAACTGTCTGTGTATGAACCAATGAAGATATAGCTAGTTGTACTAGCAAAGTGATCTAGAGGTATCGTGTAGGTAGAAGATGTTTCGAGAAGTTCAAAGACGAAAGGTATATCAACACTTGCCCCTGAGCGGTAAAGGTCTCGCACCATGTGAGGTGGGGTTAGAAATATGTCAATGGTCCAAAAGGGATCCTCGTTTTCAGGGCCAGTAAGAGGTTTAGTTGGTATTCTAGAAGTTTCAACAACAAGTTCTTTGGATGAATTCAGTTGAAGAATATTTATCTCGTATCCAAGAGGTATTAGAAAAGCGTCTAGAGAATCAGAAACAATTCAAAAATTGTTTAAATAATCAGTTCTTTCTGCTTGTGAAGGTATGTTGTCCTAGACCTCGCTCTATTGAGGAGAGACCTCTGGTGTATTAGTAAGTAGGGGTCGAGAACCTTCTGTATCTTCCGGGGGTAGTCATTTCATCCTACGTGAATGGCATGGAGGGTTAATGTTGGTTGAACCAAATATTTTATGGAAAAATCTATGGCCAACTATAGAAACAAACAACACTTGGTAATAAAATCTAGGAATCAAACGAAGCAAACAAAACCTTCTTTTTTCGAGGTCACTAATTCGTGATGAAATCAAATGTCGCGAAGTCAAGAAAAGAAGGGGCTAGGATAGAGCAGGTGGAAAAGTTATGTTGATGACCTGCTTAATGGACTTATACCCTGGTGCAAGCTTCCACACATAATCGTGGGTATACCCTCCAAGGATCCTGAGTAAGTCTAGCTAGCGTCGATTCTAGGTACCGTGAATACTTGCCCCTCCACAGTCACCTCTTGTAATACCCTAAGAAGATAGGAAACTAAGGATACCAATAACAACGATGATGCCTGGGGAAATAGTTGACAGTCTGATCCACGTGCAAAGGCAGGTCATCTAGCCTGAAATCAACTTGAGAGGATTCCACTCATCATTGTGGGTATACCATTCAAGCGACCCCCATAATATACACAATCTCTACACCGATACCAAAAAAGAAGGGTGAGTAACTCTGCCAGTCTCAATGCAACCTCATGTTTGACCCTTGTGTGAGAAGGGCTTCCTAGGACAAAATGTTGCAAATGGATTTGAACACTCCCTATCACAAGATTATATTGTGTGTTTTTTGATTTGGAGAGTCTATCTCACAGCCTATTCCAAAGCTCTAGGCTAGATAATCTTGGTGTAAAATATCTCTATAAAATAAAATTTACTAATTGAGTTTTAGATTTTGCAATGTTTTTAGAGGATGTTGTTTACTCAAGAGGGAGATGGGAATGAAACCAATGTTGTGTAAGACCTTGACCCAATAATATGCAAATAGAAATGAAAGATGCAATATTTCGGTCAATGAACTCTATCTACAACAGAGAGAAGGTATTTTTACAAAATGATGTAAGCTACAAAATGTACTTGAATGAACACAATTGCAAACAACCATAAACAATGAAATTTCTCAATTTTCTCTTAAAAAAAAAAAATCTTTGAATGCAATTTTTTTTCTTATGTATGATTACTTAAAAGAATAAATGACTTTAAATTCCTCCTTTCTAAAACCAAATCAGGGGTATAAATAAGAAAGGACAAGTAATCAAAGAAAATTTATACACTCAACAAGCACCCAAATCAAACTTTCAATGAAGATAAAAGTAAAAATGACAAGAAAGTGTTTCATCAAATGCAAATGAAAAATGACTTTCCAGTCAACAAGCAATCCAAAAAATATAATCAATCCAAAAATTTAAGTCCAATCAAAAGACTTTTAATCAATCAAGCAATCAGATGCAGAATCAAAGATTATATCCTTGTTGATAAAAATCAAAAGGTAAAACTGGAAAAATGACTAAGAAAGGTGTTCGATCTTCGAAAACCAATCGATAGTAAGTTTCCAACTCAAAAATCAGTCGAATACTGGCATTAAAAGCTCCTCCTAGATGGCTAAAGCAAAACCGGGCATCAAAAGATGATAGGACCCAAACCAAAAATTTTACAGATGCCGCCGTAACCTAGTAGTAGATTACAGTGAGGAAATCAAAGGTTTTCATAGGCTAGCTGTGGGTAGGTTGCGAAAAGTATGCACTAGGACAAATAGTTAGGGTGAGGAAATCAAATGTTTTTGCAGGCTGTGTATGGATACAGTGAAAAAGTTTCTATAAAAAAAAGAAATTTGGAAAGAGGACAAAGGGTATAAGTGAACTTTCAAATCCAGAGGGTCTGGATGGATTCCCCACATACTCAGAGACTAAAATAAAGTGAAGAAAGGTAGGCTAAAAGAAAATGGCCAACAAAAAACCACAAACAAGTCGTATCCCTAGTGGAGTTGCCAATTTTTTTATTGGATAAATTGGTCAATGTGGACATAAACTAATCTCTATAGATCCACTTGGATATAGAACAAGACAAGACATGACATGATGCTTTCCCTAAGTTATAATCATTTAATTTACTACCAAAGAAGGAATGGATGACATACCTTTAGATATCACTTCCTTGTATATTTTTTGTCCCTGCTTCACTCCGGTGCTCTTATGAGATCAGATCTGCAATGACACAAACCGACTGAAGTGAAATCAACAATAATAGATTCAATGAAAACCTAAACATGTGATAAAGGAGTCATGTAATAAAATGCTAACAATTTTGTTGGAAATAAACATGTCACCGTATTATATTAAGTAAAATTGGAAGATACAACCAAACTGCCTTGATGTCGCAAGTTCCCTTTCAGTGGTCCTTTGTTCCAACACACACATACACTTGCTCCAAATTTGTATGAAGATGGTCCAAAAACTCTTGATGGACAAATGGATACCTCAAGCATCAGTTTCAACATGATTCTTCACACAGTATTCAGCCTATTCTTTTAGCAATTCTTCGCTCAATCTTTCTTAACCTTTTCCATGAGAAACCCATCATTATATAGAAGAAGAAGAAGTGGTTAAAGAGATGAGGATGATCCCACCAAATCAGAGAAGCCAGTGGGATCCCAACCATACGGACGCCACTTCTCATTCTAGAAGATCCCCCTTATAGAATCTTTGTAGACTTCTTTCTTCTTTTAGCTTTCAAACGCCACCACACCCTGCCTATATAGAAGCTGCATAAACCCCGTGACCCAGGTATAGAGCATCCCGTGGAAATCGAGGATTTTCGCATTGTGTACTACTGTTAGACTATGATGTCATTCTAAAAACATGCCTTGTAGAGGAAGGAATCAGTCATTTTCCTCATGTAAAAGATCCTTTTGAGAGCCTGAACACATGTTGGTAGAATCATCATCAAGGTGACCAAAATAATGTGTAACATCGAGAACTGGGGAAGATTTCTTCTCTGGCTCCTTTTCCTATTTGATATGTACATGGGTCACAAGGGATACCTCCGAGCTCTCATCATAATCATATATTTTTATTAATTCGCGGAGGGGGTATTGTGCACTTGTTCTCACTGATACCCCGATTGTCTCCGACTAAGATGAAACACTTGTCGATGATCCGATTGATGACATTGTGATTTCATGGTCATCCAACCTGGTGATCTCATCGAGGTATATCATTTCAAGGCCACTTGGGCCTATCTATATTTCATCTAGATTGTCGGTAGGAGACCCTGTCATGCCTGTGAGGTCTGGGTCATCTTGCAACTGATCAATTTTTTAATGCTCTTGTTCTATCATGAGTAACCCCCTCTCTCGTGCATCCTGAGTCATAGGGAAGCCTATGTCTTGCACCGAGGCTACTAGGGGGACTTTTTCTGCTTCGACTGCCATCATTTCGTCACCTATTCATCCAGGCTCAAAGATTTGAACCTGATCATTTTTTGGTCATCCATCCTTGTCACCACTTCATCCCAATATTGGGCATTTTCTGTGTATGGCCAGTAGGATGACACTTTCAAGGCATGTTTCAAGACTAGACCCTTAGGGTCATGCTTGTGGAATCAACTAGTCTAGAATTTGAACTCTAATTGGATCAACCCTTCTTGCTTGGATTGAGCAGTGTCCTTAACCATGTAGAAGCCTACATGGAAACCATAAGGTATGAACTCCCTTTTCTTGTCCTTGACCAGAGTGGCATTGTAGCCTTGTAGGATGGTCTAGTAGCATATCTCTCCCACTATAAGCTAGTCGGGGACATGCACTAGTAAAATATGTGGTTCTTCAGTGGCCCCAAACACCCTGATGTATGTGTCTCGCTCATCTAAGTACCAATGGCCTACCTTTGATATCATCTTTTTGGCTATAGCCGACAGTCTCGATATTTCTTTCTTGAAAATAATGAAATAAATACGTGCGATGAATTCAATGCAAATGAGGGATTAGGATTTATTGTAACTATTCTCCCATAAGATGTTGAAATATACGTGGACCAGGAGCTCTGCGATGTGCCAACTCAGGTTCATGCCAGCAAAATGTTTCTTGTGCACATTACATCCAGTAGATATGAAGCCATGTAGAAGGCTGATGTCTCTCCTTCGTTCAATGTCTGAGCTTGTTGTATGCAGATGCTAATTTTCCTAGAAATGATGGCTCCCCAGTTGAAGTTGCTCCCAAAAATGGCCATTGTTTAAGCTAGAGGAATCCATGCCTCTAAAAATTTGGAGAAGTCCTTCTCTCGATAAAATTGACAGATGAGATCCATTAGGTAGATGCATGGATCCCTTAGGTTGGCTGTTTGGTACCAGCTGGTGGTTAGGTTGGTGTATTTCTTATCTTCTCTCCACCATGAGGCCATTACCCGGATGGTGTCATGGTGCTTGTAGAATTTTACAAAAAAATATTTGTTTAGTCACTCCTTAGGGTCTCTCAACTTGTAATACTTTTGGACCTCTACCAGAAGGAAGACCCTGACACATCCACCACTTTCGTCGTTGATTAAACACTTCTGTGTGTCTATGTGGTTGATGAGCCACTGCAGAATTTCTATACAAGGAAGCATAGGGGTTATTCTTGCTACCATGTGTAGGTACGACCGTCGAATATTCGAGAATACTTGGTCATCGAGCGCTCTCACATCTGGGTCATTATGCGAGATATATTCTGAGAATTCGTCCCGGTTGATATTCTTGAATATTTCTCCCCAATATGGGAGTACCAGCTTGGTCCCTGTGCTTGCCTCTGTGTCTCCAAAGGTCAAAGGTTGAGTGAAAACATTCATTCTAGATGTCTTAATGATTGGTTTCGGTCTTGGAGCAAATTCTGATTGTTTTGCGGCCCCTGGAGAGGAGCCTTCTCCTACCTCTGGTTCTTTTAGCTTCGATGCCCTCGGATATTGCCTAGTGCTCAGATTTCTTGGAGGCATTATTCTTGTAATTGAAATAAATATTTTAGAGACTGCGTATAGAGAAACACTAGATAAAATATATATATGAAGTGAAAACATGAAAACTCCACAGACTGGTACATACCTGTAAAACTTGCTAAACCTGGTTATTTGATACTCATGAGATCTCTGCAACTTTCAAATTGCTCATCTCACTTCTCCAGATTCTATGAAACTTATTTTCACACAGGATGGTTTCGTTTACAATGGCTCAAAGAATTTAAACCAGGGAAGAACTTACTATGTCGTATCAACCATTTAATTTAGGTGATGAGTGGAATTCAAACAAATCTGCCGTCAAATCTCTGCAACTTGAATTCATCGTGGGTTGACAAAAGAGGCGCGAAGGGTGATGTGGTCTATCCAAAATTTCAAATGGTTGTTTTGATTCACACATGAAGTAGAAACTAATGCGAGATTTGGTATTAATTAACCCCCAAAATCTAATTGTATCTAGCGCTAAAACAACCCATCATGTCGCTTTCTTAGTGGGTAGATCGGGGATTGAGGATGCACTCTGACTGTTTTCGTCGATGTCCCTCGCAAAAGCTTCGACGCCGATCAATCTCATCATACAGTGCTAACGTGACAAAACTGACTTAGAGGTGTGACTTGGACCTAGGGAACCAAGAATGACTTAGGATTAATATAGACCATACGATTTCTCCAATCTGGCAAAGACACATGGCGTTAAAGACCGATGAATTAATTCACTCATATTAGTTGGATTAGGGACTTTCTTCAAGTTGTGAGTTCTAAAATAAACTTGGGCTCATCGATGCTAAAAAGGTATCGGGGGTCGGTGATCGAGGATAAACCTATCACGTGTTTTTTCTTTGGATTAACTTCCTAAAAAACTCTCAATGCCGAAACTCTTCGGGAATCGATGATCGGGGAAAAATATTTAATGTGATCAAAATGTTCATCCTAATTTAGTATTCTCTGATTCTGACAAGCGTGTCAAGTATCAACTATCGATGATATCATTTCTTTCTTATTTAATGTTTACTCCCTTCACCTTTTGCCGATGCCGAAGGTGATCGGCTATCGACGATATCGTTTCTTTCTTCTTTAACATTTACTCCCTTTGCCTTTTGCCGATGCCGAAGGTGATCGGCTATCGATGATTTCCATATGTGATACTTGTCCTAAAACAAAAATTCCTTTCACTGATACTGGTGAAGATTGGCGCTCAACGATTGTGGTTTTCCAAGTGATTATTTTTTACTTCTTAATTCCTTTCGATGCTGAATCTTGAGCACGTTGGGTGAAGTGTATTTTTTTTGCTGTTGATTCCTTCTTTAAGTGTTAAGCCTTTTTAATTCATGGGGTTTTTACAAATTTAAAAAAACCTGAATAGTTGATGAGTGTCAAGAGGACAAGAAAAGACAAAGCATTTCTCAAAAGGAAATCGAATTCAGACAATGCAAAGATCAAGTGGTATCCAAAAAGTGAAAAATTAACATAGGCTTTTTAGGGTATGTTGAGTGCTCAACAAATGGTGACTCACTGGGAAAAAGCAGAAACTTTGTTCCTTCCTCGGGCTCAGCTGATGCAAAAGTTGATTAGGAACTTAATTGGGTTTCATTAGATCTTGTTTTACCCTTTCATTTGTAATTTACCCGGTTGGTGCATCTGGGCTTGCCTGTGGGGTTTTTTAACTTTTAGTTTGCCTTGTTTTCCTGTAACCTTGACTCATGCCCCCTTTTGACAAGAGTCTAGTAAATAATTCACCGACACTAGGATTTTTAGTTACCCTTATTCATTTTCTACGGTGTTTCTTTGCTGCCAGTGAGCGTCCATAGCCCCGGTGGATTCACCCCAACATCACAAACCCTGCTCCGCTACGAACGAGCATCCATAGCCCCGAAAAAGATATATGTATACCCTCTCCTATTGTGCGCTCCTTTGATATAGTTGACTTTTATTTCGATAGAATGCCCTGGGTGAGCAGGAGAGTACGATGCTTGTTATTTTCAAAATGAGATGGTTAAGGTGAAACTCACTAGCTCTGTCTCTGAGGCGCATGTAGTCCTTCCCATCCTACCGTCTTTCCCTTAAGGTTTTATCAGACCACTAGGCAGACACTTCCACATTTCTCCAAAGTTGTTCATCTGCACAGGCTAGATAGAGAACCCCTTGAAACAACCACAGGTTCCTCAACGTTTCTTATGTTTGTATGTGAGCGACGAGTTAGGAAGAGAGCTCTCTATGTTGTAGGATTTGAGGTCAACCATTGTCTTGCTAAACACAATATTTCAAAATCTCAGAAGAAAAATCGCAAAAAGATAAAACAAAAAATGTATAAATGCAAAAGATAAATCGACGCATCCAAAATAAACACAAAAGTTTTTTTTTTAATGAAAATATTGTTTTAGGGCTTGATCATTCACTAGGAAAGCGTCATGTTCCCCCCTCATATTTTATAGTTGATACATGCCTAACCTGATCTTCTCGGCCACTTGGAAAGTTCTGAGCCATAGATTTTGGAACTTAGAATGTTTTCATTTAGGCTCATTTTCTCTGTCCCACTTTAGGACTAAGTATCCTACTTTAAAATTCTTCTCTTTAGACTTATGCTTATTAAACCACCTTTTAACTATCTGCTGGTGGGACATGAAATTTCATTTAGCTTTCTCCATTTATTCTTCTAACATGATCAAGGTGTCAATTCTTTGTTGTAATATTGATGAGGGATGCCCTCTGGACTCTTGAGCAAGTTTAAGAGATGGAAGATATAGCTTGTTCAAGAGAATGGCTTCCTGTACGTATACTAGAAAGTATGGGGAATTCCCTATAGCTTCCTTGGGTGTAACTCTATCTACCCATAAGGCAATGTGGAGTATATTATGACAATTCCTTTGGTTGTCTATAACCGTTTTCTTCAGTATCCCCACTAGGTTCTTGTTAGTTGATTATGCCACTCCGTTTCCCTGCAGATAATAATTTACAGAGTATCTAATTATGATCCCTTTGTCTAGAGAAAAATACATTAATAGGGTGGAAAAAAAGTAAGATACATTATAAAAAACAAGGATAGAAGGGACACCAAATCTTGTGATCAGTTATTGTTCTATGAATTGGATTACTACCTTCTTGTTTACAAGAGTAAGAGGGATGGCCTCTTCCCATTTCATGAAATAATCGGTGGAGGTAAGTATGTACTTATGTTGTTTTGAATAACTTGGTGTAATTTCTCCTATGATATCTAACCCCCATTGCTAAAAAGTCCTAGAAACGACCACCAGTTGGAGTGGGACAACTACTCTCTTCTCCCTTCTAGTGCTTATTTGACAAGTTTTACAGTTTCTAGCGTAAGTGTGAGCATATTTGAACAAAGTGGGCCAATAATGTCCAACTCTCAATATCTTATGAGTGGTGGTGTCCCCTGCAAAATGTCCACCTGTAGGACCATCATGGAGCTCCTTCAGAACCTTGTCTGCATCTTCATGCTTGAGACATCTTAACAATACCCCATCATAATTAACCTAGAAGAGTACCGAATTTATGAGGGGATATTGTACATATTTTAACCTGAGAGCTCTCCTTTCCCTAGGGTTTAGGTTTTCTGGGCAAGTCCCATAGTGCAAGAGATAATTCAATTTCTCATACCAAGACTCTTGTCCTGGGGAAATGTGTGAAGCTTCACCACACCATAATGACATTTCATTATCTGATCCAGCAGGATCTTTTGAATGATTATGGTTGAGTTTTAAACTTGCATGAATAATTTAACCATTCAAGAATTTAATGAAAGAATGAGGAAAGAAGAGGATTATGCCATTCAAATTCCCATATGCAGATCTGAAATAAAAAAAATGACAGCAAACCATAAGAACGCAGGTTGATAACGGAGTTCGGCACAATGTTTGCCTACGTCTCCGGGCCTTTTTCCTTGTGGGGGAGGCTTCTTTATTTCTGCTCAAGTGCTCAAAATTACATCTCAACAATGCCAAATGGCTACAAGACTGATCTGGTCTTGTTGTCCCAGATCTCAAGAACCCTGCAAAAGAAACTGCATGCAAAACTGATGCTCCAAGCTCCCAGAAACGATCCGACAACGTTTCCACCTCAAAGGCTTCCCTGCAACAAACTGACTTTGGCTTGGCTTTCCTTCAGCATAACTCTGCTC
>JZKD02S0954463.1:157126-178629 GCA_000966675.3 Picea glauca | reverse complement strand
TGTAGTGCCAAGTGCAATTGTTCATCATGCTCCTCCATCATCCTAGAGTAAATCAAAATATCATCAATAAATACTTAGACGAACTTGTCCAAGTACTAGAGGAACACCCCGTTCATTAAACTCATAAGTACCCCTGGGGCGTTTGTCATTCCAAACGGTAAAATAGTAACTCAAAATGACCAAACCTTGTCTTAAAGGCAGTCTTAGGGATGTCATCCTCCTTGATTCATAACTGGTGATACCCTGATCTCAGGTTGATCTTGGAAAACACCGTCGCACCCTTCATCTGATCGAACAGATCATCAATCCTTGGCAGTGGATATTGATTATGGATTGTTTCCTTGTTCAATTGATGGTAGTCAATGCAGAGTCTCCACGACCCATCCTTATTTCGTATGAAAATAATAGCCACACCCCATGGTGACACACTTGGATGTATTAGTCCCAGATCCAGCAATTCTTTCAGTTGCATTCTCAACTACTGTAACTCCAGGGTCGACATCTGATAAGATGTTCTAGCTATCAGTTTAGTCCCCGGTTTAGGTCTATAGTAAACTCCAATTCCCTCTCCAACAACATCCTAGGTAACTCCTCTGGGAAGACGTCCACAAATCTCTCACCATAGGAAGGTGTTCTATACCTTTCGCTACTCCCTTCCCATTTAACGCAAGGATCAGATAAAGCTTACACCCCTTGCGCATGCTCTTCCATAGTTGCAAGGAAGAGATGAACCTCGGGGAAACTCCTTGGTTTCGACCTACAATCATGCATCTCTATCCCTTATCATCGACAAAGCTCCACTGTCTCGTCTTACAATTGAGTATCACCTCATGCGATTCCAAATAGTCCATACCATTCACGATGTCATAAGATCCTAAGATCATGACGCACAGGTCGGACCTAGAGACAAACTCTCCCAGGTTAATGGTAAAGCCTATAACCTTTCCTCCAACCTTTTGTTTGGCTCCCAAATCCATCTCTATAACTCTTAACTCATCAGTTTCGACTACCTGTACCTTAATCCCTTTTTAGCGTTGCACCAGAAATGGAAACACTTGGTAGCACCGGGATCAACAAAAATACTAAGTGTCTAGTCAGCGATGGTACCTCACGTCTTGAGCACAATCGATTGGTGCTCTGCCTGGTGTTTATTCATTGCTTCATGAATTCGATGGGCCTAGCCCAAACTCCCACGGTAGTGGATCTAGTGGATCAAATGCTTCGACCCCTTCCTCTGGGCGGTAATGTTGGTAATGTGGCTCCCACAATCCAACACACTTTCTTCGGTCCTGAAATCTTGGAACCTGAAGTAGAAGATGAATTCTAACACTAAGGCCAAACTCAATCTCCTTGACCTTAAGTTTCTGGGTAAATTGTTTTGGTGCATACCAAAGAAGCTCCAAAATGGGCCTCGTACTCGAGCACCGTGCAGCTGCCTCATCACAAGGTGTTGAAATTGTTGAGTTGACGCTCAACGAACTCCTCAGAAAGATACCTCTTATATAATCATTCCTCGAACAGTTCCCATGACCGTCGTCGACGGCCATGTTCAAATGTGGCAGGAGCGTCTTCCACCATAGAAGAGTGATCCCCTTCAGTTGGAAGACCACCATGTGGACCCTTAGGGGTAAAGGTGCCCTGGCCTCATCTCAGTACCAATGGTGAATCAAGGCCCTTAGACATTACCTAGAAGGGCCTTGTCAAACCATCATCATCCCTTAAAAAAATCAGATCCAGCCCAAGGACTTGTTCTTCCCCTTGGGGTTAGAATCCGAGGGCGCGACACTTCTGGAAGCATCGCACCTCCGTCCACGGCACCCGCCACGAACCTCTGTGGCATCCTCTAATCGCCATCACCACAAGAAAACGTTAAATTTTTTAGTTAGCGCTAGGTCAACCCAAGGGCTTACTACAGTGGAAGCATGGCAATCCATATTCGTAGGGTTGAACCCGCTCTGATACCATATGTAATGAACCCTATCATTAGGACTTATAGTGAAGCGAAAGTGAAATTTTGTTTTTTTATTTTAAGGCAGGAAGGAAAATACGACAAAAGTTGAACCACACCACTGACACCAAATGCAAGCATGCAGTCCAGGCAACAGACAACTAAGACTCAATGCACTAGCACTAGAGAAACTGGGTGAAACATGCATAGAACGTCTAGGAGAAACGACTACCTTCCTGATGCAACAAATACCATGCCTACAATCTAAGTGACAACATCCCCCATCCCGACGCAACAGCCTCAACAACCAGTAACTAGAGCCTCTAAGGTGTGCAACCCAATGCGTGAAGGCATTAAAACCCAAGCGCTAACAACAACTTATCGATCAACAACACTCACACGGGAAGCACAGTCGCTGGCTAGGTTATCCTTCGCCTCTACCCAATAGGGCACATCAGAATCCCCTTATCATAAGCATGCCATCCCCAGTCGATAGGCACGACACCATAGCTAGACCCTCAACACAAGATGAAATCCAAGCACTAGGAGACTGAGATAACTGACAAGCGAATGATGCCCGCACACCCAAACAAAATGTCAACAAGACGCTGGATGACAAAACAAACTAAGAAGCTATCTGAAAAAGTTTGGTTTYCTACGAGGCAAACMTGTGAGGTGAAACCACTATGACCAACCACTATTTCAATTTGCCTTAAGGCACAAGACTGCGCCATCGCATCAACAATGATATGAACATGATGCAATTGACATTATTTAGTGACAAGGCTCCATCATGTGCCTGGAATAGTCTTTATAAGGGCAAAAGCATTCAGTGAAGGGTATAATTTTAACACTATTTAATTTTTATAAATCATTAAATAACTATGTTAGCCCTTTTGATTTAATTAAACTTAAAAATCCCAAGGAGACTCCCAGTGAACCAACTCTCCAAATTATTCACTAAGGTTGAACCCCAACCTCTAATCCATTGACCTAAAGGTGAATTTTCATCACTAATCCAATATCATTACACAACATAACCATAAAATTCCATTAAACACTATCCCTTTAAACCTCATAACTCCATTAATATCATTACAACATAATATATAATTCAATTAAACGTTATCATGTTAAACAACATAATTCCATTGATAA
This sequence comes from Picea glauca, assembly GCA_000966675.3. Lineage (NCBI taxonomy): Eukaryota > Viridiplantae > Streptophyta > Pinopsida > Pinales > Pinaceae > Picea > Picea glauca. The sequence continues at coordinate 175,523 of JZKD02S0954463.1, read as the reverse complement.
TATTTAATCAACATAACAATATGATTCAATTAAATCATTAAATAACATCACTATATAACTCAATTAAAAAGTTTCCTTTTAAACCATGTCGATATCAAGGCATCGTTGTCTTTTACCCATAATTTGTTGTCCATTGGATCTGCAACCTAAATTTTGCTATCATTTTCATGCATAATCTATATGTTTGTTAACATGCATGCTATTGAATACAACACTATAAAATATATTAATATTGACTATTCAATTTCTGTGTATAAATACGAATAAACCTATGACTATCCATCAATGATTCGCTATCAACCAATCGCTCACAATGGAATGAAGGGATACGCAGAATGTACAGTCGTTGTCCATTAAGACGGATTTAATTCTGTGTAAAGGAATTAGCGGGTTATCATGACATAAAGTTTTGACATGATGGAGTTACTCACAAAGTTAAATATGAAACGCAAATTTAAGTAGATGGTCGCAGAGTTAAATATGTAAATGATTGCAGGGTTTAACATGTGTCAAGCTAACTTACAAGATAAAGTCAGTGTGCACATAGACAGCGTAGGTACCCCATTAAATCGTTGACCGATATATTTAACATGTAGTCCCATAATGTAGTGATACACAGTCTTCAAGAGCGTTGGCATTGATATAAGTTAATGTTAACAAGCAGCCAGGATTAAATTCCCTGTCAGTTAGAGTAAAAACGTCGGTGTAATGATGGTGTGCAATTTGGCAGAGAGTAAATTGGTATAGTAAATTTTTCAAAGTAAATTAAATTTATTTGTTTTTTCACATGAAGGTAAATTGACACAATAAGTTAAATTGCACGCGTAAAGCAAAAATGTAGGGGGTGTTCACCAGGGAGGGAATTAAACGTCGAGTTAAATATCCAGGATTATATTAAAACCTTGCGGTCTCAAAGAGCAGTTGAAGACGACAATAGCAGAGATTACAAGATGTGGGCTCACGCCCCCTTTTTGGTGTGTATAAAACTCACTGAAGGATAGCAGAGGATTAACAGTTGGTGCGACCTTACATGAAAAAGGAAACACTTCGTTGAAGAAGGTGAAGTGGCAATTTGCAAAAGGAATATTGAAAATGATATTTTCAAGAATGATTAAATGAGATACAGAAGATACATCTGATGTTAGAGAATAATGTCAGCAACTTTATCCTTTTCATTGGAGGGATATGATGGGAGAGAAACCATAAACTTGAAGACATCCAAATTAATAAGCTCGAACATAGTTTATCGAAAGAAGAAGAAACAACAGAGACGGAGGGGATCCATGGGAGAAATCATATATCCATAGATTGGTCCAAGAGGACCCGTCAATTCCTTAAGTTGTGACACAGATATTGTGTGATGATATGACCTGTGATCATATGATGTTCAGACAAAATTTGTTTTTTTACCTAATCTGAGAGCATTTGGGTACTCCTAGATCTCCAAAAATTTCATAGTCGAGGGTGTTGAAATGCAGAGAAAATTGCCATTAAATAAATAAACATAGAGTTATGTTTCCAGGAAGGTATTACAACACAAGGTTAAACTAACCAGAAATATATAAAAACGCAGCGTTAAAAATTTTGTGGTTTAGTACATCAAAAACTCAAAGTAAATTGCCATCAGAAATAATAAATCACAGAGTAAACTATGGGTTAAAGACGCAGATCTATTCACCGTCGAACTGTAAACAATTGCAGAGAAAAACATTTTGTGGTTGAATACTTGCAATGGGAAAGGATGAGTAATACAAAGAGGTACTCACTCACAAGAAAACGCAAGACAATCAATCAANTGTAGTGCCAAGTGCAATTGTTCATCATGCTCCTCCATCATCCTAGAGTAAATCAAAATATCATCAATAAATACTTAGACGAACTTGTCCAAGTACTAGAGGAACACCCCGTTCATTAAACTCATAAGTACCCCTGGGGCGTTTGTCATTCCAAACGGTAAAATAGTAACTCAAAATGACCAAACCTTGTCTTAAAGGCAGTCTTAGGGATGTCATCCTCCTTGATTCATAACTGGTGATACCCTGATCTCAGGTTGATCTTGGAAAACACCGTCGCACCCTTCATCTGATCGAACAGATCATCAATCCTTGGCAGTGGATATTGATTATGGATTGTTTCCTTGTTCAATTGATGGTAGTCAATGCAGAGTCTCCACGACCCATCCTTATTTCGTATGAAAATAATAGCCACACCCCATGGTGACACACTTGGATGTATTAGTCCCAGATCCAGCAATTCTTTCAGTTGCATTCTCAACTACTGTAACTCCAGGGTCGACATCTGATAAGATGTTCTAGCTATCAGTTTAGTCCCCGGTTTAGGTCTATAGTAAACTCCAATTCCCTCTCCAACAACATCCTAGGTAACTCCTCTGGGAAGACGTCCACAAATCTCTCACCATAGGAAGGTGTTCTATACCTTTCGCTACTCCCTTCCCATTTAACACAAGGATCAGATAAAGCTTACACCCCTTGCACATGCTCTTCCATAGTTGCAAGGAAGAGATGAACCTCAGGGAAACTCCTTGGTTTCGACCTACAATCACGCATCTCTATCCCTTATCATCGACAAAGCTCCACTATCTCATCTTACAGTTGAGTATCACCTCATGCAATTCCAAATAGTCCATACCATTCATGATGTCATAAGATCCTAAGATCATGACGCACAGGTCAGACCTAGAGACAAAATCTCCCAGGTTAATGGTAAAGCCTATAACCTTTCCTCCAACCTTTTGTTTGGCTCCCAAATCCATCTCTATAACTCTTAACTCATCAATTTCGACTACCTGTACCTTAATCCCTTTTTAGCATTGCACCAGAAATGGAAACACTTGGTAGCACCGGGATTAACAAAAATACTAAGTGTCTAGTCAGCGATGGTACCTCACGTCTTGAGCACAATCGATTGGTGCTCTGCCTGGTGTTTATTCATTGCTTCATGAATCCGATGGGCCTATCCCAAACTCCCACGGTAGTGGATCTAGTGGATCAAATGCTTCGACCCCTTCCTCTGGGCGGTAATGTTGGTAATGTGGCTCCCACAATCCAACACACTTTCTTCGGTCCTGAAATCTTGGAACCCGAAGTAGAAGATGAATTCTAACACTAAGTCCAAACTCAATCTCCTTGACCTTAAGTTTCTGGGTAAATTGTTGTGGTGCATACCAAAGAAGCTCCAAAATGGGCCTCGTACTCGAGCACCGTGCAGCTGCCTCGTCACAAGGTGTTGAAATTGTTGAGTTGACGCTCAACGAACTCCTCAAAAAGATACCTCTTATATAATCATTCCTCGAAAAGTTTCCATGACCGTCGTCGACAGCCATGTTCAAATGTGGCAGGAGCGTCTTCCACCATAGAAGAGTGATCCCCTTCAGTTGGAAGACCACCATGTGGACCCTTAGGGGTACAGGTGCCCTGGCCTCATCTCAGTACCAATGGTGAATCAAGGCCCTTAGACATTACCTAGAAGGGCCTTGTCAAACCATCGTCATCCCTTAAAAAAATCAGATCCAGCCCAAGGACTTGTTCTTCCCCTTAGGGTTAGAATCCGAGGGCGCGACACTTCTGGAGGCATCGCACCTCCGTCCACGGCACCCGCCACGAACCTCTGTGGCATCCTCTAATCGCCATCACCACAAGAACACGTTAAATTTTTTAGTTAGCGCTAGGTCAACTCAAGGGCTTACTACAGTGGAAACATGGAAATCCATATTCATAGGGTTGAACCCGCTCTGATACCATATGTAACGAACCCTATCATTAGGACTTCTAGCGAAGCGAAAGTGAAATTTTGTTTTTTATTTTAAGGCAGGAAGGAAAATACGACAAAAGTTGAACCACACCACTGACACCAAATGCAAGCATGCAGTCCAGGCAACAGACAACTAAGACTCAACGCACTAGCACTAGAGAAACTGGGTGAAACATGCATAGAACGTCTAGGAGAAACGACTACCTTTCTGATGCAACAAATACCATGCCTACAATCTAAGTGACAACATCCCCCATCCCGACGCAACAGCCTCAACAGCCAGTAACTAGAGCCTCTAAGGTGTGCAACCCAATGCGTGAAGGCATTAAAACCCAAGCGCTAACAACAACTTATCGATCAACAACACTCACACGGGAAGCACAGTCGCTGGCCAGGTTATCCTTCGCCTCTACCCAATAGGGCACATCAGAATCCCCTTATCATAAGCATGCCATCCCCAGGCGATAGGCACGACACCATAGCTAGACCCTCAACACAAGATGAAATCCAGGCACTAGGAGACTGAGATAACTGACAAGCGAATGATGCCCGCACACCCAAACAAAATGTCAACAAGACGCTGGATGACAAAACAAACTAAGAAGCTATCTGAAAAAGTTTGGTTTCCTACGAGGCAAACATGTGAGGTGAAACCACTATGACCAACCACTATTTCAATTTGCCTTAAGGCACAAGACTGCGCCATCGCATCAACAATGATATGAACATGATGCAATTGACATTATTTAGTGACAAGGCTCCATCATGTGCCTGGAATAGTCTTTATAAGGGCAAAAGCATTCAGTGAAGGGTATAATTTTAACACTATTTAATTTTTATAAATCATTAAATAACTATGTTAGCCCTTTTGATTTAATTAAACTTAAAAATCCCAAGGAGACTCCCAGTGAACCAACTCTCCAAATTATTCACTAAGGTTGAACCCCAACCTCTAATCCATTGACCTAAAGGTGAATTTTCATCACTAATCCAATATCATTACACAACATAACCATAAAATTCCATTAAACACTATCCCTTTAAACCTCATAACTCCATTAATATCATTACAACATAATATATAATTCAATTAAACGTTATCATGTTAAACAACATAATTCCATTGATAATATTTAATCAACATAACAATATGATTCAATTAAATCATTAAATAACATCACTATATAACTCAATTAAAAAGTTTCCTTTTAAACCATGTCGATATCAAGGCATCGTTGTCTTTTACCCATAATTTGTTGTCCATTGGATCTGCAACCTAAATTTTGCTATCATTTTCATGCATAATCTATATGTTTGTTAACATGCATGCTATTGAATACAACACTATAAAATATATTAATATTGACTATTCAATTTCTGTGTATAAATACGAATAAACCTATGACTATCCATCAATGATTCGCTATCAACCAATCGCTCACAATGGAATGAAGGGATACGCAGAATGTACAGTCGTTGTCCATTAAGACGGATTTAATTCTGTGTAAAGGAATTAGCGGGTTATCATGACATAAAGTTTTGACATGATGGAGTTACTCACAAAGTTAAATATGAAACGCAAATTTAAGTAGATGGTCGCAGAGTTAAATATGTAAATGATTGCAGGGTTTAACATGTGTCAAGCTAACTTACAAGATAAAGTCAGTGTGCACATAGACAGCGTAGGTACCCCATTAAATCGTTGACCGATATATTTAACATGTAGTCCCATAATGTAGTGATACACAGTCTTCAAGAGCGTTGGCATTGATATAAGTTAATGTTAACAAGCAGCCAGGATTAAATTCCCTGTCAGTTAGAGTAAAAACGTCGGTGTAATGATGGTGTGCAATTTGGCAGAGAGTAAATTGGTATAGTAAATTTTTCAAAGTAAATTAAATTTATTTGTTTTTTCACATGAAGGTAAATTGACACAATAAGTTAAATTGCACGCGTAAAGCAAAAATGTAGGGGGTGTTCACCAGGGAGGGAATTAAACGTCGAGTTAAATATCCAGGATTATATTAAAACCTTGCGGTCTCAAAGAGCAGTTGAAGACGACAATAGCAGAGATTACAAGATGTGGGCTCACGCCCCCTTTTTGGTGTGTATAAAACTCACTGAAGGATAGCAGAGGATTAACAGTTGGTGCGACCTTACATGAAAAAGGAAACACTTCGTTGAAGAAGGTGAAGTGGCAATTTGCAAAAGGAATATTGAAAATGATATTTTCAAGAATGATTAAATGAGATACAGAAGATACATCTGATGTTAGAGAATAATGTCAGCAACTTTATCCTTTTCATTGGAGGGATATGATGGGAGAGAAACCATAAACTTGAAGACATCCAAATTAATAAGCTCGAACATAGTTTATCGAAAGAAGAAGAAACAACAGAGACGGAGGGGATCCATGGGAGAAATCATATATCCATAGATTGGTCCAAGAGGACCCGTCAATTCCTTAAGTTGTGACACAGATATTGTGTGATGATATGACCTGTGATCATATGATGTTCAGACAAAATTTGTTTTTTTACCTAATCTGAGAGCATTTGGGTACTCCTAGATCTCCAAAAATTTCATAGTCGAGGGTGTTGAAATGCAGAGAAAATTGCCATTAAATAAATAAACATAGAGTTATGTTTCCAGGAAGGTATTACAACACAAGGTTAAACTAACCAGAAATATATAAAAACGCAGCGTTAAAAATTTTGTGGTTTAGTACATCAAAAACTCAAAGTAAATTGCCATCAGAAATAATAAATCACAGAGTAAACTATGGGTTAAAGACGCAGATCTATTCACCGTCGAACTGTAAACAATTGCAGAGAAAAACATTTTGTGGTTGAATACTTGCAATGGGAAAGGATGAGTAATACAAAGAGGTACTCACTCACAAGAAAACGCAAGACAATCAATCAANACCTTGAAGACATCCAAATTAATAAGCTCGAACATAGTTTATCGAAAGAAGAAGAAACAACAGAGACGGAGGGGATCCATAGGAGAAATCATATATCCATAGATTGGTCCAAGAGGACCCGTCAATTCCTTAAGTTGTGACATAGATATTGTGTGATGATATGACCTGTGATCATCTGATGTTCAGACAAAATTTGTTTTTTTACCTAATCTGAGAGCATTTGGGTACTCCTAGATCTCCAAAAATTTCATAGTCGAGGGTGTTGAAATGCAGAGAAAAATGCCATTAAATAAATAAACATAGAGTTATGTTTCCAGGAAGTTATTACAACACAAGGTTAAACTAACCAGAAAAATATAAAAACGCAGCGTTAAAAATTTTGTGGTTTAGTACATCAAAAACTCAGAGTAAATTGCCATCAGAAATAATAAATCACAGAGTAAACTATGGGTTAAAGACGCAGATCTATTCACCATCGAACTGTAAACAATTGCAGAGAAAAACATTTTGTGGTTGAATACTTGCAATGGGAAAGGATGAGTAATACAAAGAGGTACTCACTCACAAGAAAACGCAAGACAATCAATCAACCAAGAAAAATCAACAGGGGCAGACAGTTGGGCGAACTATCCTTTTCTCATCATCCACGCACAGAAAAGCAGGGTGTTGAGATCCATAGTTCTATTAACATTGAAGCGATGACTGTAGATCAGGCTCATATCCAACTTCTCGGGTGTGGAATGATGATCTAGGGATGAAGGAAAAAATAAACCACAATCAACACAATCAATCAACCACAGGACGATCAAGACATGCAGGGATCGAAGGCCATGGGAAATCAACATTGAGCTAAAGGCTATGGGGGAAATTTCAGTCATCCACTAGAATGTGAAGACTGTCATTTTATTTACCCAATTAAACATACATAACTAAAAGAATAATGCATACTAACAATCTACTATGCAGAAATAAAGGAAGTGTATCATAACCCAAGTAGCCCGCTCTGAGTTGTTGTCCCGCGTGCTCTGTGCAGCTCTCGCTTATTGACCGATGAGACTTCACCGGTACCTCCCAGCCAACGCTAGGGGTACTCTTCTTCCCCCTTATCCCCACAAGCTGCAAAGGAGCCATGCACACTATCCAGAGAATCAGCTAGCTCCCAGCTCACCTCGCAAGGCCGAGCTATCACTCCTCCCAAGATGGGTATCCCAACTCCCACAAGCTAAGTCAGTCAAGTATAAATTTCTNTGTGAGGTGAAACCACTATGACCAACCACTATTTCAATTTGCCTTAAGGCACAAGACTGCGCCATCGCATCAACAATGATATGAACATGATGCAATTGACATTATTTAGTGACAAGGCTCCATCATGTGCCTGGAATAGTCTTTATAAGGGCAAAAGCATTCAGTGAAGGGTATAATTTTAACACTATTTAATTTTTATAAATCATTAAATAACTATGTTAGCCCTTTTGATTTAATTAAACTTAAAAATCCCAAGGAGACTCCCAGTGAACCAACTCTCCAAATTATTCACTAAGGTTGAACCCCAACCTCTAATCCATTGACCTAAAGGTGAATTTTCATCACTAATCCAATATCATTACACAACATAACCATAAAATTCCATTAAACACTATCCCTTTAAACCTCATAACTCCATTAATATCATTACAACATAATATATAATTCAATTAAACGTTATCATGTTAAACAACATAATTCCATTGATAATATTTAATCAACATAACAATATGATTCAATTAAATCATTAAATAACATCACTATATAACTCAATTAAAAAGTTTCCTTTTAAACCATGTCGATATCAAGGCATCGTTGTCTTTTACCCATAATTTGTTGTCCATTGGATCTGCAACCTAAATTTTGCTATCATTTTCATGCATAATCTATATGTTTGTTAACATGCATGCTATTGAATACAACACTATAAAATATATTAATATTGACTATTCAATTTCTGTGTATAAATACGAATAAACCTATGACTATCCATCAATGATTCGCTATCAACCAATCGCTCACAATGGAATGAAGGGATACGCAGAATGTACAGTCGTTGTCCATTAAGACGGATTTAATTCTGTGTAAAGGAATTAGCGGGTTATCATGACATAAAGTTTTGACATGATGGAGTTACTCACAAAGTTAAATATGAAACGCAAATTTAAGTAGATGGTCGCAGAGTTAAATATGTAAATGATTGCAGGGTTTAACATGTGTCAAGCTAACTTACAAGATAAAGTCAGTGTGCACATAGACAGCGTAGGTACCCCATTAAATCGTTGACCGATATATTTAACATGTAGTCCCATAATGTAGTGATACACAGTCTTCAAGAGCGTTGGCATTGATATAAGTTAATGTTAACAAGCAGCCAGGATTAAATTCCCTGTCAGTTAGAGTAAAAACGTCGGTGTAATGATGGTGTGCAATTTGGCAGAGAGTAAATTGGTATAGTAAATTTTTCAAAGTAAATTAAATTTATTTGTTTTTTCACATGAAGGTAAATTGACACAATAAGTTAAATTGCACGCGTAAAGCAAAAATGTAGGGGGTGTTCACCAGGGAGGGAATTAAACGTCGAGTTAAATATCCAGGATTATATTAAAACCTTGCGGTCTCAAAGAGCAGTTGAAGACGACAATAGCAGAGATTACAAGATGTGGGCTCACGCCCCCTTTTTGGTGTGTATAAAACTCACTGAAGGATAGCAGAGGATTAACAGTTGGTGCGACCTTACATGAAAAAGGAAACACTTCGTTGAAGAAGGTGAAGTGGCAATTTGCAAAAGGAATATTGAAAATGATATTTTCAAGAATGATTAAATGAGATACAGAAGATACATCTGATGTTAGAGAATAATGTCAGCAACTTTATCCTTTTCATTGGAGGGATATGATGGGAGAGAAACCATAAACTTGAAGACATCCAAATTAATAAGCTCGAACATAGTTTATCGAAAGAAGAAGAAACAACAGAGACGGAGGGGATCCATGGGAGAAATCATATATCCATAGATTGGTCCAAGAGGACCCGTCAATTCCTTAAGTTGTGACACAGATATTGTGTGATGATATGACCTGTGATCATATGATGTTCAGACAAAATTTGTTTTTTTACCTAATCTGAGAGCATTTGGGTACTCCTAGATCTCCAAAAATTTCATAGTCGAGGGTGTTGAAATGCAGAGAAAATTGCCATTAAATAAATAAACATAGAGTTATGTTTCCAGGAAGGTATTACAACACAAGGTTAAACTAACCAGAAATATATAAAAACGCAGCGTTAAAAATTTTGTGGTTTAGTACATCAAAAACTCAAAGTAAATTGCCATCAGAAATAATAAATCACAGAGTAAACTATGGGTTAAAGACGCAGATCTATTCACCGTCGAACTGTAAACAATTGCAGAGAAAAACATTTTGTGGTTGAATACTTGCAATGGGAAAGGATGAGTAATACAAAGAGGTACTCACTCACAAGAAAACGCAAGACAATCAATCAACCAAGAAAAATCAACAGGGGCAGACAGTTGGGCGAACTATCCTTTTCTCATCATCCACGCACAGAAAAGCAGGGTGTTGAGATCCATAGTTCTATTAACATTGAAGCGATGACTGTAGATCAGGCTCATATCCAACTTCTCGGGTGTGGAATGATGATCTAGGGATGAAGGAAAAAATAAACCACAATCAACACAATCAATCAACCACAGGACGATCAAGACATGCAGGGATCGAAGGCCATGGGAAATCAACATTGAGCTAAAGGCTATGGGGGAAATTTCAGTCATCCACTAGAATGTGAAGACTGTCATTTTATTTACCCAATTAAACATACATAACTAAAAGAATAATGCATACTAACAATCTACTATGCAGAAATAAAGGAAGTGTATCATAACCCAAGTAGCCCGCTCTGAGTTGTTGTCCCGCGTGCTCTGTGCAGCTCTCGCTTATTGACCGATGAGACTTCACCGGTACCTCCCAGCCAACGCTAGGGGTACTCTTCTTCCCCCTTATCCCCACAAGCTGCAAAGGAGCCATGCACACTATCCAGAGAATCAGCTAGCTCCCAGCTCACCTCGCAAGGCCGAGCTATCACTCCTCCCAAGATGGGTATCCCAACTCCCACAAGCTAAGTCAGTCAAGTATAAATTTCTACAGCGTAACATTATGCATAACAGCCGAGATTCATCATCATTCTCCTCCCTCCATTATATAGAGTTTCAAAGTCCATGTTGGCCCTCGACCAAGTTTTGAGGAATACTTGATCATAGTTGACCATTTGGTACTTCGACTCCCTGTCGAAGACGGAGCGCATAGCGAAGCGGAGATCACGGGATCTCACCACTTTTTGTGGAACCTTTTTGGGTTTTTTGGGAATATTGTAAAAGGAAAGGGATGTCGGCCCTTGTTTAGGCCTTTTTCTATGTATAAATAGAGGTCTAGGCCATGTAAGAAAGGAGGCCCTGTCTAGTCGATGGCTTAGTGCATAAGTTGGATCTATGTGATCAGAAGTCTATGTGACTGTAAGAGCTTTGTGTGTGTTGTAATAGTGTTGAGTACACAGAGTGTGAGAAGGCTTAGTTCTTGGATCTACCCAGGGAAATAGGATCTAGCAAGATGCACAGATATCTTGTCCTATGCGAGGTAAGGGTCATCGAAGCTCCGTGTTGTAACTGCTTGACCAAGATAATATAAAGAAGACTTTGTGGATGTAGCCCTAGGGTGGGGGTGAACCACAGTAACTCTATGTATTGTGTTGATGTGTTTGTCTCTCTCTTGCTAAGTGCTATGATATGTTTAGATATAATTATTGATGCTTTGTGCTTATGAGATATGAATTCATGATAGATATGATACATAAGATGCTAAGTTCTTAATCTATTGATTATAACCTATTTATCATTGCTAAGTGCTAGATCTGAGTAATTACTGCGGTGCTATGTGCTTTCTGTGAAGTGTATTAATGAATGTATGTTAGGAAATAAATGATGCTAAGTGTGTTGTAAGAAAGATAATCAAAAATCTGTGTCCCAACTAAGGTTGCAGACACCTAAGTCCTGCAACCACCCCAGCCTCTACCTCGGGTGAGACTTCATCTACTTCGCAGGTGTTGTCGAAAGGGTCAGTATTTAGGGATTTGTTGGTGGGATCTTGATCATTGAACCCTGGATTTTCCCCTGTGCCAACAAATGGTTCCGTCGTCGGGACCTAGAACTGTGATTGTTGGGAACTAAAGAAGAAGAAGCTTTGTGCGAAATAAGCTATGTGCGTAGATATTTTTCCCTAGTGCACAGTGTTCTGTTTGACCTGTGAAGCTTTGTGACAAGAAAGAAAGGTCAGATCTGAAGAAAAAGAATTTAGATCTACGAAGAAAGAGGTCATATCTGCAAGAAAAAGGTAAGATCTATAAGCTTTGTGCTTTGATAAAGGTAAGAATAGTTAAAAGTCTTAGATCTGGAAGCTTTGTGCTCTATAGAAGTAAGATAAGTGAAATTTTTTGTTTCTAAAGCATGGATCTAGGTNCACACTATCCAGAGAATCAGCTAGCTCCCAGCTCACCTCGCAAGGCCGAGCTATCACTCCTCCCAAGATGGGTATCCCAACTCCCACAAGCTAAGTCAGTCAAGTATAAATTTCTGCAGCGTAACATTATGCATAACAGCTGAGATTCATCATCATTCTCCTCCCTCCATTATATAGAGTTTCAAAGTCCATGTTGGCCCTCGACCAAGTTTTGAGGAATACTTGATCATAGTTGACCGTTTGGTACTTCGACTCCCTGTCGAAGACGGAGCGCATAGCAAAGCGGAGATCACGGGATCTCACCACTTTTTGTGGAACCTTTTTGGGTTTTTTGGGAATATTGTAAAAGGAAATGGATGTCGGCCCTTGTTTAGGCCTTTTTCTATGTATAAATAGAGGTCTAGGCCATGTAAGAAAGGAGGCCCTGTCTAGTCGATGGCTTAGTGCATAAGTTGGATCTATGTGATCAGAAGTCTATGTGACTGTAAGAGCTTTGTGTGTGATGTAATAGTGTTGAGTACACAGAGTGTGATAAGGCTTAGTTCTTGGATCTACCCAAGGAAATAGGATCTAGCAAGATGCACAGATATCTTGTCCTATGCGAGGTAAGGGTCATCAAAGCTCCGTGTTGTAACTGCTTGACCAATATAATATAAAGAAGACTTTGTGGATGTAGCCCTAGGGTGGGGGTGAACCACAATAACTCTATGTATTGTGTTGATGTGTTTGTCTCTCTCTTGCTAAGTGCTATGATATGTTTAGATAGATTTATTGATGCTTTGTGCTTATGAGATATGAATTCATGCTAGATATGATACATAAGATGTTAAGTGCTTAATCTATTGATTATAACCTATTTATCATTGCTAAGTGCTAGATCTGAGTAATTACTGCGGTGCTCTGTGCTTTCTGCGAAGTGTATTAATGAATGTATGTTAGGAAATAAATGATGCTAAGTGTGTTGTAAGAAAGATAATCAAAAATATGTGTCCCAACTAAGGTTGCAGACACCTGAGTCCTGCAACCATCCCAGCCTCTACCTCGGGTGAGACTTCATCTGCTTCGCAGGTGTTGTCGAAAGGGTCAGTATTTAGGGATTTGTTGGTGGGATCTTGAGCATTGAACCCTGGATTTGCCCCTGTGCCAACAAATGGTTCTGTCGTCGGGACCTAGAACTGTGATTGTTGGGAACTAAAGAAGAAGAATCTTTGTGCGAAATAAGCTATGTGCGTAGATATTTTTCCCTAGTGCACAGTGTTCTGTTTGACCTGTGAAGCTTTGTGACAAGAAAGAAAGGTCAGATCTGAAGAAAAAGAATTTAGATCTACGAAGAAAGAGGTCAGATCTGCAAGAAAAAGGTAAGATCTATAAGCTTTGTGCTTTGATAAAGGTAAGAATAGTTAAAAGTCTTAGATCTGGAAGCTTTGTGCTCTATAGAAGTAAGATAAGTGAAAGTTTTTGTTTCTAAAGCATGGATCTAGGTGTGTTTGATAGATTCTATCCTAGATTCAAAACTAGGGCATTAATAGATGAAAGAAAGTTTGATATGAATAGATTTGATAAGTATAGTGATAGATATGTTATACCTATGCATAGAAAGAATTTTTGGACTAACCAATGGATGCAGGATCCTAGAAACAAATTTTTCCAGGCTAACCGTTATGATCCTAGCACACAGTACATGCAAAGTTGGGGATCATTAAAGAGAAAGAGAGGATTAACTCTTTGTTACAATTGCAGAAGGCCCGGCCATCTTGCTAAGGAATTCCTTGGGTGAAGACCCAGTTGTCTTTGTTGTAAGGCTATGTACCATGAAGTATTGGATTGCCATAGAATGATTGCTAGGCTTGAAAAGATGAATATAGAGCAAGCAGGAGATCAAGAGACCAATATTATAGCAGAAACCCAGAAAGAATCAGAAAAGATATTTCTACATATGAGAGATACCTTGAATGACCATCGACATGTTAGTCTATCAGAGATCTTCAAGAAGAAAGAACAGATCGAAGTGAGAATAGGAGACTTCGACATTGACTGTTTTTTGGATGAAGAAACACGGGTGAACATTATGATAGAAGGAACCTGGAAAGCTATAGGAAGACCTGACATGACCCCTTTATTAGGAGGAATAGGGTTATTCAGAGGAAGATGGTAAACCTATGTGGAAAGCTCACTCAGATATCTATGAATTCTCATGGAGCTTCGACAAAAGAAGATTTTGAGATTGTTAAGTCCATGGAGGACAGCGCCCCATTTACTATGTTACTTGGTAAACCTTGGATTGAGAAAGATCAAGCCAGAAAACAAGAAGCAGAAAAGGACCTAGAACAACAGAGACAAGAGTTAAGACACTTCATGACTAGAAGGATCGCTTAGCTGATTGAAGAACAGGAGAACAGATCAAGGGTTCTTGACCCCAGGAACTTGGATGACGAAGTTGACAGAACACTAGAAGAACCACAGAGGACTGAAAAATATGTTGGACAAGTAATACCCATGGATCTGAAGAAAGAATCTCAGCACTGCGAAGTTACCATGCCAAGAGAAGAAAAGAAACAGAATGAAAAAAGGATGACCGAGACGAAGCTCACTGGGAAGAAGGCTAGAAAACTCATGAAGAAGGAAGCGAAGTTGGAGAAATTATAGAACATTCCAGAAGAAACCCCGCAGAAGAAAAACATGCAAAATTTGAGCTTTGTCGGGATAGTAGAACATTGACATATGGCACTTCACCATGTCGAAGTAATATAACCGTTAGAAGACAATATACCTGTTCCGCTGATGGCCTGAACGGCTTGAAAGAAAGTTATGACCTATTACCTGACTGTTATATGAGCAAGCAATCATAGTCGAATATCGTCTTTCACGGATACTACATCTATTTGAAGACCGCAATACAAGCCACACCTCGTATTACTTCGAACACACTCCACAGATTCAGACCCTTAATGAAGTTCAGCATGGACCGCCCCTTCATATACCTAAATCCATGCATTGATGAGCACCAGGAATAGTTGCATTCCTATTATAAATTGGCAGAAGAAGACCTTGAATATATTACCAAGGAATGGTTGGTGGACCTCCTCGGTGCAGCAGATCCAGTGGATATTTCAGATATCAGCAGCACAGAAGCTGCACAGGACACACATGGGCCCAGTAAGACATAGAAGACAAAGAAGACAAAGGAGACGAATAAAACTGAAGAGGTTCAATATGTGGATAGCCACTCAATAAGGACAGCTTCTGTCACACCAGATGAAGAAGGTAACGACGAAGACCTAGAATAAGTTGAACAGCAACCAGAAGATGAAGTCAAAGTTCTAAAGAAAATAAAAGGGTCACCTTTGAAGTCTTCCGTTAAGATGAAACCCAAAGAAACCATGACCAAGATGAATACCACGCTCAATCTAGATGAATTAAGCTTTCTCCTTGCGACTTTGAATGAAGCTATAGAAGAGATCACATAAAAGCAGGAGGCCAAGCAACAGACAATGTACGACAAAATTGAAGTCAAGCTCCAAGGAGTACAGCAAGCCCTCCAGTCTAACCATGCAGTCTCCACTGTGCCTATGCTAGAAGGAACACCCAAAGCAGGAGACGAGTCAGTTCAACTTCACAGGATTTCCGACCTAGTTGAAGTACGCCTTCGAAAAGTAGAAGAAGTAACAACGCAGGCCACCCAACCCCTAAAGCATGCACATGAGGAAATCATAGAGCATCCCCAAGAAGCACAGCAAATGAAGGAGGTCATCCAAGAGAAGTTTGATAAAGAATGCGCAAAGATCCAAAAGGAGAAGGAGAAACTTCTCGCGAAGCAAATCAGGATCAAAGAAGTAGTCAATAGAGCATTTCGTTTTGTGACTAGCTTAGAACATAAGGCAGAAGAAGCCATAGAACGCCAAGTAGTGAAGCTTTCTGAAGTCATTCAGCAATTGCAACAAAGAGTAGTAGAACTAGAGCTCCAAGCTATACCGAGTACTCCACAAGAAGAACATGACCAACGAGAAGTGAATGCCCGAAGTACAGTAGAAAGGATTAAGGCACTCACTGAAGAATGTAAGCAATTAAGTAGTAGAAGTGCGCAGATACATGAGAACTTATCCGAGAACCCTGAATTGCATAAATTGGAGTCACAGCTCCAAGAGGCAAAGTACCAAGCTGAGAAGTTACAGGTACAGCTGAAGGCCCTACTGACCATAGAGAAAATGAAGAGGTCCCATGAACAGCGTGTTGTGCAGCAGCAGATTCATATGATCCAGAGCAAGGTCATGGAAGTGACGCAGCAACTTCAACCTATGTAGGATAGGGCATGTCAACTATTCTTAGAGATTGAGAGCCAAGGGACAGACCTGGAACAGGTCATGAACACAGCAGAGCGGCGCTTAGAAGGACGAGTTAGTAATGCACTCATTCAAGATTTTGCTGAGAAAGAAGCAGTAGCAAAGCAACAGGTTGAAGCAGCTCGAGGCCTTCAAGGCAGAGTACGCAGCAACTTCAACCTATGTAGGATAGGGCATGTCAACTATTCTTAGAGATTGAGAGCCAAGGGACAGACCTGGAACAGGTCATGAACACAGCAGAGTGGCGCTTAGAAGGACGAGTTAGTAATGCACTCATTCAAGATTTTGCTGAGAAAGAAGCAGTAGCAAAGCAACAGGTTGAAGCAGCTCGAGGCCTTCAAGGCAGAGTTACCCAGAGAAGAGTGACTCGAGATGATTCACAGGTGAGTGTTGGGGGCCTGTTGGCCCTCGACCAATTTTTGAGGAATACTTGGTCATAGTTGACCATTTGGTACTTCGACTACCTGTCGAAGACTAAGCACATAGTGAAGCAAAGATCACGGGATCTCGCCACCTTTTGTGGAACCTTTTTGGGTTTTTTGGGAATATTGTAACGGGAAAGGGATGTCGACCCTTGTTTAGGCCTTTTTCTATGTATAAATAGAGGTTTAGGCCATGTAAGAAAGGAGGCCCTGTCTAGTCGATGGCTTAGTGCATAAGTTGGATCTATGTGATCAGAAGTTTGTGTGACTATAAGAGCTATGTGCGTGCTATAATAGTGTTGAGTGCACAGAGTGTGAGAAGGCTTAGTGCTTGGATCTACTCAGGGAAAGAGGATCTAGTGAACTATGTAGATCTCTTGTCCTATGCAGGGTAAGGGTCATCGAAGCTCCGTGTTGTAACTACTTGACCAAGATAATATAAAGAAGACTTTGTGGACATAGCCCCAGGGTGGGGGTGAACCACGGTAACTCTGTGTATTGTGCTGATGTGTTTGTCTCTCTCTTGCTAAGTGCTCTGATATGTTTAGATAGATTTATTCATGCTTTGTTCTTATGAGATATGAATGCATGTTAGATATGATACATAAGATGCTAAGTGCTTAATCTATTGAGTATAACTTGTTTATCATTGATAAGTGCTAGATCTGAGTAATTATTTTGGTGCTCTGTGCTTTCTGTGAAGTGTATTAATGAATGTATGTTAGGAAATAACTAGTGTTAAGTGTGTTGTAAGCAAGATAATCACATATATGTGTCCCAGCTAAGGTTGCAGACACCTGAGTCATGCAACCACCCCTACCTCTACCTCGGGTGAGACTTCATCTGCTTCGCAGGTGTTGCCAAAAGGGCTGGTAGTTAGGGATTTGTTGGTGCGCTCTTGAGCGTTGAACCCTGGGTCTGCCCATGTTCCAACAGTCCCTTACTTTCCCAAAATCCCATTTTATTTAATTTTTAATAATTTAATTCATAAAAATCCTCCCCGTACATGTGTCACCCATCCCCTTCATTCCTCCATAAATTAATTTCACTAATTAATTAATTATCCCTATTTCCCTCACTCACCTAAAGGCACTCCTATAATCGCTCCTGGGTGTCCCCATATCCCCTTACAAGTTTTAATGACTTTCCCCCTTATTAATTTACTAGTTGAGTTTAAATTAGAAAGTTCTTAAATGCTAGATACCTTACTAAGTTAGACTATCTGTTTTTTCCTTGTGTTTCCCCTTTCTTTTTATGTTTCCCTCTTTTTCCTAGTTTCCTAATTATTTTAGATTTCCCTCTTTCCCCTTTTTATTTAAACTCAAAAAGGCATGTGCATAAACTTACCCTTTTTCCCTTTTTCTTTTTAATGAATAAATT
>JZKD02S0954463.1:128908-139111 GCA_000966675.3 Picea glauca | reverse complement strand
AGGGTCAGGGTATCAACCTTCCCTCGGTGTTGCTTACAAACTATAGTCACGAAGTTTTATTTAAAGTGATATGAGTTGATCATTGGGCAGAGTAAGGGTTGGGGCCTAGCCCCATCCCCCGACGCTATCCACATAACCATACCATGAGACCTTTCTAATATATGTTGGCGTGCACGGATATGGAATATTCCCTAGCCCTTGGTGTATTTCATATGACTATTTTTATGTGACCGGATGCGTTAACTATTGGCGTAGGTAGTAGATATGGTGTAGCCTTTGGTTTTGGCCCATTCCACATGACCATTCACCATGTGTCCAATTCCATGTACTTGGTTAGCATGCAATGTGGTTAGAGCCTAGTCAGTCAAGCTAGCTCGTCGATCAGGGCACGTAACCTAGGGCTTAATGATCGGGGCTAACAAACAACCATTTAGGTGTGTGTAAGGTATGTTTGCGGGAACATGGCAACCAAAGCGACCGAGGGCCAGGAATCTGGGGGACTAGTGCACCCAGCACTCAACGCTTGGCCACATGGAGTGCACCTAGGTGACCAGGAGCGTGGAAAAAGGGGTTACGCCCTTAATTTTTTCCAATAAGTGGTTTTTATACTATATTGTATGATTTTTATTGATTTTCTCAACGATTTTGAGAGATATTGGTCATTTTTGGAGGATTTTGGGCCCTTTGAGGCCAGATCTTGGGGAGAAGTTGGGAGGTTGTTACCCACTTCTATTCTATATAAACTAGGGGTTCTTGAAGACATGGGAGAGGTTCATAATAGGTACATTTTGAATATTTTCCAAGCCAAAGTCATTTTTATGCAGGGAAGCCATTGAGGAGAGCACCTTTGCAGGCCATTTCTGGGAGCTCTGTTCATCTGATTTCAGTGTCGTCAGTTTGTTGGGTTCTTGAGATCCGGTAAAAAAAGACCATATCAGTTTGTAATCCTTTTGAAAATTTTGTGATGTGATTTTAAAGCTTTGAACAGAAATAAGAAAGCCCCACCCACTGAGACAAAGGCTCGGAGACGTAGGCGAGATTGCCAAACTCCGTTATCAACTTCTCTTGTTATGGTTTGTTTTTCTTCATGCTTATGTTCAGATCTATATATTTCTTAATGGTTGTTATCTTTCCTCTTTCATTAGTTTCCTAAATGGTAGAATAACTCATTCATAATAACTCAACTATTGTCGTTTAAAATATCTTTTCGGATCAACTGGTATCAAAGCTAGTTGACGGTTGGTTTTTGAGTTTGCATGATTACCAGGGAAAAGTTGAATCATGGTGAAGGAGAGATTTTTGAAGAGAATCCATTGATTGGATTGAGAAGG
Organism: Picea glauca; assembly: GCA_000966675.3. Taxonomy (NCBI): domain Eukaryota; kingdom Viridiplantae; phylum Streptophyta; class Pinopsida; order Pinales; family Pinaceae; genus Picea; species Picea glauca. The sequence goes on along the minus strand of JZKD02S0954463.1, from coordinate 137,780 downwards.
AGAACTTCTAAAAGTGATAAGATGGCATCGGAAGAGGGACTTCCTCGGGATGAGAAAGAGTTTCGAAAAAAATTCTTCTTCATGTCGAAGATGATGAAGGTTATTTATGATGATTACTTGGAACGAAAGAGACCGAATCTAGGTGAATCTTCAAAGGTAAAAAGTGAAGAAGGAGAGGATCCTCCTCAAATTCCTCCTTCACCTCTTTCTTCTCCATCAACGTATTCTTCTTCAAGTTCAAGTTCTAAAAGCACCGTAAGAAAACATGTCCATAAACATAAACAAGAAATGCCTTTACTAAAACTTGATGTGAAATTTGAATTACCTATGTATGATGGTGAATTCAATGCAGAGAGACTTGATAATTGGGTTAGACAAATGGAGTTTTATTACAGTGTGCAACAAATCAAATATGAGGCCACTTAAATCAAATTGGAATCACTTCATCTTGCAGGAACAAAACTCATATGGTGGCAAAGCAAGTTGCAAAATGGCACGCAACAAGTGGGTAATGTATTTCCATCATGGAAAAGTTTTATTTCTGCACTTAGAAATAAATTCTATACTTTGGGTTATAAAGAGAAATCTTTAATTGAATGGCAAGGTCTTAAACTAAGAAAAGGACAAATAGTGCAAGAATAGACAGATGGATTTCGTAAAATGGCATTGATGTTAGATATTCCTTTACATAACCAAGAAACTCTTATGAAGTATATAGGAGGTTTACCTGCACATATTCGAAACACTGTATTCATGTTTGGACCTACTAATCTTGATGAGGTTTCTGTTCAAGCGACATATATTGAAGCAGGGAAAACATGGGTTGGTGTATCAGGAGAATCATCTTCAAGGAAAGAGGACAAAAAGAGGTGGAATGGAAAGAAGGAAAATTCAATTGCAAGAAAGGAAGAGAATTCCTCTTGCAAGCATTGCAAGAAGGAAGGGCATGATGAGGACCATTACTGTCAATTGCATCCTAAAAAGAGATCAAAGTGGTTCAAAGAAAGGAAAAGGAGGAAAACAGTTGCAGCAGCAACATGACCAATAGACTTGGAATCGGATTCGGGTGATGAATCTAAAGTCTCATTGGTTGGTTTGGTAGGTAAAATTGGTGGTGGATTTGATTCTAGAAGTAAATTGTTTCACATAAGAGTTATAATGAGGCATACTAAGTTTGACACATTGATAGATAGTGGATCTCAATCTAACTTGGTTTTAGAAAAATTGGTTAAACAATTGGGATTAAACACTCAGATGCATCATAAGCCTTACACACTTAAATGGATAAGAAACAATCATCAATTGCACATAACAAAGCAATGCACATTAAATTTTTCAATTTCATCTAAGTTTGTGGAGGAGGTAACCTGTGATGTGGTGCCACTCAATGAATGGGTAATGGTCTTAGGAAGTCCTTACTTGTATGATTGTAAACAAATATTCTACAGGGAAAAGAATCAATATCGCTTAATCAAAGAAGGAAAAGAATATGTGGTACATGCTCATGATTTTAAAGCAAACCAATCTCTTCAAACAATGGAACAATTAAGAAAGGCAGCTCATGCAAGAAACACACCTATAATTGTTTCAAATCAAGTAATTGATCTTAGGCAATAACAGGAGATGATTGGAGAATGGAAAATCAATCACACTTTGTTTCAAGATAAGCTAATGTTGTGCATGTATTACAAACATAGTATCTCATTTGCAGTCATATTTTTTATGTTATCATTAGTAATGTTGTCAACATGGATGATAGTGGCTTCAATAAGATGTGATAGAGTACAAGTAGCTAACAATATGTTGTCAGTTATCATGGTTTTTTTACAGCTGATCTTGATGAGACAGGTGCACAGGATAGAATTTAAAGATAGATAACAAGTGGGGTGGCCTATCCCGCACTTGATGACTGGTCAGTAACCTTTTGGAGGACCAAAAGGTCTATAGTGGGGACGTGTGATCCATAATTGGATCTCGGGACTAAAATGAGTCCAGGAAGGCCTAAAAATCAAAGTGCTCAGAATGGCTTCAAAAAGGACGTGTGCGTAGGCCTCGTCAATACAAACCCAATGCAACTTGAAAGGGCTCAAATGAACATTGCATGCTCAAGATATCACAATCTGTTTGTTTTGTCAAACAAGCAAAAAAAGATGTTGACTGTACAGTCTGTAAAATGTTGATGTGGAAACTAACTGTACAGGCCATACGACCGTACAACTGATGTGGCAGGTACAGTTGGAATGTGTTGACGTGGACAGGTTGTTGACTGGGTAGTGGTGTTGACAAGTGGATGAATCTGTGGTGGACACGTGTCCTTGTTCGGGTGAATGTTATGGTGCCACGTGGCCTAGTCATGGGCTTCCATGGGGCACCCCTCCACTGGTCGCAACATTTGGCAAAAGATTATGGTTCAATGAGAATCTAACCTGTGACCTATGGTCTGGGTCAGAGCACTTTGGGCAGGTCTGGGATACCAGCCCACCCTCGGTGTTGCTTACAAACTATAGTCACGAAGTTTCATTTAAAGTGATATGAGTTTATCGTTGGGCGGAGTAAGTGTTGGGGCCTAGCCCCAGCCCCCAGCGCTATCCACATAACCATACCATGAGACCTTTGTACTATATGTTGGTGCATGCAAATATGGCATATGCCCTAGCCCTTGGTGTATTCCATNATATTGAAGCAGGGAAAACATGGGTTGGTGTATCAGGAGAATCATCTTCAAGGAAAGAGGACAAAAAGAGGTGGAATGGAAAGAAGGAAAATTCAATTGCAAGAAAGGAAGAGAACTCCTCTTGCAAGCATTGCAAGAAGGAAGGGAATGATGAGGACCATTACTATCAATTGCATCCTAAAAAGAGATCAAAGTGGTTCAAAGAAAGGAAAAGGAGGAAAACAGTTGCAGCAGCAACATGACCAATAGACTTGGGATCGGATTTGGGTGATGAATCTAAAGTCTCATTGGTTGGTTTGGTAGGTAAAATTGGTGGTGGATTTGATTCTAGAAGTAAATTGTTTCACATAAGAGTCATAATGAGGCATACTAAGTTTGACACATTGATAGATAGTGGATATCAATCTAACTTGGTTTTAGAAAAATTGGTTAAACAATTGGGATTAAACACTCAGATGCATCATAAGCCTTACACACTTAAATGGATAAGCAACAATCATCAATTGCACATAACAAAGCAATGCACATTAAAGTTTTCAATTTCATCTAAGTTTGTGGAGGAGGTAACCTGTGATGTGGTGCCACTCAATGAATGGGTAATGGTCTTAGGAAGTCCTTACTTGTATGATCGTAAACAAATATTCTACAGGGAAAAGAATCAATATCGCTTAATCAAAGAAGGAAAAGAATATGTGGTACATGCTCATGATTTTAAAGCAAACCAATCTCTTCAAACAATGGAACAATTAAGAAAGGCAGCTCATGCAAGAAACACACCTATAATTGTTTCAAATCAAGTAATTGATCTTAGGCAATAACAGGAGATGATTGGAGAATGGAAAATCAATCACACTTTGTTTCAAGATAAGCTAATGTTGTGCATGTATTACAAACATAGTATCTCATTTGCAGTCATATTTTTTATGTTATCATTAGTAATGTTGTCAACATGGATGATAGTGGCTTCAATAAGATGTGATAGAGTACAAGTAGCTAACAATATGTTGTCAGTTATCATGGTTTTTTTACAGCTGATCTTGATGAGACAGGTGCACAGGATAGAATTTAAAGATAGATAACAAGTGGGGTGGCCTATCCCGCACTTGATGACTGGTCAGTAACCTTTTGGAGGACCAAAAGGTCTATAGTGGGGACGTGTGATCCATAATTGGATCTCGGGACTAAAATGAGTCCAGGAAGGCCTAAAAATCAAAGTGCTCAGAATGGCTTCAAAAAGGACGTGTGCGTAGGCCTCGTCAATACAAACCCAATGCAACTTGAAAGGGCTCAAATGAACATTGCATGCTCAAGATATCACAATCTGTTTGTTTTGTCAAACAAGCAAAAAAAGATGTTGACTGTACAGTCTGTAAAATGTTGATGTGGAAACTAACTGTACAGGCCATACGACCGTACAACTGATGTGGCAGGTACAGTTGGAATGTGTTGACGTGGACAGGTTGTTGACTGGGTAGTGGTGTTGACAAGTGGATGAATCTGTGGTGGACACGTGTCCTTGTTCGGGTGAATGTTATGGTGCCACGTGGCCTAGTCATGGGCTTCCATGGGGCACCCCTCCACTGGTCGCAACATTTGGCAAAAGATTATGGTTCAATGAGAATCTAACCTGTGACCTATGGTCTGGGTCAGAGCACTTTGGGCAGGTCTGGGATACCAGCCCACCCTCGGTGTTGCTTACAAACTATAGTCACGAAGTTTCATTTAAAGTGATATGAGTTTATCGTTGGGCGGAGTAAGTGTTGGGGCCTAGCCCCAGCCCCCAGCGCTATCCACATAACCATACCATGAGACCTTTGTACTATATGTTGGTGCATGCAAATATGGCATATGCCCTAGCCCTTGGTGTATTCCATNGCTGACGTGGACAGGTTGTTGACTGGGTAGTGGTGTTGACAAGTGGATGAATCTGTGGTGGACACGTGTCCTTGTTCGGGTGAATGTTACGGTGCCACGTGGCCTAGTCATGGGCTTCCATGGGGCACCCCTCCACTGGTCGCAACATTTGGCAAAATATTATGGTTCAATGAGAATCTAACCCGTGACCTATGGTCTGGGTCAGAGCACTTTGGGCAGGTCTGGGATACCAGCCCACCCTCGGTGTTGCTTACAAACTATAGTCACGAAGTTTCATTTAAAGTGATATGAGTTGACCGTTGGGCGGAGTAAGGGTTGGGGCCTAGCCCCAGCCCCCAGCGCTATCCACATAACCATACCATGAGACCTTTGTACTATATGTTGGTGCATGCAAATATGGCATATGCCCTAGCCCTTGGTGTATTCCATATGACCATTTTTATGTGACAAAATGCGTTAACTATTGGCGCGGGTAGTATATATGGTGTAGCCCTTGGTTTTGACCCATTCCACATGACCATTCACCATGTGTCCAATCCCATGTACTCAATTAGAGTGCAATGAGGTTAGCGCCCGGTCGGTCGGGCTAGCCCGCCGACCAAGGCACGTAACCTGGGGCTTAACAACTGGGGATAAAAAACAATCATTTAGGTGTGTGTAAGGTAAGTCTGCGGGCACATGGAAACCAAAGCAACCGAGGGTCGGGAATCCAGGGGGCTAATGTGCCCAACACTCAGCACTTGGCCACATGGAGTGTGCCCGAGTGACCAAGAGCACGGAAAAAGGGGATGCACCCTTAATTTTTTCCAATAAGTGGTTTTTATACTATATTATATGATTTTTATTGATTTTCTCAGCAGTTTTGAGAGATATTGGTTTGTTTTGGAGGATTTTGGGCCCTTTTTAGGCCAGATATTGGGGAGAATTTGGGAGGTTGTTACCCNGTAAACAAATATTCTACAGGGAAAAGAATCAATATCGCTTAATCAAAGAAGGAAAAGAATATGTGGTACATGCTCATGATTTTAAAGCAAACCAATCTCTTCAAACAATGGAACAATTAAGAAAGGCAGCTCATGCAAGAAACACACCTATAATTGTTTCAAATCAAGTAATTGATCTTAGGCAATAACAGGAGATGATTGGAGAATGGAAAATCAATCACACTTTGTTTCAAGATAAGCTAATGTTGTGCATGTATTACAAACATAGTATCTCATTTGCAGTCATATTTTTTATGTTATCATTAGTAATGTTGTCAACATGGATGATAGTGGCTTCAATAAGATGTGATAGAGTACAAGTAGCTAACAATATGTTGTCAGTTATCATGGTTTTTTTACAGCTGATCTTGATGAGACAGGTGCACAGGATAGAATTTAAAGATAGATAACAAGTGGGGTGGCCTATCCCGCACTTGATGACTGGTCAGTAACCTTTTGGAGGACCAAAAGGTCTATAGTGGGGACGTGTGATCCATAATTGGATCTCGGGACTAAAATGAGTCCAGGAAGGCCTAAAAATCAAAGTGCTCAGAATGGCTTCAAAAAGGACGTGTGCGTAGGCCTCGTCAATACAAACCCAATGCAACTTGAAAGGGCTCAAATGAACATTGCATGCTCAAGATATCACAATCTGTTTGTTTTGTCAAACAAGCAAAAAAAGATGTTGACTGTACAGTCTGTAAAATGTTGATGTGGAAACTAACTGTACAGGCCATACGACCGTACAACTGATGTGGCAGGTACAGTTGGAATGTGTTGACGTGGACAGGTTGTTGACTGGGTAGTGGTGTTGACAAGTGGATGAATCTGTGGTGGACACGTGTCCTTGTTCGGGTGAATGTTATGGTGCCACGTGGCCTAGTCATGGGCTTCCATGGGGCACCCCTCCACTGGTCGCAACATTTGGCAAAAGATTATGGTTCAATGAGAATCTAACCTGTGACCTATGGTCTGGGTCAGAGCACTTTGGGCAGGTCTGGGATACCAGCCCACCCTCGGTGTTGCTTACAAACTATAGTCACGAAGTTTCATTTAAAGTGATATGAGTTTATCGTTGGGCGGAGTAAGTGTTGGGGCCTAGCCCCAGCCCCCAGCGCTATCCACATAACCATACCATGAGACCTTTGTACTATATGTTGGTGCATGCAAATATGGCATATGCCCTAGCCCTTGGTGTATTCCATATGACCATTTTTATGTGACAAAATGCGTTAACTATTGGCGCGGGTAGTATATATGGTGTAGCCCTTGGTTTTGACCCATTCCACATGACCATTCACCATGTTTCCAATCCCATGTACTCAATTAGAGTGCAATGAGGTTAGCGCCCGGTCGGTCGGGCTAGCCCGCTGACCAAGGCGCGTAACCTGGGGCTTAACAACTGGGGATAAAAAACAATCATTTAGGTGTGTGTAAGGTAAGTTTGCGGGCACATGGAAACCAAAGCAACCGAGGGCCGGGAATCCAGGGGGCTAATGTGCCCAACACTCAACACTTGGCCACATGGAGTGCGCCCGAGTGACCAGGAGCACGGAAAAAGGGGATGCACCCTTAATTTTTTCCAATAAGTGGTTTTTATACTATATTGTATGATTTTTATTGATTTTCTCAGCAGTTTTGAGAGATATTGGTTTGTTTTGGAGGATTTTGGGCCCTTTTTAGGCCAGATATTGGGGAGAAGTTGGGAGGTTGTTACCCAATTCTAGTCTATATAAACTAGGGGTTCTTGAAGCCATGGGAGAGGTTCATAATAGGTACATGTTGAATATTTTCCAAGCCAAAGACATTGAGGAGAGCACATTTGCGGGCCATTTCTGGGAGCTTCGTTCATCCGATTTTAGTGCCGTCAGTTTTGTTGGGTTGTGTTGAAAAGTCAACAAGAAACATGTGTCTAATTTACTTTTCCCTTAAATAAATTAGATAATAAATATTAATCTATTATTTCATTTATAACTAAGTGAGTTGGATTTGTAACAGAATTATAAGTGTAGTTAAGTGAGTTAAGATCAGTTGTACTAGTTGTAACTAAACATGCACTAGTCAGAGTTCAGTAAATCAGTGAACTCACATGCAACTAAATATTCTCCATGGTTAACTACATGCATGTCAGATCCAGTGGAGACCCAGTTGAGATAATAGGTGAAAGGGATAGTTTGGCTATCAGTTGTGATTTTATCACACATGCAGTGGATATGCTTATGAGCATGTGCAAACTAGGAAATTTGTAATTCAGTTGTGAGAATTCTAATTGCAAGGATTTGAGCAGAGGAGGCAAGTTATCTGGACACAGGAATTGGCACATGTATTTGTTGATTTGTGTATGACAGTGTGAAATGATTGTATTGTACTGAGAGCTCTTGGATTAGAGTTTTGTATGAGATTGTTTCATGATTCATGATATACATAATATATGATAGTGGGGTTTTTAGCTTTACACTTTCCCAGAAAAACTTTTGTGTTATGTGTTCTTGATATTTCACTTTGTGATTGTGGTTGTGATCATGGTTTAATTTTCCGCAAGAATAATAGTAGAAGCGATTTTGTATTTAACAGTGGTGTATAATTGTTAGATCAGGAGAATCGCAGGAAATACTTCATTTGTATTGAAATTTGTACATGGTATCAAAGCCACGGAGGCCATGGAGCTAAGGAAGTGAGGTGCGAACATAATTTCATTCTCACAGGTCCCATCTCTAGTAGGGTGAAAACTTTAGTACTGTATACTACACACAGTTCTCAAAGCATAAATTCTCGCACCCTAGACAAAGGAGAGGTGTGAACTTCCCTGAGCATTCTCGCAGGTTGATCAAGGGAGAGGTGCGAACTCCCCTCACCCTACAGTTCATTACAGTGTGAACCTTCTAGTCAAGTTCGCAGGCTATACACAAAGAGGGTGCACACTTCCCAGGCAAGTTCGCAGGCTATACATAGGAAGGGTGTGAACTTCCCTCGGGCTACTCTCAGGTGGGGTGCGAACATCCCAGGGAAAGAGGGATTACATAAGTTGAGTTTTGTGGTTGGATAACATTTGAATTTGAAGGATTTTCTTGGTGTGACAGTTGATTCAATATCGAAAATGTCTTTCAATGGCTTGAGGTTGGAGTATGCACTCAAGGGCAGCTCTAACTACATTGCTTGGAAGGAAAGGATGGAGGCAGTACTCGAAGACAATGGCTTGAAGGATTACATTGATAGAGATGTTCCTTGTTAAGAACCAAATACCAATATAGCATAGAAAAACCTCAGAAAAAGTACTCAACGCCTTGAAAAAGAGATAATTTCAGATAATAAACCTCTTCGAGGGGGAAACCTCCTTTTA
>JZKD02S0954463.1:97830-110178 GCA_000966675.3 Picea glauca | reverse complement strand
AACACATCTAAATGGTAGATCAGCAAAGTGTTTGACGAAATACCTCACTCAGAAAAAGTTTTAAAAAGACACCAAAACAGTGATGATCCTTGCATAATGGCTTGGGATCATTACACATAGAAAACATATTTTTGAAAGTTTGTTTGTTGATCCACAATATAAAATGGAAAAGGCATCCATGTGTCATTTTTCTTCTGCTGAAATAAAAATTCACAAGGAAGACTCTGAAATGAAGAAATTTGGGGTATTTTCTGATCTTCTAAAGCTTTGAGATCTCTCTCAATATCTTTGGAAAATTGATCCAAAAACTAAATCTTGGTCTCTGAGATACATTTGCATGACTTTAAATAAGAAGACAAAAATGCAGAAAAGTTTTCATCACCCCCATATTCACTGCACATATCATTCCATTCTATAAAACTTTGAATGGAAGGAGAGTATGCCACAAACTCTGCCTCCTCCATCCATGTTTCCAAAAAGACAACCCAAAAAGTTGTAATAGTTCTAATATATCTAGCAAGAAAAAATTCATCCCAACTCTTACACTTCCCTTGAAATGAATCATAAAACAGTCTGATGAAAACATCTTCATGCTTGACTCTAAGCAACTCAGTAAAGTCATGAAAGTTTGAGATGTGCTTTAAAGTCAAACTCAGATCATCTCAACTAAATTTCATACCATTTCTTAAAAAATATTCATCCTTGGGAAAAGGATTCGAGAAACCATAAATATATGAAAATTCAAAACATGCATACCTTGAAACAATTGTAGCAGCATCTAAGTTCTTCATCAAATCCAGTGGAGTCACTAGTATCTTCTTCAAGCTTTAAAACCTTCCCCAATGGAGTCGCCATTGATATTATGACATCTGGATACAACTGACAATGGAGTCATTGGGTGGATAATTTACAGCCTCCTTGTGCGTGACTTCTATCCACCATCAACAATCAAATCTAAACTCTGTCGTTTATCCCGGGGAATATTTCACCTTTGATTCCCCGGCAATGGCGCCAAAATGTTAGCACCTAGTAATCTCTTTGGGTTGTATCAAAGAAACCCCAAGGTAACCTCAAACCAACTTTAGGTTGTATTCTGACCTATACAACTAGAGAGGGCTCTCTCAAATAGGTAAACACTAAAAATACTCAAAAAGATTTAGCAATGAGCACATAGAGGTCAGATTATGCAATAGGACAGGTTTTGTTTTGTTTTTTTAAATGGTTGGTAGGACAAACAAGAGAAGGGAACCATTGGGCAACGGGGTCAAAGCCTGAACTTAAAAATATTGAGTAAATAGTTGGTGGTGTACTCTCAGAAAACAAAGGAAAAGTAAGTATTGTTCTTCAACAAATGATCAATATTTGGATGGCAGTGGAAAAGAGGAAAGGATAGTCCATTACACTAAGAGAACCTAACAAAAGGTGAGTTATTAATGTAACTTTAGAAAAAAAAAATAAAGGAGATAGATCGCCATGGACAAAGCATCGAATATAGATGAATTCTGAACATGAAATCCTTAACACTTGAACAAGTATTTATTGTATGAATGGAGCATCAAATGTAGATGAATTCCAAACATTTACTCTCACCTAAATACTAGAAAGAAAAAACAATAATGGAGATAAGCATTAACAGGAAAAACACACTGAGAACAACACCGTGATGAATATTTGCCTCCAAAAGCACAGTACTTCAGTATTAATTCATAAGGATGTTCTGAGTCAGTGTTAATTCATAAGGATGTTCTGAGAAATTGATAAAGAGTCCAATAGCCTCTCTTGCTGGAATTTCAACCCTCTTTACATACAAACTAAATAATAAAAATTATGCAATTGTTCATATTTTGCTAGAAAAAAAATAAGTAAAAATAAACTAAAAATAAATTTGGTCGCAGTGGATCTCGAATGTTGAAGAGTGCTGAAAGTTATTGGAATCAAATTTGGAACTAGTTCCTTGAAATTTGGAGTTTTACCGCCACATATGTTCTTATTCCTTTATTTGCTGATATACTCCTCAAAATGCTCAAATGAGATTCGAAATGCCAAGAAATAATTTGAATAAAATTGATCTCTTGCTTGGATAAACTCTTCCATCCATTGTCATTTAATTGCCTTCAAATCTACCTAAAATTTTGATTTGCTCCTCAACAATTGCCTTTAAATCTGGAACTGGTTGATTTTGTGCCCGAAATAAATCACTGACTACCACATGCTCTTTGAAATGCCACTTGTACTCTTCCAAATTTGATTTTATTTATCCATATCTGCCTCAGAAATATCAATTTTCAAATATTTGGGAATAAAATATTTTGATAAAAAATATTTCCCAAATATTTCTTTAACCTGTAACATTCCATTTCCACATTCTCATTTAAGCTGGTGGTTTTGAAAAACCATGCCATAATTACTATCTCATGTAAAACTTCTCCATTATTTTGCAATTTGATTTTATGAATTTCATAAATGAAATTCAAAATCCTTTTCTCAAAACCATTCATTGTTTGTAAAAATGTCCCTTGATCTTCCCCTTTTACTTCTGCAAAAACTTTTAATGACAAACAACATGTCTGTCTTTTTCCTTATATCATATATTTACTTTTGTAAAAAAATAAGATGACTTTAAAATGTATGTTATGATACCTGGATGAAGTGGCCATATGGTGTTCTCACAATATTTGGAGTTCCTATAACAAGGCTTTAAGAAACTTTGGAGCGAGCGTTCATGCATCGTTGATTTGTGATAGAGAGACAATAGTGCTACCAGCAGATAACAGAAATCTAATACCAGCAAATAACAAATATCCAAAAAATATATATACATCCAACTAAAAAATGGCAATTTAGGGATCAAAGAATTGCCAGATTTTAATAGAGCTTGGCAATTTTTACAATGATGAGACCTTTTTAACTTTATATCAAAATTTTAGATCTAACACAAATTTGTGAGATCGAAAAATAATTCATATTTAGATCTAGATTTACAAAAAGTTTTGAAGACTTTAAAAAAAAAAAATGGTAGAACTAGATTCTATCACAAAAATTCAATATTTCATAATTGCAAGTAATTTCCATGACCTGAAATAACTAAGTACTTCCGTGAAGACTTTGTTTAGTTTGATGAAGAAACTAAGCTTAAGCTTTGGAGTCTTATACTTCACAAATGCATCATGGTCTTCTCATCACCATGACTCTGATACCATGTTAGTGTCCTCAAACACACAATTGTATTGATCGTCAAAAAAAATTATTGCATAGTGGGAAAGATCAACAACTCAAGGATAATCACTATGACAAGGATGTGACAAGGCCAGCCTAAGAAACACACAACTTCTAGAATAACTTTATTAATCTAAGAAAAATACTAATCTAAATCAACTTTAGGATTATTAGGCTAACATAGAGAGCTTGTGGGAAGTCTTATCTACCTTACCACCACCATACCAAATATTTCATTTTTTGTTCAGATTCTTTCCACGTTCATGCAAACACCTTGTGAAGGACATTGCTCTACTACAAAAAGAGTTCTAAAATACTTGAGGGTAAGTGCAAGAAGTTCATGGCCAAAAAAGTGGCAAGTCATGGTGCATGTTCCTAAATCCTTAGGTTTGGAGGCAGCGGAACCTCCATGAGGCATGCCACGCAGGTTTAGTGGCAAGAATGTGTGTGTCCCTATTGATAGAGCTTTATTTGTAGTCATTGTGCACAAACCCAGCTCGGGTTTCTACTATTATTGAGTGAATTCAGGAGCTAGAGAGGGAGGATCTTATCCAGGTATATTTAACTTATCATATTTTAACTCAATTTAATCATTTCCAATTTGTTCTTTTGCTTCCAAGAATCAAAATTAAAAAAAAAAAATTGTAATTTTGTATTTTAATTAAAAAACCAACCTGATTTAGATGTCATGGTTTTTAAATTCCAACATATATAATATAATAGAATCGCGAGACAATGTAAACCAATCAGAAGAAAACCAAGAAGATCAAAACCCCAACCCACCACAACCACCCAATGTAAACACTCAAATTGATGAGGGGTTGGCTATATTAAGAACCCTTGAGGAACAATTAAGGGACACTAGAAAGCCTAGCAGAGTCTCCTTGGCCACTTCGTTGGACATCATTGTGAATTCCATTGCAAGTGCCCAAGGGAAATTGACCTCTATTTCTGATTATAGGGAAAGAATGTATGAGTATTACAGCACTGGTTCGGACAAAAACCAAGTGAAAGAGATGGGCATTTCGAAACCACAAATATTGTCTATTTTTAGGGATCCTAGAACTGGACAAGAACTACCAACAAGAAACGTATCTCCATTGATTGATGCATCCATCCCTAGATTAGTCAAAATTGGATGGATAGGTGGTATATGTTTTTTGATAAACCTCCCTACAATAACAGGGAGGTGCCCTTATATTTTATGACAAAATTATGGGTTGAGTTTATTATGGGTAAGCATGTCAACGAATTTGACATTGGAGAATTCTAGGGGGTGTGTCTAGGGTCCACACAAGACCGAGAGCATGTCAGGAGCGACACCGTGTTAGGTCCTTGTCCCCCCGGGAAAAGTCCTGACCCTCCTACCCAGCATCCTCCTGTTTCAGAAAGATTGCAACAGGTAAAGCTATCCATTTCATCATTTACTCGTAGCCTAGTGCAACACAGTAGCTTTGTTGCACTATATGGGCAGGAGGTGCCTACCAGTGACATTGATAGAGGGGTTGGAGGTTCAACATGCACGGTAGATTATAGTGAGGAGAGGGCACATGGACATAGCAGTCGTCCATGTGAACCTCACAGATGCTTGAGTTGCGGGCAGACATGTTATGGACCTATAGATCCTAGTGGACAGCATCGCTTCATGGAGGAGGTTAGTATCGTAACCCTCTTTATGTTCTTCATCGTTATATATGTATTTTGTATTATGTGTATTTATATCGATATTTAATTGTATGTTGTTTTTCAGTTGTTACGTCCTAGCAGTAGACTCTCTACGTCGATGGATGCATCAGTGCCTAGCCCCAACATTGATGCAGCAGTAGAGGTTGTATGTTCATTGGGTGCACCTCACACTCAGGTATGCGTCACATATGATAAATTCACCTTAGTCATTTCTTTATTTTATGGCATACTCAAATTTTCAATGTCCTTGTGTTTCTACAAGATTTGGGAGTAGGCAATGTCGGGAAATGTCCATCTAGGATGGACAAGTCACCTGTGTCATAGGTATCATGTGTAGAGTTAAATATCATATAATTTTAAAATTGTTTGTGTTTATGTTTTTGAATTTTACTAGTTGGTACTAATAGTTTAATTTTATTAATATGTATGCATGTTGTAGATATATTTGCTAGCTATAGTACTTTTTAACTCCCTCAACACCTGGGAATTGCTTATGGGTTACCTTTTTCCAGGCCTAGGGAGTTGCAATCACTGGTATAGCCTGTGGCTGACCATCGCATCCCACCCCTAGCATTTCCATCGGCCCCATCGACCAAGACTGCCATAGTAGAGGTTGTCTCGGAGTAGGTTGTACAACCTAGTGCTCCATCTGCCAGTGAATCTCCATCGAGGCCTGAGATATTCATGGTGAGATAATGCATTGATGATATTTTTTTATGTTTCGTGAATTTGATTTTACACATATTTGTTTAATTTTCTTAGCTTTATCCTTGTAACTAATGTAGGGTGGCATCGCAAAGAGACTAGGGTCATGGAGGAGGGTAACACCCTTATGAATGACAGTAGCATATGTGGTGAGTTGTCTTAGGTTAAATTACAAAGTATCATTTTGCATGTTTATTAATTCATTGAGAAAAAAGACATATAACAATGTTTATTCTTTGTGCAGTCTCCAAAGTGTAAAAGCAGGCCTAGGCCTAGAACCTCTCGAGGTGCTTCCTTGAGAAAGAGAAGAAAGATTGGTTTACAGGATGCTCTTAAGGGTGGCGAGGGTGGAAGTGGTGAATGATTGACCAACTACTACCATTTTGTAGCTAGGCCATGACATGGATGTTTTTTATGTTAGGGAACTTGTTGCTGCTTTGTATATTGGCCACAAGTTGTCATTTTGTAAAAAATGAACAATTTAGACGATGTTTAATATATATATATATATTTCATGGAACATTTTTTTATGAATCTCATTTTTTTTGCGTTTTATGTTGATGAATGTACGAATTGCATGTGTATTAATCCCTTGATTTTTTCTAAAGTGATTATAAATACTTACGTTACACATTAACGAATATCTTATGGTGGAAAAGATTGTTAAGTGCTAAATCCATAATCAATTAATGCTTCTCAAGTAGCATTGCTTGCTAATCAACCATGTATCTCTACATCATTGATAGATCATCCCTTCTGAATTATTTGCATGAATGTTGTGGATATACATATTCTAACTCACAATAAACAATGCATGGACTACCTCTTGAATTATCACCACCTAAATCCAATGATAATCCACACTCAAATAGTGGTCACTTGAAAATATTGTGACCTAAAAAATGGCACATTACAATAATTTATTATAGAAATAAATTTTCTCGTTTATCTTCTACATAATTTGAAATCACTTAACAATCTCGCCTCAATGTTATGTCAAATTAACCTCTATAACTAGTATTATAATTACTCAATTACAAAGATGACATAAGCTTAAGTTCAATTATGCAAGTACACAACATTTGGACAACCCAAACACTTCTTATATATTTAGAATATGAAGTGCATGCACCTACCAATATCTTATCAAGAGTTGTTAGAAGTTGGGCTCTTCAAACCCTAGTGATGGAAACCATAAGATAACATTAGACAATAGCTCACTCCACTAGAGATCATCAACAATGTAGCATACACAATGGTAAGTCCTTTTTGGAACCTACATTTGTATCCCACACTTGTACAAGATCAAATCCCTCTATATTCTCGATAACAAGCACATTAGGTAGCACTGGGTTTTAAAATGCCACAAAACCCTAACTTCTTCTCTTACCATAGCTACATGATAAAAGTCTTTCTTTTCTCCTGTAGTTATAATTCCTAGTATTCCTAGTCTCCTTAGGACAAAACCTTGACCCTAGTCTTCCCTTGACATTCCTTTGAGAAGCCTAGTTGTTAGTTTCTTAGTTGATTCAATCCATAATTTGATCAATTTCTAGGGAACACACCTTATTCCCCTTTTTCTATGCATGACATATACAAAATCATTTGATTTATGTGTAACCCTTCATAAATTCTAAAAATACTAGTCAATGACTCATTAATGCACTCATGTTTGTTTAACGTGTAGTGGGTATATGTAAATTTTGTTAAACTTGTCAATTATTAATAACATTTATTCGGTCTTCCATGATGTCCACTATACTTATTGATTTTGATCAATATAATGAGAGAGTTCACATGGAAACTAGATCTTAGAATGGGTATCATTTTCCACCTACAAATAAAGGTTTTGAGGTTACATTTCTTGACACACCATAGAAAGTAATG
The DNA here is from genome assembly GCA_000966675.3 of Picea glauca. Classification (NCBI taxonomy): domain Eukaryota; kingdom Viridiplantae; phylum Streptophyta; class Pinopsida; order Pinales; family Pinaceae; genus Picea; species Picea glauca. The sequence continues at coordinate 102,684 of JZKD02S0954463.1, read as the reverse complement.
CTATACTACCAAAATTCCTCCAAGGAGACTTGAAACCATTATTTTTTTCCCTTCACCATCTATGAGAGTTTATGTTACACACTCCTACCCAATTTTTGGGTTAGGGCACACAAGGAGACAAAGGACCCTCCCAAATCCAATCCCACAAACCTGTTGATGCCATGTCATTGTCATGACATGCCTTGCCATGCCATTGTCATGCATTTCCAATTCATTCCATGACATGTCATTTCCATGCCATTTCTATTTCCATGCCATTGTCATTCCTTGCGATTCCATGCCATTGTCATGCCTTTCCAAGCCATGGCATGCCTTTCCATGCCATGCCATTGCCATGCCTTTCCATGCCATTTCTATTCCTTTCCATTCCTTGCCAAGCAATGACGTGGAATTCCATTACCATGTCCATTGTCATGTATTTTCTCATGTATTGTCATGTCGTTTCCCATTTTAACCTATATAACAATAAATATAACGTTACATACAATTATGCAAGGAAAAAGTCAAATCAAAATGTGGATTGCAATGAAATGAGAATAATAATAAAAGAAACATTGTCATGTCCTGCCATTGACATGCTTCGCAATCAAACCCTTGCAATACACCTTGACACCTTTTATTACATTTATGTCACAATTTTCAGCCCTCTATGGCTTGATGTCTTGAATATTGTATGGTTTTCATGTGTCATCTCGCATTTCAGCAAGCATTTGTTATCTAAACCCTAGTTTAAGCTTTCATTTTCAGCCCCCTTTGAAATAATGATTACTTGTTTTAAGGGTTGTTATATTTGTCCTTGTATTGCCTTGCCTTGGATTTTCTTGCCATGACATGTCATTCCATGTCTTTCCTTTGCATGTCCTACCATGCCATGCCTTGCATTGTCTTTCCTTGCCTTCCCTTGTCATGTCATTGCCATTCTTTGCCATGCCTTTCCATGCTATGTCATTGACATGCCCTTGCCAATCCATGCCATGCTATGTCATTGCCATGCCCTTCCATTTCCATAGAATTTCCATGACATTTCCATGCCTTTCCATTCCATGCCATGCCATTTACATGCCTTTCCAATCCATACATGGTATGGTATGCCTTGCCTTGCCTTGCCAATCCATGCATGGTATGGTATGGTATGCCTTGCCTTGCTCTGGTATTCCTTGCCTTGCCTTGCCATGGTATGGTATGGTATGGTATACCTTGCCTTGTCTTTCCATGGTATGGTATGGTATGGTATGGTATGGTATGCCTTGCCTTGCCTTGCCTTACCTTGCATGGTATGGTATGGTATGGTATGGTATCCTAGCCTTTAAAATAAGTTAGTTAGACAAATTTCAACTTAAAACTCACATGGTATGGTATGGTATAGCCTTGCATGGTATGGTATGGTATGGCCTTGCATGGTATGGTATGGTATGGTATGGTATGGCCTTGCATGGTATTTTATGGTATGGTATGGCCTTGCATGGTATGGTATGGTATGGTATGGTATGGTATGCCCTGGCTTGGCTTGCCTTGCCATGGTATGGTATGGTATGGTATGGTATCCTTGGCATGGTATGCCATGCCTTGCCTTGCCTTGCCATGGTATGGTATGGTATTCCTTGCAAGGCAAGGCAAGACATGGAATGGAATGGCATGGTATGGTATGCCTTGCAAGGCAAGGAAAGGCATGTCATGGCAAGTGAAGGCATGGCATGGCATACAAAGGCAAGGCATGGCATGGAATGACAAGGCATGGAAAGGAAAGTAAAGGCATAGCATGGAATGGCAAGGCATGTCATGGCAAGTGAAGGCAAAGCAAGGCAAGGCATGGCATGGCAATTGAAGGCATGGCAAGGAAATGCATGGCATGGCATGGAAAGGCATGGCAAGGCATGGCATGGAATGGAAAGGCATGTCATGGCAAGTGAAGGAAAAGAAAAGCAAATCATGGCATGGAAAGTGAATGCAATGCAAGGCATGGAAAGGTAAGGCATGGTAAGGCAACGCATGGCATGGCAAGGCACTACATGGAATGGAAAGGCAAGGCATGGCATGGAAAGGAATGGCAAGGCATGGCATGGAATGGCAAGGTGTGTCATGGAAATTGAAGGCATGGCATAGCATTGCAAGGCAAGGCATGGGATGGAATGGAAAGGCATGGCAAGTGATCTGAAATGATCTTTTAAATGACTTGGTTAAGTATTTTGCATGAGTTTATTTACCATTTAGAAATTAAAGAGAAGAAGAATATTTAATGAAATAATGTTGCAGACATCATAAAGAATGTTGAACATAAAATTAGCATTAAGAACAGCAAACCATAACGCCAAAATTTGTTAACGGAGTTTGGCAAAGTTGCCTACATCTCTAGGCCTTTGTCTCAGTGGGGGAGGCTTTTTTATTAATATACAATGATTCAAAAATACATTAGAATTACATCAATTTGTTCTATGATTGATACAGAAATGTTATATTATGTCTCAGGAACTCAATGAAACAGAGGGCATTGAAAAAGGTGGAGTATAACTCCCAGAAATGGCCTCCAAAGCTCTATTACTCTTCTGGCTTCCCTACATAAAAATGGCTTACTCTCTACAAATTGGCATCATTCTCATGATATGAACTTCCCCATGGCTGTAAAAATACTTGGTTTATATAGAATTTGAGTTGGGGGTCACATCCCAACTTCTTCCCGAGATCTGGCCTCACTCTAGGCTCTGGATCCTCTCTTTTAGGGCCAAAACCCATTAAAGCAAGCATGAAAATATTAAAAAATCCATTTTCCTAAGTTTAAAAACCCACTTTGGCAAATATTGGCACATGCCCCCTACTCAACTGGGTTCTTGTCATATGGAGGACCATGTGGCCACGCGCTAAGTGGTAAGACCCAATCCTTGGCCCCTGGTCCAACGCCTTGGTCGGCGGGCTAGCCCCCGCCGACCGAGGCTTATCCCTAATATCCTGCCAATATCACAACAAAACATTATAATAATGGAGGGTGGTTAAGCCCTGTCTTGAAGCTCACTCGGTTGTATCCTTTGTGGTTAGTTCATTGGCGTGCCTGGAGGTCATGCATTTGAATCTGCTGGAGGTGCAACAAATTTTTGACCCAGGCCTTACTGGCCTGATTTGGGGTTCCACGTGGCACCCTATGATTGTGCCATGTGTCACCTCATGATTGGACTGTACACCTAGTCGATGCATAGTCACCCTGTCCAGTCAGTGGTCCAGTCAGCTTGTCGAGTCAGCATTGTACGCCATGTGTTCAACCCGAAGCCTGCCACCTATCACCACGTCACTATCATCCTATCGATTCGTATTGCCACGTGTCAAACTGTCACTGGACCATGTCATTGTATGGACTACCATGTGTCAGTCCGTACAGTCCAAGTATCTGCCACATCAACACCTAAAAATTCCAAATCCACCTGACACATGTCAGCCCCTGGTGTTGCCACATCAGCATGTTGACGTCATCTTCCTTGTCACGTTGACGTACTGCTGACGTCAATAGTATGGAATGTTGACTTTGACTTTGGCTTTTTTTCTTGTTTGGGAAAATTTCAGATCGTGATATCTTCACCATACGGAGTCCATTTTCGAAAAAGAATATATTGTCGGTATTTGCACGACGAGCACTACTCAATGGCGTTGGTTTTGTCTAAATTCGAGAAATTTGAATTTTTGGCCTTTTTGGATTCATCTGGATCACACCTCCCCACTGAGACCTTTTGGTCCTCCAAAATGATATTAAATAGACATCAAGTGCGGGATAGGCCTCCCCACTTGTCCTTTGTCTATCAAATCTTTCTTGTGCACCTGTTGCATTATAATCAATTGCAAAACAACCATGATAACTGAACACATGTTGTTAGCCATGTGCATTTGTTCACATCTTTCTGAACCCACTACCATCCATGTAGAAAACATTAGCAGCGATAACCATATTAGAAACATGATTGAAAATGAACCAACATGTATGTTCTTCTTTACAAGCTTGCATGACAAAAAGTCATCTTGAAACAAAGTATGGATAGATCTACATGCTACGACCATTTTACTTTTTTGCTTAAGTTCAACTAGTATAATTATAGGTGTGTTTCTTGCATAAGTTGTCTTCTTTAATTGTTCCATTGTAAAAAGAGATTGATTCCCTTTGATGTGATGAGCATGCACAACATATTTTGTCTCTTCTTTAGTTAAGTGATATTGATTTTTTTCCCTGAATAAGATTGCTTTGTGATCATATAAATAAGGGCTACCCAAGAAAATTCCACATTCTTCTAGTGGTATCACATCACATATTACCTCATCCACAAAATTAGATGTGATTGCAAACTTTATGATACATTGCTTTGTTGTGGGCAATTTGTGATTTTACTTATCCAATTTAATGAATAGGGTTTGTGATGTATCTTAGTTTTTAATCCCAATTACTTAACCACTTCTTCTGAAATTAAGTTAGCTTGAGATCCACAATCTAACAAAGTGTCGATCGTGGTATGTTTCATAATGACCCTTATATGAAACAATTTACTTATAGAATCATAAACATCACCAATTTTACCTGACAAACCAACTGATGTGATCTTGGTCTCATCACCTGAATCTGACCCCAAGTCTGTTGGTTGTATTGTTGCTGCAACTTTTTTCCTCCCTTTCCTCTCTTTGAACCACTTTGATTTCTTCTCTGGTTTCAATTGCCCACAATGTTCATCATTGTGTCCTTCTTTATTGCAATGTTTGCAAGAGAAATTATCTGTTAAGAACCAAATACCTGAATACAAAATATCACAATAGATCCAAAGATATCTGAATACAATCACCACACAAGATCTATGAAACCATATAGAAAACCGCAACTTTATTATA
>JZKD02S0954463.1:51031-77052 GCA_000966675.3 Picea glauca | reverse complement strand
GAAGAGAGGTGCAAGAGAGAGGGGAGTGAGGGACAAAGGGGAAGAAGGAGAGAAAGAGAGAGGGAGAGGGAGAGTTGAAGTGGGGAGAATAGAGAGGGAGTGGGTGTGAGAGTCTGAGGCATGTCAAGGTAAGGTCTAGGTCTAGGTCTTTCCATGTCTTGTGATGTCTAAGTCTTTACATGTCTAGGTCTTACCATGTATAGGAGTGTGAGGGAGAGAGAGGGAGACAAATAGGGGGGTAGAGAGGGTGAGTGAGAGTGAGATAGAGAGGGGGAGTAGATGTAGGAGAGGGAAGACAAAGATAGAGAAGGAAATGATTTCTAGGATCTCGTGAGCATTCCTAGAGCATTGCACGCTCCTAGAGTGTGTGCATGCTTGTTTGAATTCAAATTTTTTGGGTGAGATTGACAAGGTGTATGTTGACTTGGTTGGCTCATATTTAGGTTCAAGATGACAAAACTAGTAGTTCAGTCTACAAAATGATTAAAAAAAAACTCCATTTTTGTGAATATCCCTCTATATCTTTGTCTTTGACATTATTTTTCTATAGGATAAACAATTTAGTTGTTGATGAAACTATATAAATAGATCAAGTCGGCTATGCATATTTCAAATATATATAAAAAAATTAAATTAATATTTTTTACTATTTTTAATCTATTTTAGTCTTCACATATATCAAAATCCTAGAATACATACCTCTCTTATTTCTGCTATAAATTTTTATGGGCTTAACCATTTCTCAAATGAATTATATGTGGGACTAGAGGAGACCAATACCTATGCTATGAAAATATATATATATTGTTTTTATCATGCTAAGACCCCATTAGCCTGCACAAATAAAAGACATTGTAATTTCAGGCATATGTTGACTTTGATAATTTTAAAAAAATATAAAATTAATATTAAAAATTTCCAAAAAATACAGGGCACAAGAAAAATGGGTTCTCTACAAGTATACAAGTTTTTGGAATGAAATTCCATCATTAATACATTCAACACCTGCACGAACAAAAACATATACCTTATATTTTGTTGCAAAATTAAGATACCATTGTTAGAAAAAATCAAATTTGACCTAGTTATTCACAATGTCTATGAATAAAATTTGTATATTCAGAAAGCTAATTCAATTTCCTATGTTTCATATTCTTACACCATATTAAAATTCATTGTAAAAGTACCTTTAATAATCCCTCTAGGTTAACATATTGTTGATTTTCCAGGTTTGTATTGCCACTAACACATCATGAGAGACCATCATTAGCTTGCACTCACCCTTGAAGGGAACTTGAAATTTTGGACTCAAATATTCTATGGTGGATTAATTCCACTGGATTGGATATTATAATTTAAAATTGGTTGGGGATAAATAAAATGGAGTGTTAACTTCAAGCTATCTCATGAGTCTTGGATCAATAGTAGTCTCCTGGAAATCACACAAAAAATTAGTTCTAGCATATTCCACAACAGATGGAGAATATGTGGTAGATGTATAAGAAAAAAAGGAGATTGTGTGGCTCGGGGAAATACTTGAATATTTATATGAGAAACAGGTGAATTTTACTCCTCTTCTGTTTGACAATACTTCTACAATCAAGTTGGCCAATAATCCCAAATTTCATGATCGAACCAAGCACATCAACACAAAATGCCATCTGATTTGATATCATGTAGAGGCCAAGACTATTCACTTGGGACATTGTTCCACAATGGAGTAAATTGCAGACATCTTCACCAAATCACTTGGAAGAGAAAAAATTGAAAAATTAAGAATGATGCTTGGACTCACAAAGATCCCTTCAAATTAAGGGGGGAATGTTGGATACCAGATCTTCGTGATTATGGTATTTAATAAATATAATTTAGTATAATTATGAAGAGTCGTGGGTGATAGGAAGAGTCATTCATACCTCTTGGGAGATAAAACCAAAGGTCACTTCCTCTTTTATATATGCATGATGTGAGTTAACGAAAAATCATTCAAGTGTGGAGTAACTCATTCCTTGCCCATACATGGCCTAACAAATAGGTTCACTAAGTGAACCCCCATAGGTTCACTATTTATAATTTCTCTCACAATGCCTTACATTTTGCATTTTGATTGATTTATTCCATGACATGAGCAATGTGGATCCATTATAGATTCAAATACCCACAAAATTGTAGTCCTACTTTTCCCTTACCTACAAAACACCTAACGAGCTCTACAAATTAAGGGGAATATAATCATGGAGCAATGAAAAAAGGAAACTGGATTTCCTTGATTTGTTAGGTTGATGGTTTTACTCCTAACAGTTAATTAAGTATAAATAGGGAACACTCCCTAGAATTTTTGACATCAAATATCTATCTAATCTAGGTCTACTTTCACATACTCTTTAATTTCTAGGTTTTATTTTTCTTGCACAAGCTCTTCATACATACTTTGGTTTTCCTTCTTCTTCATCCTCATATCTCAAGGAGAAGCTACTACAAGTTACTCTTTCTTCATGTGGTTGTGTTTTGGGTTTATCTTCTTCATTTTTAGCATAGAGGTGATCGCATCCATATTGATTAAGGGTTTACTCTTTTGTGTTTCAATGCATACTCCCTTCCAAATTCTCACCTCAAAGGAGGAAATAAACAATAGCTTGTGATATACGAGAAACATATTTCTACAAGGGTCATATAATATCTTCAAGCATTCAACTTGATATATTATTATTTGGTTGATTACTTGGGAAATTGTTTATTTTATTGTGTGCATATGCATGTGGAGTTTAGAAAAAATGACCTTCTTTCTTCTTACAAGTGGAGAGAAATTTTAAGCATGGACAGAGGCCTAAACTCCTTTCTTGTGGTTTATAAAGCCAATTTGAATATGTAAGATGTAGATTTTAACCTTGTACAATATCTACTGCAAACAAATATTCAGTAAAAGAACAGAAAAGATACAATGACAAATACAAACATTACACAGAGATTTTTCCCCTGGAAACCCAAACCGGGAAAACCAACATATTCTATATTCATTCATGTGTGATACATTGTTTACAATACAATATACATATAGGAGCCAGTGGCATCCAAAACCCTAACCCARTGACCTAGATTAGTCCATGTTGGCACAGGGGCAGACCCGGGGTTCAACACTACAAGAGCGCACCAACAAAACCCTAACTACCAGCCCTTTCARCAACACTTGTGAAGAAGATGAAGTCTCGCCCGAGGTAGAGGCAGGGGTGGTTGCAAGAATCAGGTGTCTGCAACCTTAGCTGGGACACAGGTCTGTGATTATATCGCTTACAGAGMACTTAGCATCGATCATTCRTCAATATTCAACCCTTATTATACTTCACAGATAGCACAAAGCATCGCAGCATTCACTTAGATCTAAGGTATTTCAGCRCTTAGCAACAGTAAAACAGATTAGATCTAGTATATCAGCACTAAGCATCTTCATACATGTCATATATAACATTCACACACCTCTAAGAAGCACAAAGCATAAGTAGATCTATTTAAATATATCAAGCACTTAGSAAAAGAAGGGATAAGCACATCAAGTCGAATCACAAAGAATAACACATAGGTTTACGTGGTTCACCCCCACCCTGGGGCTACGTTCACCAACTCTTCTTMTTTATTAGCATCTTCAATCGGTTACAGCACAGAGCCACCAAAAACCTTCTTCACATAGGATAGAAGATYYRYGCARCTCGCTAGATCCTTCTTCCTTGCGYTACAGCACAAAGCCTTCCACAACTCCTTACAACGACTTGCACTTAGCTCTGCAAGTCTCTTACAGTCATGCACAGAGCACTTACAAAATCTATTAGCACTTAGCTTACATCACATACATCCCTATCTCTTCCGATAGATGCCTAGATATMTATTTATACATTACAAAAGTGGGCCTAAGYGTGGGTAAACCCACGGGCCGACATCCCTTTCCCATTAAATATTCCCAAAAATCCAAAAGGGACCCGAAAGTGGGCCGAGATTCCATGATCTCCAATTCGCCTTGCGCTCTTTCTTCGACTGGCTTTCGAAGTCCCAAAATAGTTCAACATGACCAAGATTATCCCAAAACTTGGTCAAGGGCCAACGGGCCCCCAACACTCACCTATGACTCGTCTCGAGTCACTTTGGTCTACGCAATTCTGCCTCGAACACCTCGAGATGCTTCGACATGTTGCTTTGCTATGGCCTCTTGCTCGGTGAATTCCAGGATCACTGTGTCATTTATTGGTCCTTCCAGGCATTGTTCTGCAGTGATGATGACCTGTTCTAGCTCTGCGCCTTGGCTTTCAATCTCGAAAAACAACAGGCATGCCTTGTCTTGTACAAGTTGGATTCATTGAGTGACTTCCATCACTTTGCTCTAGATCATATGGATCTTATGTTGAGTTGTTCATTGTTGGTGAGATATTTTCATTCTATCTACTGCAGACAGGGCCTTCAGCTGTGCCTGAAGTGTATCTGCATGTTGTTTTTCTTCCTGGAGCTGCGATTCCAGTGTCTGTAATTTTGGATTCTCTATAAGGTTTTCATATGTTTGTGTGTTCTGGTTACTTAGCTGCTTACACTCTAAGGAAAGATATTTTAATCTGTCAACTACACTACAAGAAGTTGTTTCTCTTTAGTCTCTGATCTCATGTGGGGTCTCAGGTACTACGCGAAGCTCTAGATCTGCAATGCGCTGATGGAGCTTCTAGATTACTCCTTCCAGTTGTGCCACCTGCTATGGAACCTGTTCTTTTGTCTGTACTTCGACGACGGTCACAGAGTGAAGTGCTCTGTTGATCAGTTCTTTTATCTCAAGTTTCTCAGCAAGCAATTGTTCCTTGCTTTGTTGTAGCTCTGCTTTCTCTGCATCCCATTTTTCTTGGAGAGCAATCTTTTCTTGTTCTGACATGCTGTGTTGCTCCATAAGAACTCCTTGTACCTGTGTTAAAGCCTAAGTGGCTTGCATTGTTTCTTATTGAGCCCGTCGAAGGCGAGCTTCGACTGTATCAGCAATCTGGTGGATTTGAGTTAGCTCATCCCCTGGTTCTAGTGTTCCTACTGTCAGAGGTGCAGTGGAGACTGCGTGGCTAGACTGTAGTGTCTACTGCACTTCTTGGAGCTCTATCTCAATACGATTATACATTTTCTCTTGCTTCACCTCCTGTGTCTCTACTATCTCCAACGCAGAATCGTTTAGGGCTGCAACGATGAAATTGAAGTCGTTTGGGGTCAGTGTGGTCTGTAGCTTAGTCACGGGAGCTTTGGACTTCTTCCGGGAAGAAGGTTTCTGAGGTGAACCCTTTCTCTTCTTCAAAATCTTTGCTTCATCTCTGCGCTTCTGTTCGACTTCTTCTAACTCTTCACCATCACCCTCTTTCTCTGGCATGATGGAAGTAGTCTTCACCGAGGCACTGCTTAAGTCTTTCACTTCGTTGATCTTTTGTCGCGTGCTAGGTCCGGGTATATCCTGCGCAGCTTTTGAACTGTCTACATCAGATATCTCTGCACGGTCAGCTAGAACAAGGAGGTTTGCCGACCATTCCTTTGTGATCTCCTCTAGATCTTCTTCTAGTAATTTATAATAGGACTGTAACTACTGCTTGTGCTTGTCAGCACACGTTGTGATGTAGAGAAAGTGTCTATCTACGTTGAACTTCATCAGGGGCCGAAACCTATGGAGGGTGTTCAGAGTGATGCGCGGTGTAGACTGGATAGCTACTTTCAACTGATTATAATATTAATGAAACATGGAATTTGACTTCCATTGTTTATTCATATCGTTCGAGTACCACATGGTACTGAACTTTCCGGCCAACTTTTCAAATGGCTCGATGTCCAGGAAGGTCACACCTTCTGACATCTCCCATGCAATGAAAGCAATCAGGATCATGAGCCAACTGAAATGGAACTCATATCCTTGGTCCTGGGATTCTCTGTAGTTGAGATCCAACTTGTTTACCAAGTACTACGCCCAATTCATCTGTAGGCCCTCCGTGCACTTTCCTGCAAGGTCTACTACGAATCCAGTGACTTGGGTGGGCCGGTTCTTGCAAACTAATTTCCCAGCAATTAGTTGATAGGCGAGGTGCACTGCATCATTCTAAATAAAGGCTACCTTGTAGCCTCGCGTGCCCTTCTCAACATCGCCATAAGTCTCTTTTATCTTATGTGCTAAGGCTCAGTCTGTGGTCTTTCCAGGGTAAAAATCATGTGGGTCAAGGCCTTGCATGCTCATCCTGGTGATCCAATGGATCAAGGTCGAATCCAGTGTGATACGTCGGTTCAGCCATAAATATCCTCCATGGTAGCAGGATAACAGCAACTTAACACATGCGGTCACTTCGTGATGTCGTCCGAAGTGTGGGATCTTCATAACATTAAGCAGGGTATACTGCACAAGGTTATGGGTCCAAGGCTGGGGGATAATCTTTGAATTCTTGTCTTTCATCCTAGTTACATACTTATGGGGAAAGAGCATATTGTAAGCTTTACGGTCTCCAAGGTTGAAGTCACTAAACTTCAGCACTGCTATCTTATCCGGGTCTGTGTGAACTGCGTGTATCCATTTTGGGAGGTACGCAGTGACCAAGGCATAGTCAAAATCTCTAGGCACGCTATCTCTGTTCACTGTGTCGCTCATAGGAGGTATATACGCAGGTAAGATGCTTGGAATCAACTTAGCATTCGTGAGATCGTCTCTATGCTTCGTTCTTGTCTTTGTCATGATTCTGGAAGTTCTTTCTCCATGAGCAGTCGATGGATAATATTGGATGCCTTCTTTCGCTGATGCTTGCACACCTACAGACATCCTACTTTCTGACATGACTTTCTCGATCCTGAGATCAATGAGTACCTCCTTCGCAGATTCTTCAAGTGCGCTAAGCTCTTCGGACATATGCGCTCGGGGTTAATAATATTGGTTTCACGAAGTAATGTATTCATGTAAATAAGATGGAAAGTAAGGGCGTAATGATCATTGAACAATCTTAACCAAGGTTGCAAGCTCAAATTCTTGATTTGGAAAAAGTGTTCTTCGTGCATGGCGCGATGGGGTAAAAAGGAAACTCAACAACGGATTGCTTGAAACGGGTATGAGGCTTCATTAACTCTTGTTATGTCCGTTATGGTGTGTTCCAATGGTCAGGTGGCGAGCCATAAATGTTTTTCCAGCCGTTCGGAGCATCAGTCAAACGGATATATCATCCCCAGCGGTTATATTGCTTCGCCACGGTGAAGTGACCTATGTCGTTGTTCTGATATCCCAGCGAAGCTCCCATTCTGCAATTTTTCTTTCTGTGATACCCCCTTTGGGGCCTTCTGTAACTTTTCAATCATATCCCTCTTCTTACTTATCTTTATATCCTTCTTTCCAATAATCTTCAACTCAGTCTGTCTCTTTTCATTCTAATTCCTATCTTCTTTTAGCATAGTCACTGCACGTTGTTGAGGTTCTCTCCTAGGACTCGGGGGTAATATTTGTTCTTTGTCTGGGATAGGTACTTCAGTCTTCTAAGGGTCTTCCAATGTTCTTGTAGCTTCGACATCAAGGTCTCTAGTGCGAAATAGCTTTGATCTGTTCTCATGTTCTTCAATCAACTATGCGATCCTTCTGGTCATGAATTCTTGTAACTCTTGTTTATGTTGTTCCAAAACTTTGTCTTCTTCCTTTCATCTAGCTTGATCTCTATCAATCCAAGGTTTTCCCAGTAACATGGTAAACAGGGCGTTTTCCTCAATAAATTTAATAATCTCAAAATCTTCCTCAGTCGAAGTTCCATTGGCAGTCATAGGTATCTGAGTGAGCTTTCCACATAGGTTTACCAATTTTCCTTTGAATAGTCATATTCCTCCTAATGAAGGAATCATAGCAGGCCTCCCTATAGCTTCCCAAGTTCTTTCTGTCATGATATTCATTTGTGTTTCCTTATCCAGAACACAATCAATGTCGAAGTCCCCTATTCTTACTTCGATGCATTATTTTTCTTTAAAGATCTCTGATAACCTAACATGTCGGTGGTCATTAAAGGTTTCTTTCATCTATAGCAATACTTTCGTTGATTCTTTCTGGGGTTTTGCTATTTCCATATCTGCCTCTTGGTTCAGATTCATTCCTTCAAGCTTAGCAATCATTCTGGGGCAATCCAATACTTCATGATCTAGAGCTTTACAGCAAAGACAACCAGGCCTTTCAACAGGGCATTCCTTAGCTAGATGTCTTGGTTTTCTGCAACTGTAACAGAGGGTTAATCCTCTCTTTCTTTTAAACGATCCCCAACCCCTTCTGTACTTCTCACTAGGATCATAGGAGCTAACCTGTAATAAATTCTTTCTAGGATCCTGCATCCATTTGTTAGTCCAAACATTCTTTCTATGAATAGGTATAACATATCTATCACTATTATTATCAGATCTATTCATATCAGACCTTCTTTCATCTATTAATGCCCTAGTTGTTAAGCTAGGACAAAATCTATCAAACATACCTAGATCCATGCTTTAGAAACAAAAATTTCCACTTATCTTACTTTTACAGAGAATAAATCTTTCAGATCTAGAACTTTTAACTATTCTTACCTTTATCAGAGCACAGATCTTACAGATCTTACCTCTTTTAATCAGAAAATTCCACTTTTACCTTTCTTAGAGCACAAAGCATTTATATCTTGCTTCTTTTCTTCAGTATCAACCTCTTTTCTTGCAGATCTGACCTTTCTTTCTTGGCACAAATCTTCACAGGTCAAGTAGGATGTTGCGCACTAGGGCAACAGATCTATGCACAGAGATTCCACGGTTTCAGATCGAATCTTTGCACAAAGATTCTTCTTCTTTAGTTCCCAGCAATCACAGTTTTAGGTCCCGGCAACGGAACCATTTGTTGGCATAGGGGCAGACCCAGGGTTCAACGCTACAAGATCACACCAACAAAACCCTAACTACCGGCCCTTTCAGCAACACCTATGAAGCAGATGAATTCTCACCCAAGGTAGAGGTAGGGGTGGTTGCAAGACTCAGGCGTTTGCAACTTTAGTTGGGACACAGGTCTATGATTATATCGCTTATAGAGAACTTAGCATCGATCATTCGTCAATATTCAACCCTTATTATACTTCGCAGATAGCATAGAGCATCACTTCATTCACTTAGATCTAAGGTATTTCAACACTTAGCAACAGTAAAATAGATCAGATCTGGTAGATCAGCACTAAGCATCTTCATACATGTCAGATCTAACATTCACACACCTCTAAGAAGCACAAATCATAAGTAGATCTATCTAAATATATCAATCACTTATCAAAAGGGATAATCACATCAAGTCAAATCACAAAGCATAACACATAGGTTTACGTGGTTCACCCCCACCCTGGGGCTACGTCCACCAACTCTTATTCTTTATTAGTGTCTTCAATCGGTTACAACACAAAGCCACCAAAAACCTTCTTCGCATAGGACAGAAGATCTGCGCAGCTGGCTAGATCCTTCTTCTTTGTGCTACAGCACAAAGCCTTCCACAACGACTTGCACTTAGCTCTGCAAGTCTCTTACAGTAATGCACAGAGAACTTACAAAATCTATTATCACTTAGCTTACATCACATACATCTCTATCTCTTATGATATATGCCTAGATATATATTTATACATTACAAAAGTGGGCCTAAGCATGGATAAACCCATGGGCCGACATCCCTTTCCCATTACATATTCCCAAAAACCCAAAAGGGACCCGAAAGTGGGTCGAGATTCTATGATCTCTGCTTCGCCTTGCGCTCTTTCTTCGACTGGTTGTCAAAGTCCCAAAATAGGTCAACATGACCAAGATTATCCCAAAACTTGGTCAAGGGCCAACAGTCCACAACCCTAATTCCTTAACAGGAAATAGAAAACCATCGGCAAAAACCATGTGCCGAAAAACCACCTAAATATGTGACATGTTTCCCGAGGCAGAAATTTTTTTATCGGGGGCGCTGCCCCTGAACCCTCGCACGTGGGGGCATTCGCCACCCTACACCCCCCGCACGCCTGGCGCATACGCTCAAACACTACTACTCATGCAAAGAATATAACACATACCCAACATAAGAAGGCTGAAATTCCATATTTTTCTTGTTTCTTGTTTTCACTCAAAAACAACTAAGCAATCACTCTTCTCCTTCTTTCTTCCCCTAAGAAAAAAGACAGAAAGTTGTCAAATAAACCATTATTCCTTAACAGATTATCTTATTTTGTACATTATATAGAGAAAGGAAAACAACCACTTCAATTCTTTGATTTTGTACATTCGAATTTTATAATTATGTATTAACCAAAGTAAAGGATAAAACAAATCAATTTTGTAGATTTCCTTTTTACTTGGATTGGATTATGTTCTTAGTTATCTTACTTTCACATATAAAACATTGTAAATCAATATAAATACATATTTTACAATTATAACACTTTAAATCAATATAAAATACATATTCTACAATGATAATGTACATAATTAAGTATAATTTTAATTTTACTTAATTTAACATTCCTTTTTTTTTATTAATTCTTTTAATTTTTGCCAAAAGTAAAACAACAACTTCATCCTTATTAAAACTAGTTATCCTAACTTAGTAACATTATTTGGTAGTGAGTTATCCTTTTTCTTTCAGAGCTCTTCTCTTGTTTGTTTATCATAGTCTTGGTTACCTCCTAAAATTTAAGAGTAATCTACACACTTCTTCCTTCTAGGTTAAATGTACCTATTCATCCTTAGTTCACTCAAACCTATAAATATTTACAAAGACTCAAGTACAATGAGATTTTCCTTTATTTGGTTTGCTTTGATTCCCTTGCCTTGATCTCAAAGGAAGGTGTTTTTTTCCTATTTATTTTCAATATTCCCCCTATAAGGAAAGTTACCTCTCTTTTCAACCTTCCTCCTGATTTGTAAATTATAGGTCTATGGCCTATCCATTTCATAAATGTTGATCCTTTGTGAAAATTTGAATTCAATGTCTATGTAGTTCAGAGTTCAATATTTTCATTCTTTTTCTTTAATTGGGATGTAGCTTTGTATTGTTTTCTTCAAGGATTTCCAATTGTTCAATTACAAGTATGTTTCTTCTTAAATATGCTTACATGACACTTATACAATATCCATCACTATGCACAATTTCAATCAAAAATAAGTAATGAGATCAAGCTTCTTTATGCATAGTTCATCACTCGTAATGAAAACCTAGTTTACTCACAAAGACAACTTTTCTAACAGTGTTACACAACACTCAATAACCAATCAGTTGCCCATTCATTTCCATATGTTTAAGTAATGTGAAAGCATCTATCACAATCACAACTATGACTATGCACATCTTGATAAATATATGGCTACATGCAATAGACAAAATGCACATTCTAATTCTTCAAATGTTGTGGGAGATTGTCTACATGATCAATGTAGGTGATTAATTAAATGCACATGCTTAAGGAAAGTATAAATGCACTGATTATAATGGTTTGTGGCTTGGACAAGGGAAGGATATAGTTGTAGGTAGTATCCCAAAGAATCAAGCAAAGAACCTAATGCAATTACATTGTTGTAGCATGAGGTTAACTTAGAAATTGATCACATAGAGATCCAATCAAAGGATAATCAACTCTAATTTGGAGTGCAACCCATGGAATTATCAATGCATGTGACATCACAGTGAATCCATCAACAACTAGTGGGTACCAACCAGCGATCCAAGAAAATGGATTGTGTTATGACATAAACCGTCACTCAAGATATGTGTTGATACAATATGATCCAATGACTTCAATTTTCAAGCAATCATTTAAACTAATAAACCAATGAATATAGAAATCATACATAAACACTTTATCACATAGCAATGAATCTCATAGACATAAATATTTGAACCTAAATATGTTGGACAGGCATTCTTGGATGAAATTTTGGAGAAAAAAGCGCACAGAAGGTTGAAAGCATGGAGAAGGTCGAAAGTGCACAGAAGGAAGAAAACGTGCAGAAGGGAGAAATCGTGTAGAAGGTAGAAAGGGTGCAGAAGGAAGGAAATCACGCAAAACAAAGACAACGTACAAACAGAAGTATAAAACAAGCGAGTGAGAGAAGAAAGCATGAAGGAAGATGGTGCGTCTTTCCAGAAATAGAAGAATAGCAGAAAATTTGTATAAAGAACGACAAGTAAAAGAAAACAAATGGTCAGTTAACTGAAGCTATCCATGCCATGCATTGTAATGGGTTATTTTTGGGATAGATAGAATAAGGATTTAAGCCCTAGATTTTGGGTAAAAATATGTAACCGGATTGGGAGATATAGGGGAATGCAGATATATACATATAGATAGATATATTTGTGTGTAGAGGAGAATGAATGTTATGCAAAGGTTATGAATGTAATAGAAATTTGGAAAAGATAGAAGATGGATAAAGAAAGAGCTTAGAGAGGATATTGTGTCTTGTGTTGTTCACATGTCTATGTGTGTTTATGAATGATGGTATACTTCACAGAAAAGATTTATTTTATGGATTGATTGTGTTGCAATATTCATGAATGGTTGTAATAATCAAGAACACACATAAGCTAGAATAAGGATTAATGATTCATGCATATTCCTCCCTTTCCTTTACTGCTACAAAATTCTGGTTCTTGCAGCCCCAATAGATACCTCGGGTGAGACTTCATTTGTGCAAGCAGGTGATGCCGAAGGGGTCGGTCTCTTGAGGGTTTGTTGGTCACAATTGAACCGAACCTTGGGTCTTACAACCTATGCACATACTAGAAACCAGCCAACAAATGGTTATGTTGTCGGGACCGGGAAAGTACGACTAAGGGAATGTTTTGGATGCCAACTAAGAAAGAGATCACAGACTAGTTAGAATGAAAAGAATGGGAGTTCGCGTGACAAGAGAAGAGGAACCCTCATATGAGTGACAAGAAATGGATGAAAAAGTATGTGTTCATGGATCTGCATGAAATTTTCTTTGGAGAATTCCCAGAAATTCTAACCGAGTGGCTAGAGATGTTGGTAGAGAAGACAGGAAGTTTAGTGTTGCAATGCCGAAGAATTGGACTCCTGAATAGGTAAGACAATTGAATTCAGTAAGTAACCCAAATACTCAAGCAATTGATTTTTGGTTAGATAGTGTATTAGGGGGTTATGTTACAGGATTTTCCANGTGGGTAAACCCACGGGCCGACATCCCTTTCCCATTAAATATTCCCAAAAATCCAAAAGGGACCCGAAAGTGGGCCGAGATTCCATGATCTCCAATTCGCCTTGCGCTCTTTCTTCGACTGGCTTTCGAAGTCCCAAAATAGTTCAACATGACCAAGATTATCCCAAAACTTGGTCAAGGGCCAACGGGCCCCCAACACTCACCTATGACTCGTCTCGAGTCACTTTGGTCTACGCAATTCTGCCTCGAACACCTCGAGATGCTTCGACATGTTGCTTTGCTATGGCCTCTTGCTCGGTGAATTCCAGGATCACTGTGTCATTTATTGGTCCTTCCAGGCATTGTTCTGCAGTGATGATGACCTGTTCTAGCTCTGCGCCTTGGCTTTCAATCTCGAAAAACAACAGGCATGCCTTGTCTTGTACAAGTTGGATTCATTGAGTGACTTCCATCACTTTGCTCTAGATCATATGGATCTTATGTTGAGTTGTTCATTGTTGGTGAGATCTTTTCATTCTATCTACTGCAGACAGGGCCTTCAGCTGTGCCTGAAGTGTATCTGCATGTTGTTTTTCTTCCTGGAGTTGCGATTCCAGTTTCTGTAATTTTGGATTCTCTATAAGGTTTTCATATGTTTGTGTGCTCTGGTTACTTAGTTGCTTACACTCTAAGGAAAGATCTTTTAATCTGTCAACTACACTACAAGAAGTTGTTTCTCTTTAGTCTCTGATCTCATGTGGGGTCTCAGGTACTACGCGAAGCTCTAGATCTGCAATGTGTTGATGGAGCTTCTAGATTACTCCTTCCAGTTGTGCCACCTGTTATGGAACCTGTTCTTTTGTATGTACTTCGACGACGGTCACAGAGTGAAGTGCTCTGTTGATCAGTTCTTTTATCTCGAGTTTCTCAGCAAGCAATTGTTCCTTGCTTTGTTGTAGCTCTGCTTTCTCTGCATCCCATTTTTCTTGGAGAGCAATATTTTCTTGTTCTGACATGCTGCGTTGCTCCATAAGAACTCCTTGTACCTGTGTTAAAGCCTAAGTGGCTTGCGTTGTTTCTTCTTGAGCCCGTCGAAGGCGAGCTTCGACTGTATCAGCAATCTGGTGGATTTGAGTTAGCTCATCCCCTGGTTCTAGTGTTCCTATTGTCAGAGGTGCAGTGGAGACTGCGTGGCTAGACTGCAGTGTCTACTGCACTTCTTGGAGCTCTATCTCAATACGATTATACATTTTCTCTTGCTTCACCTCCTGTGTCTCTACTATCTCCAACGCAGAATCGTTCAGGGCTGCAATGATGAAATTGAAGTCGTTTGGGGTCAGTGTGGTCTGTATCTTAGTCACGGGAGCTTTGGACTTCTTCTGGGAAGAAGGTTTTTTAGGTGAACCCTTTCTCTTCTTCAAAATCTTTGCTTCATATCTGCGCTTCTGTTCGACTTCTTCTAACTCTTCACCATCACCCTCTTTCTCTGGCATGATGGAAGTATTCTTCACCGAGGCACTGCTTAAGTCTTTCACTTCGTTGATCTTTTGTCACGTGCTAGGTCCGGGTATATCCTGCGCAGCTTCCGGACTGTCTACATCAGATATCTCTGCACGGTCAGCTAGAACAAGGAGGTTTGTCGACCATTCCTTTGTGATCTCCTCTAGATCTTCTTCTAGTAATTTATAATAGGACTGTNAAGAATTGGACTCCTGAATAGGTAAGACAATTGAATTCAGTAAGTAACCCAAATACTCAAGCAATTGATTTTTGGTTAGATAGTGTATTAGGGGGTTATGTTACAGGATTTTCCATAGATTGCATCCAATCATACAGTTTTGCAGAAAGAAAAATTTTCTAAGCCCCGCGCGGGAGGTTCTTGAAATCCTTAAATACGTGGATAAAAATGTTGTTATGTGAAAATCACGTGATGATAATGAAGTCTGATAGCTAAATGGGTTTTTTCACACATAGAGGAGTTGGAGGATAACAAGAGGATTGCCTGAGAGAAGGAAGGAAGCAATGAAAAAGGAAGGAAGTGATTGAGGAAGCAAGAAGGCAGTACACCGAAGGAAGAATATGATTTTGGAGAGTTGCATGAAGTAAGGAGATACAAAAGGAAAAATATTGGGGTTGGGAGAGAAGAGTCGCATAGTGAGCCCAAAGTATAAGAACCTTGCGCATAATTCTGAATCGTAGACATACCATACATAGGAGGAGGAGGAGAGGGGTGCTAGTCTAGTCCAGTAATAGAAGGTCTGGTAAGTCCTACTCATACAGGATCCTATGTTGAATTCATGACCCTGTGTGCATCATCAAAATCAGAGGTAACATTTGAATACTTGTCGAAATCCATCATAGTTAGCCAAGGAGGACAGAATAATAGTAGTCGAAATAGTGGGAGTAGTGCGCAGATTCAAAATCAGAGTCCACCAACATCACCAAGGGAAGGGACTCCACAAACCAACATGGCAGGAATAGATAATACTCTTAGAATTCTTGAATTCAAGGGAGTAGGATCAAAGGATCTGGAGCAACACTTGTTTGTCTACGAAACAGTTTGGGCCTCCAAGAACGTAGAGGACGAAGCGGTAAATATTGCACAATTAGAAACAACATTTAGAGGTCGTGCGCTAGTATGGTATATGAAGCTACAGGGTATTACTCCTATCGGACATGCTAGGAATTTGGCAGAGATAAATCAATCACTACTAAAGGATTTCAAGAAGCCAAAGTTAGAGTCATAATACATCACTGAACTAAAAGAGATTAAACAGGTACAAATAGAGTGAGTGTGGGATTTCGATTAGCGCTTTAAGGATGTGATGGGGAAGTCAAATTTTCAGATTCCAAATAAACAACATCAAGATTGGTTTATTGCGGGACATCTACCCCACATTCGTAGGCCATTCATTCAATAGAAGGTTGTGTCACAACCTGAGGCTTTGGAAATTGCAATGAAATGAGAGGCTTCACCAGAAGGAGACACTGGGAGAATGGAACAAGTCTAGACACAGTTGGCCGCATTGAAAATTCAGCTGGTCAAGCTAACCAAGGGAAGGGGAAAATGAGAACAAATTTGGTGTACAAAGTGCAGGACTGAAGGCCATCACAAGGAGGAATGTCCAAGATTCGCGCAGTATTTGGAAATTGGAGCGTCAAATCCACTACCCGGAGGAGGATACTATAAGATATGTAAGAAACGGGGTCATCATCCCACTAAGTGTCCATTACTCTAGAAATATCAAAGTACTCCAAAGAACTTGTTTTGAAATTTTTGCAAGTCTGTAGGGCATGAAGAGAAGGACTGTTGCACGTTCGACCTACTAAGAGAACGCACATCGGATATGTACAGGATCTAGGAAGAGAACACCAGTGTATATGGGAATGGCGTGCAGTATAACACTCAGATAGGTTTCAATCAAGGTAACAAAGAAAATTTTGGTAGAGGTTGAGGTAAAGGGAAGTTTGGTAGAGGAGGACGAGGACCAACTATCTGTTATAATTGTAATCAACCTAGACACTTATCCCAAGATTTCTAGAACTCGTGTACCACGTGCACATATTGCAGAGCACTGGATCATGCAATGGAGGACTGTCCCCAACTAGTTGTAAAATGGAAGGCCAGAGGAAACCCAAACCAGAATCCACATCAGAATCAAAATGTGTAGATGATATCAATTGAAAGACACAATGAAGGAACAATAGTGGCATTTGTTACACACGGAGGTGCTCGAACATGGATTGACCAAAGGAGGTAGCATGAGTAGTGGGTGAGGAAGTCAACAAGGCCTATACCACCATTCGATCCACAGCATGAGAAAGATACATATCATAAAGCTAGGAAAGAGATACTTGGAACAACTGAGGGAGCATCAACATCAAAGATGCATCGGATAGAAGGTCAAGAAGTACCGGAGAAACCAATAGCGCAGGTAAGTACACTAATGGAATTCTTAAAGAGTTGTGTCAAATTAATAAAAGATAGAACCGCTCTAAGCACTTTATATGAATTGATTTCTCAATTCACAAAAGGACGAGAAACCTTTGTGACACAGAGAATGGTAAACCAGGTATTGTGCAGGAAGAGAACCCATGGAGAATTTAGGTTCAATGCGCAGATTGGGGAGTACGATGTTGATAATTTCATTTTGGACTTAGGATCAGATATGAATGTACTACCTAAGCAGACGTGGGAGATTATGGGAGAATCTGAGTTAATATGGTCCTCTGTTTATTTAAGGCTCGTGAATTAGCATAATATAGTCATGATTGGGCAACTAACAGGAGTACCCGTGAACGTAGATGGGGTGCGCAGCATGGAAGACTTTGAATTTATTGAGATAGTAGATGATAGTCAACCGTATCCAACATCGATGGGACTAGAATGGGTGGTCGATAACCAGGAAATTATTAACTTGAAGAGGAGGGAGATGACCTTTGAGGTTGGGGATATAAAGGTTACTATACCTTTGGACCCATTAGAAGGGAGGAGATACACACAGTAAGAAAGAGGAAATGACATGGAAAACTTATATAATATGACTACGTGGATGGAGGATTATGTCGACCAAATAATGGATGGTGCACTATGTTGGAGAAGTATCAGTTCATGCGCATCATATTCAAAAGAAATTCTAGAAAATTGGCAACAGAGGATGCATGAAGTGTCAACTAAACGATGTGCACGTATAAACTGATCCTTGTGTTGGATTGGCACAGAGCTATGTGACCCACCTAGGTACGATGGGCTAACTGAGATTGGTATGTTTATACAAGAATTTGAGTTATAGATACCCGAACCAAAGAGAATTTTGGCACTGGATTTCATCTTTAAGGCAACTCCATCTAGATGGTGGGCCGCACACAGAAAGGGAATGAAGGACTGTGCATAGTGTAGTAGACTTATGCAGATACACTTTGGGCCCAAGGAAGTAGAAAGTGCATATAAATACAAATGAGAGGGTGACTCGGTGAGTCACGTATAAAGGTATAGAGCTTTATGCCACTCAGAACCATAGATAGAGTGGACACATTGATTCATACACACATAGGACACAATCCCAAAGAATTGGTATTTAGAATTGGAAATGTGCAGGGAGACAACAGAATGGGAAGGATTGGTCCAGAGATTCAAAATCATGTTTTCATTTGAACATGAAGCCCCCTCCATACATACAACACTCCATGTCATTCGAAGAAATATCTTCTCGTAGGTAGAACTGATGGAAGTAGTACCATTATGCAGTGCGCACAAAGACAAGATGATGGTCCATAAGCTATTAGAATGCTATAATGTAACGGAGGAAGAATACAAGGAAGAGGATCCAGAGAATGTAAAAGTACCAGAGACAGAAGGAACATGCACAGTAGAAGGGCCAAAGCTTGCATCCGTAGCATATACATAGCCTATAAAGGAAAAGAAGGTCAACATTGGGACTATGGAGAATCCTAAGTTTGCACGAATAGGAGACTATTGGAACGATGAAACAATTGAGAAGGTTGCAGATTTATTATGGGAATATCAGGATTTATTTCCAACCACATTCTCAGAGATGAAAGAGATAGCATACGACTTAGACAAGATGAAGATTCCACTAAAACCTAAAGTTAAGACAATATGACAGAGACCTTACAGGTTGAACCCAAGGTATAAGGAGAAGGTTAAGGATGAAATAGACAGAATGCTCAATGTGGGAATTATTGAATCAATAGAAGAATCTGAGTGGATTAACTCGATGGTGGTGCAGGACAAGAAGATCATAGGAATTAGGATCTTTGTGGATCTAAGGAAGCTTAATGACACATGTTTACATGACCCATTTCCAAAACCATTCATGGATGAAGTATTGGAGAACATAGGAGGTCAAGAAACATATTCGTTTACAGATGGATTCTCTGGATACCATCAGATAAAAATTGTGTAGGAGGATAGACACAAAACCACATTTGCAACAGAATGGGGCGGTTATTAGTACATGTTGATGCCATTTGGATTGAAGAATTCCCCTGCAGTGTTTTCTAGAGTAATAGTGGCAGCATTCAAGGAGCTCATCCATAAATTTTTGGAAATTTACTTGGATTATTGGATGGTATTCAATCTAATGCAGGATCATATAGAAGTTCTTAGACTCATGTTAGATCGATGCAGGCAGTGTCAAATTTTGTTGAACTTGAAGAAATGTATCTTTTTCACCCCATTTGGAATTCTACTAGGACATGTAATATGCAAATAAGGACTATTGGTTGACCCAGCCAAATCGTAGTTATTCTAGAGTTGGAACCTCCGACATCAGTCAGATAGCAAAGGGAAAATTTGGGTTATACAGGTTATTACAGGAATTTTATCAAAGGTTATGTGCAGATTACAGCACCCATGGAAAAGTTACTGAATAAGGAAGCCAAGTTCCAATGGAATGAGGACTTCTAGAATGGGATGGACATGTTGAAACAGAGACTGGTCACTGGTCACCATGCCCATTTTAATCTTTCCATACTAGAACAAGGAGTTCCATGTCCATGTAGATGCATCATCCATTGCATTGGGTGTAGTACTATCGCAACCAGGAGAAGGAGACATCGATCATTTGATTGTGTTTGCAAGTAGGAAGTTGTCTATACCTGAAAACAAATTACACCACTATAGAATGGGAAGTATTGGCCATGGTTTATGTGCTCCAGAAGTGCAGACATTACTTTCTAGGGTCTCACTTCAAGATGTATATAGACCATTCTCCATTAAAGTAATTAATCAATAAGCTTGTATTAGGAGAAAGAATATTTAGATGGTTGTTACTATTTTAGGAATATGGCTTTGAGATCATAGTAAAACCAGGGATGTTGAATGCAGGACCTGATCATCTTTCACGCATATTGATAGGAAAGGATGCAGGTAATTTAGATGAGAATTTCTCGGATGTGCGGTTATTTGCAGTAAGTATGGTGAATGATTACTTCGCGGACATTGTGGATTTTCTCAATATAGGTGTGGCCCCCTCTTAAATGAAAACTATGTAGAAGAAACAATTGGTAGTGAAATTCTTCGACTATTAGTTGATTGTAGGGAACTTGTATAAGTTAGGGGCAAGTGGAATATTGAGGCATTTTGTACTAGAACATGAAAGATCAATATACTGGAGGAAGCACACAATGGAAGTGTTTCATGGAGGACATTATGCAAGAAAAGCAAAGGCATAGAAGATTTTATGTGTCGGGCTTTGGTAGCCTACACTGCACAAAGACGCAAAGGAGTATTGTCAGTCCTACAACATATGTCAAAGAGCGGGTAAACACTCTAGGTGTGATGAAATGCCATTAAATCCACAAGTTACATTGCAAGCATTTGATAAGTGGTCCATTGACTTTGTAGGTCCGATCAACCCACAAGAAAGGAGATCGGGAGCATGATACACTTTATGAATAGAACCATTGCAGCATTAACTGAGGAATTCCATATTCATCATCAAAAAAGTACACCATATCACCCTCAGGCTAATGGCACAATAGAAGCTTTTAATAAGATTTTAGAGAATGCTTTGACAAAAATCTGCAATGTTGGAAGAGATGATTGGGACGTACACATCCCTACAGTACTCTTGGTATATAGAACTACAAGTAAGAAGACGACAAGAAAAACACCTTTCCAGTTGTTCTATGGATAGGATTTCATTCTACCGAGACTGTGCATTGCAGCAATCACTGATCTCTATGATGTTGGTGCAATAGAGGAGAGATTGGCACAGTTATTTCAGATTGAGGAGGATCGGTTTCTTGCAGGATTACATCAATAGGTGTAGAAAGCCAGAGAGAATGACTAGCACGATCGACACATTAAATCCAAGAATTTTCAAATCGGCGATTTGGCACTACTCTATGACAACAAGTATCTGCAACACCTAGGGAAGTTTTGCATGCACTGGTTAGTTCCTTATGTGATCCAACATATAACCGAGATAGGTGTTGTGTGTTTGGTAACCTTGGATAGAAAAATCTTAGAAGGAATGGTGAATGGAAGTCAGATGAAACTCTATAGACATAGACGACAGTCTGCGCAGTAATCTGGGCTGCGCCAAAACCCTTGTATTATAGTAAGTGTACCATAGTAGCAATAAAAACCCAATAAAAAGTAGAAAAGGGAAAGAAAATAAATAAAAGGTAGTGTTAGGAGCAGTAAAAAGAGGGTGTGAAATCCCAAGGTATCATAACTTTTGGGGCTGAGCTAATCATCTCATGCGAGGATAACACTTCACCATGTTCAAAGATAAGATACGGACAGGACCAACTGTGATGAGAAATGCACTATTATGCATGTTGGCATGAAAATACCCATTACATGCAGCGAGGCAACCACGAAAAAGATAGTTGGATGGTTGTCATGATAGGTCATAAAAGTGTTGTATAAACATTCAATCTGTCACCATAGATCACGACAGATTGGCGATACGAGGAAGAAAACACCCGAAGGATTTTAAGATGTAATTATGGAACAACTCATCAACTCTGATGGTGGATGGGACGAGTTAGTTAAAACAAGATGGGACAGGTATGTTCGGCACAAACACACAAAAGCATAAGAAGATCATTAAGTGTAACTCATTCTTGCATACTACTGTGAGAAAATAAGAGCGACCGAGCAATAATGGAGTCGAGCTTCAGCTAAGCAGAGAACACACGGTGATAGTTAAGGAAGCGGTCACTCTAGACATATGGGGAAATATCTACCAGGAATACCACTAGTTCCCCCAGGGCTGCATAGGGAAGGAGATATGTTGGGCAAGCCTACCAACCTAAAGTTTATGGACTAGGATATTATCAGAGAACAACCAATTTTGGAGCTGGCTAGGGACCAATACTCAAGCGTTGAGTGCATACCAGATGCAGGGACTCACATCGTTTCCAACATAAAGTTGCATGTAGAGATGAACATATTCAGTACCAGGTTCGAGTGTTATGAACGCTTCAAGACCGTAAAAGGGAAGGAAACGAATCAAAATCCCACTGAAAGAGAGGCTACCTAGAATTTGGCATTGTATACGAGGCCCAAACTAAACTGGAAGGATTTATCAAGTGGCGTAGGCAAAAAGGAGGATGGTGTCGGACTCAAGAAACCTCAGCAGATTATCGACAGAGACAACAGTTACAGGAATAGGAGGCTTAACAATTATTTTACCTCTGAGAAGCGATGTTGCCTCCTTAGGCCACATGACTCCTAATGTTGTCATCTGGAATTAGGTCGTCATCAGGTGGGAATAGGCCTTCAAGAGGGAAAAGGATGACCCTTTAAGGAAAATTGAAAAGAAGCATAAGGAACCGAAGGAATAATCTCGGATAGCTTTCAGGGGCATGGATTAGACGACCCAAGTAGCATTCCAAAAAATAACTAAAGCGGTCACAGAGGTAAAAGCGGCTAAGGCTGTCATGTAACAGTTCATTGCAGGGTGGACGAATAGGAAATAGGCCTGAGTGGCTCGAGACAAGCCACGGGTGAGTGTTGGTGGCATGTTGGATAGGCAGTTTTGCATGAAATTTTGGAGAAAATCCTAAGTATGAAGAAAGCGTGCAGAAGTTCGAAAGTGCACAGAAGGAATAAATCATGTAGAAGGAAGGAAAACACGCAGAACAAAGACAGCTCATGCACAAAATAATAAAGCTAGCGAGCAAGAGAAGAAAGCATGAAGGATGATAGTACACCTTTCCATAAATAGAAGGACAACAGAAAAGTTGTATAAAGAACGACAAGTAAAAGAAATCAAACAGCTAGTTAACTGAAGTTGGCCATGCCATGCATTGTAATGGGTTGTTTTTGGGATAGATAGAATAGGGATTTAAGCCCTAGATTTTGGGTATAAATATGTAACGGGATTGGGAGATATAAGGGAATGGAGATATATACATATAGATAGATATATGTGTGTGTGCATAGAGAAGAATGAATGTTATGCAAAGGTTATGAATGTAATAGATAGTTGGAAAAGACAGAAGATGAATAAAGAAAGGGATTAGAGAGGATATTATGTCTTGTCTTCTTCACATGTCTATGTGCGTTTTTGAATGATTCTATACTTTGCAAAATAGATTTAGTTTATGGATTGAGTATACTGCAATATTCATGAATGGTTGTAAAGATAAAGAACATACATAAGCTAGAATAAGGAACAATGATTTTCACATCCGTCTCCCTTTCCCTTACTGTTGCAAAATCATGGTTCTTGCAGCCCCAATAGATACCTCGGGTGAGACTTCTTCTGTGCAAGCAAGTGATGGTGAAAGGGTCGGTGTATTGAGGGCTTGTTGGTCACAATTGAACCAAACCTTGGGTCTTACAACCCGTGCGCAGACCAAAAACCAACCAACAATTAATGAACCAATTAATGGAGAAATCATACATAAACACTTTATCACATAGCAATGAATCTCATAGACATAAATATTTGAACCTGAAAACCCAACTAGGAAAACTAGATCCAGTGGGGATTTATTATGCTCTGGAAATTCACTACAAAGGGTGAGCTATGAATTCTTAGAAATCTCATGCATTATTACTCACTAGAAAAAAAAATTGAAGATGGCCATGGCTGAAAGACACCTTTTCTCTTCGTGGACAAACTTCTTGAATCCTTCATCCTCCAATATTCAATAATTTTTCACTCGTCAAGATCTCATCTATGTTGCTTCCCTTCAAGCTTCCCAAGTTTTATTTGCATCTCCATGTTGATGTCCTTCTTCACCACAATATTCATTTTTAATAAATTTCCTTATAATGCCAACCATCACAATGTTTTGTTTCAACTTCCAAGTAAATTTTGTGCATTTTCTCAACTTTTCCAAACAAAAAAAAACTAAATTCTTATTACAAAATTTACAAAATATTTTGGTGAGGATCCAATTTGAAAAACCTCCTCAAACAAAGAAGCGCCTTTATTTTCAACCTTTCCTCCTTCAACAAAAGGAAATGTGCTATGATTTATTTTTTTTATTTTCAAACCATTCCCTTATATGGGAAGATCACCTTCTCCCTTTATATATAAATTACATTTCAACCTTTCCCCTTAGGGAAATATTTCTCATATCTACTTTCTCTCTTAAGTGAAAGACCTCCTCTTTCACCAAGTCAAATTTCAGCTTAACTACTTTGTAAAGTAGTTTCCACTTTATATTTCTACCTTGCGTCCATGTATTTGAGTTCTAACCATATGCTTTCTTAAGTAATCCCATATCATTTACTATATCAATTGGTGCAACTTCACAAAATTTCCCCCAAACATCCTAAGGATCTCAAATTTTCGAGTTCCTTAGGTCTCCCATAAAATTACCTTTTAAGGATGCTTCCACCTGGTATGTCCTCGGTCCTAAATGGACCATTAATTATAATTCAACACTTCTCAAAAGTATAGGTCTCTTTTTTTATCTAATTGTTAGAACCCCATGTCCATATTTTCCTATCTCTATTGGAATACTTGTCTCCAAGATTTTCATAATCCATGAGGTTGTGTGATCCGAATGGATTTTGTATCCTCAAGTTATATGATCCAATGATACAATGGTTATGGTTCTAATTTGCTCTTCACATGCTAAGCTCTTTACGATACTAAGCCTTTTTATATTGCTTGCCACACATGGTGCATTATGCTATGTTCATATATATCATACATATGATATATGGGAACGTTGCAATATTTTTTTTAAAGGTTCATGGCGGAGTCCTTGTATAACATTTAAGCGGAGCTTTATGAGTTATATTTGTAACATTGTATATGGTGGAGCTGTGGCATATATCCATTGGTTACGAAAACAGTTGACATGGCATATGTTTATAACAGAGTTTAAATATGTGGAAACAGTTATGGAAACATTAAAGAGATCCATTTGGCGAGCAGTGATATCCGATATTTGGTTTGTTCTGTTATTGCTATGTTTGTATATACAGCCGAGTCTATGCCACGCATAACCTCCCACTTAAATTGTTCAGTAAATGTGATACTGCCATTTCTAACAAAGAACTTGCCACGACAGAGCATCTTGGTTGTTTTAGAGTTCCGCTGGGAATGAAATGAAGGTATAATTTCTGTTAAAAGGAATAATTATGGCATCATTCCCGTTCTGTCATAATTCGGAGCATCCATTCTGTTCAGCAATAAGTTGAAACATTATTATACAGGGAGACTCGTATGCTATTTGAGGGAGTTTTCAACCTGTGCACAGGGGAGGAGAAGTTTAACAGCTGTAGAGACATTTTGATGAAGCATTGTTGCTTGTAGAATCATCTACGTTCTGCTGTGGTTTTTCTTATTGTTGAAAGCCTTTGTAACTTGCCAGAACTTGTAGTTTTTTTGTATTATGTACAGTACTATTGTCTCATAGCTGCTCAGAGTCTGCTGAAGATGTTATTGTAACCATTGTGTACCAGTTTTTGAAGATTAATTGGATCGGTTCCATTGGAGAGGGACCCGGAGACGTAGCCCAGTGAAGGGGGTGAACTCCGTTAACAATTTCAGTGTTTTGAGACTCTATCTACTGTGTTTTTTTCATTCTCTGTTCTGTGTTTTCATTTCCTGCTACCTTCATTATGTACAGTGCTGCATTTTCAGATTACAGTCTTTATTTAGAAGCTGAAAGTATATTAACATGTTGAGAATTCATAGTATTTTAAAAACAAAAGCACTCAACACTTAGATCTTACGGATCAAATTAATGGTATCAAAGCCAAGTTTACTGTAGTGCAAGATTGTGAATGCTTACCAGGTCAAAATCTCAGCTTGGTGAAGGAGAATTAGTTGAAGGTGACCCTGAGACTGGTTCAAGGAAAACATTCCCAAAAGCCATGTCTTCTCCACGAGGGGAAGAAGGACATTAGGAACGGGAGAAATATGTTC
>JZKD02S0954463.1:28278-39708 GCA_000966675.3 Picea glauca | reverse complement strand
TATAAGGTTTTTACATAGGAAAATGTAACTTTTTTCCTCAGGAAAAGTTCTTCTTCCTTCTCTCTTCAGGAACTCAGGCCACTGTGACCCCTCTAAAGGCAATATATAGGTTTACGTCATTAACGATCATAGGGATGACGAAAATAATGTGTAACACAAGTATCTTTGCAACTTCAATTTGTAGAGGTCTTCGCGAGACGAACCTGGATAAACAGCAGTGCCTCACGGGACGAGGCTAGACAATGAGTGAGGCCTCACAAGCCCCCTTGTACTCATCACACAATGATGCCACAATAGATCTATAGAAAAATGGATCCGTCCCTTAGAAACTTCGTGAACCTCTTGACCACTTCTATGATGTCGCGGTCACCACCAGAAAACCCCACAAATTTTTACCCCCAAACTGATACCAAACCACAATCAAGCTTAGTTGAATATCCTAGATGGATCCCCCTCTTGTCTAGCAAGGGTGGATATTGCACCACCGAAACTAAACTGCAATAGTGGAAGGCATTTGCTTAACCCCAACGAAACAATGGCTCCAAGAGCACTCAGAAATGAGAGATCAAATCATAATGCTAAGGTGAAGAGTTACCCTTCTATTTATTCTTCTTCCAAGCCTTCTATATCTTTCCCTTTTTGACCAAATCAAACCCTAAACTTATTTTCCCTCCAATTTTCACTTTAATATTAAAAGTCACTTTAATAATGTTTAAGTAGCTTATTAATCTAAAGTTACTTTATTTCCTTAATGTCACTTTAAAAACATAACATCTCCTAACCAAGTAAAATTAAACAACCCCTTTCGACTCCCTTTTTCTTCATTGAAAAGACACGAAAGTCATTTCCACTACAGAACAGAGGAACCCAAAAATGGGTGTTGGCGTTGGAAGTCACTCCTGGATTGTAGCAGGAGCAGAGCCTGACACCCATCAGTTTATGTCACAATTTGTTTATAGAGGGTGATCAAGTGGAAGAAAACTCGGAACAATATCGTTCTAACTTCGAAACTAGGCTGGACATGCACAGGTAGGTGAGGTCTTAGTTAAACTTCAGACAGTGAGTTGTAGTAAGGGTGAATAGGAGGAAGACTTATGTGAGGAAAAGTTGAGGGCTGTTGTAGGCATCGAGCTTCTGACAACTTGTCGAAGAAAAACTTGAACATGAGAACTTCTTACACTCAAATGTAGGCAACACTGGAGAATATAACGGTGTTACAATAAATCCTTTATCTTAACACAGTCACAATAATCCACGTGAATCAGTCGATCATGAACTCTCTCAGTATGAGATGAAACTAGATGGGATAAGAAAGTTGTTTGTTATAAAACAAGAAATCTCACATACAGATACATAACTAGATAACTAGAGCATCTATTAAAAATTTATAATCGGGAGCTTTACTCTACCATTGATGCTTACAAAAATAGAAAAACTGAGTATATATACTCAGAAAAATTCACCCAACAGAGGCGTGCTCGAGCCTCCAAGGTGTGGCGTCTTTTCAGTCAAACCTGGACAGAAATCCTTCGTCATACGCCACCTTAACTCAGCATGGCTCTTGCAGGGGGGGGGACTTGCACACAAGGGTACCACGGGTTGATTGCTCCACACCTCCCATACCTTCCATTTATGGATCGAGCTGAGGTTTCACCTACCTGCTTGATTTTCATTAACTGATTCCCCAGGGAGTGGCCAAGATGATACCCTCAGGAGAAGACCATGTGCCTGCTCTCTAAGGCTTGGAGGCTAGCCTCCCTTTCTTCTGGCACCACCCTTAATGTAACCCAGGGCCATGACCTGGTGCCTCTCTCCGAGGGCACTTCGGCATTTCTTCTTTCGGGGGTTTCTACTTCCCCTGCCTTCAAATTTCCTGGTGCCCAATCTCGCGAAACGGCCTTCCAGGATCAACGGTTGGATCAGCTTTAAAACTGACGACCACTATTATTTTTCCTTAAACACATTGGCTCCACGTCCCTTCATCTGCTTTGTCCCTTTTCCATACAACCCAATGCTATGACCGTGGGCCCGCACCCAGAGGCGCCTTCGGCACTTTGCATTTTGCGACTGGGAGGAGGTTGATTCCTGTTCTTCAAAGTCACGATAGGTGAAGAGGCAATAGAGCCTAATCATGCGCCACGTGTCCCTCCTTGATCGGACAGCCTAGAACTTATTCATCGATATTGTGGGCCTGAATCCTGGACGCCTTCACATCTCGCGTATTGCGGCTGGGAGGAGGTTGATTCTTGTTCTTCAAAGTCACGATAGGCGAAGTGGTGATAGAGCCTAATCATGTGCCATGTGTCCCTCCTTGATCGGATGGCCCATAACTTATTCATTGATTTTGTGGGCTCAAATCTTGGATGCCTTCTACACTTCGCGTTTCGGGGATCCCATCTACAGAGAAAAAGTGCTTCAAGGTCGTGATGGTCGAAGATGCGACAAAGCCCAATCGTGCGCCACATGCTCCTCTGGGATGGACGGCCTGGATCATTTCGGCGATATTGCGGGCCCACTTCATGTGCTAAACATGGCATAATTATGTCGGCCGCAAATATCCACCAACCGATGATCTGCTCCATCGATCGATCCTTGCCGCCGGACACTGGGTTGTGTGTCTCCTAACATTTTAAGCCCGAAATTGATATTTTATGCATTGCACGGTGTGCTCACGGCCGCATCCTTGGACAAAATGCCTTTGTTGGACTTTTAGGCCTACTTCTTCACAGCTCGAGCTACGGGCTCAAAGGAGAGAAAACAACCCACCCCTCTTAACAAGAATTAATGTTAACAATGGGGATAGGACAAATCCTCCCTTCCCAAAGATTTATCATCCTCGAGCAATGCCATCATGACCTAACACTCTATCAACTAAACCAAACTGAAACTAACGATGATCCCAAGGTCCCAAACCAACCTAAAATATGTGGAGCACCTATTTCCCACAATATTATCCTACAATGTGCTAACACTAGGAGCCTCCTACAAGTAGCAGATGGTTCTCCCATATGTACCAGCTGCCAAACTATCAACCCATGGAATCCCAGGGTCCCATGCTATCACCAGAAATCACCCATCATGTTGATTTTGCACCACTCTGACCCTAAATACCTGATCCTCTTGCCTAGAATACATCCTCCATTCCTACATCCATAAGTTGTAAGGCCTCAAATAATTGTTCCAACTATCGAGGATCATGTCTTTCCAATGTATCTTAGTCAAGTCAACAAAAATAAATCTAAAATCAGGAATCTCGGAGAAGTCTATGTGGTCACAAATGGATAGGGAATCAACGACACCTAACCTCCAGGTATCAAAAGGGAAATCCCTAATACTCCAACACCCCCAATCTACTGCAAACATCTAAGCGTCGTCTAGAAACCTTCTGAACACATTGTTTGCAAAACCCCTTCATGCAAACCTTTCTTAGTCTGTCTTATAAGTGGTAAAATCACTAGGGTCCCAAACTAACATGTATGATGTGAAGCACCCTCTACTCATAGCACTGATCTTCCAAGTGCCAAAACAAGAATCCAACAGAATGCTCCTGATAAGCCATGTAATCATAAGCTGCATAAACTCAGTCAACTCCTTAAAATACCACTCCTCCAAGAAACCACTCCTAAGTCTCCCAAACGTAGACTCTGAGGAGTCAAAATCGGTTCTCCCATCTCTAATAGTAGTTTAACTATTAAACAATGTAATCTCAGGGTCCCAAACTAATCCAAGAAAGGAACAACCATGCTAACGTTGCACCACTATGAACATCATTGTCAACCCAACTTGCCCATTATGCATCCTCCTCTCCTGGAACCCCAAGCTAACTCCCTAAAGGGACTGAAAACACTATCCAAAATCCTCCCTTGAGAAGGTGTCCCAGTGAAGTCTAAGTCTGCAAATCCATGGTTGGCCTCGAGTTTGTCCTTCCATATAGAGTAAGTCTTTACCTCCCCTCTACTGACATCCCAAAAATAAAGCAGAACAATCATTGTCACAGCTTTGTCGATCATCATCATCTACATCAATCTATCACTCAGATGAATCCTTGGATTCCACCACCAAATTGAAAGTCCACCACTCCCAATACTTGCTAGATGTTGTGGTGCCATCAGAGTCAAAATGGGCCAAGTCCCTGGAATGCCAACATCTAATGGAAACTAAGTACTAGGAATCAACATTGTGCTTGTAATTATGTTCATCTCTTGCCAAACTGTACAGGGAAATCTACTATCCTGATCACCATCGATGTAATTAAGTAATCCATGGAGTCTAAACACCTCACTGGAAAGTATCCTTGTCACCTGCAGTGCCTCATACTCATACAAGTACCCAAAATTCCCTGCCAAAGGTGAACCATACATAGCCCTCATGATCTTCTCCCTAAGTGTGGACTCAAGGGCTACATGTGTATGACCTCCATAGTGGATAATTGTATCCACAACCCTATCATTTGAATTATCTATGAACTAATCCAATACAATATGGATCTACTCCTATGATCTAACCACATATCCCAAATGAAAGAAATATGACCTAGTTATAATCCTTCTTGCCTCACCCAACTGACTCAGGTGAACCCTCCATGTCTTGTTGAATATAAAGTTGGCATCAAAAGATAGCACTAGATGCCACTGAAACTGCCTACAAGATTGGAAAGTGTCAGGTGCATTGGTCAATTCCCATGGTATGACCAAGAAATCAATAGAACATCTGAGAGAAATCATGTAGGTATCCTTTTCTTTGTTCGTGCTCTAGTGATATCCCATTCAAAGATCGATCTCTGAGGACTATACCTCTCCATGAGGATCGTCCTTCCACTCATCGATCATGGGTGAATCAAACTCAATTATATGTCTTAAATCCTTGTCTAGAGGTCTCCTCTAGGTAATCATTCCAAAAACCCATTGTATACCACCATACAGATTTGTATATTGTTGTATACCACTGCAGACCCTTGTATCATCATTTACCAACATGTATCCCATATGTGTCATTGTATCACTCACTCCACTAATATCAATCGAACCTGGATTCCAGAGTGATGTATCCACATCCATCCTATACTCAATACCCCAATCAAATGGTGCATATACTTCCTTGTTGGTTGGTCCACAAGGAATTTTCTCAACTACCTCCTATGTAGTTAATCCTTGAGCCCAAAGAAACGACTCATGATCCCTGCAATGAAAAACAGGAACATGGTCAAAACCCTATGTGTCAAACCTCTCCTTAAACACCTGCAACTCTTAATTCTCTTCGTTCAGAATTGTCACAAAAGGATCCTCCCTCAGATCATGAGTGCCACTCATGCCCTCATGTGTCACTGTTTCCAATGATGATAAATTATATGTTGTTTTCAACAATGAAGAGTGTTCCAAATTGAGTTGGTAAAAAAGCTCTGCAATCTCCCTTTCCTTGTCTTCAGCAAACTTAAGAGCAAGGTCCCTATGCATGAACAACTGCAAATAATCAAATTTCATCTACTCTAGTGCCTCTTTGATGATGTGCAATTGGGTACTAGTGACTCTATATGCAATTACCTTTTTCCTCTCCTCCATCTAGGTTTTCCACATAAGGTCTTAAATAAACTTATAAGCACCATCTGTCCTCATCAACATTTGCACAATTTGCTCCTCTGTGACCAATAATTGGTTTTCAAATTAACACAATGTCATTTCATCAACATGGTGTGGGTTGTCACACAAGCAACCATCTAACTCACTAGATGATATTGTGTAATGATGGGACTCACATGAAATATCCTCATCATGCAATATTTCCAATTTGTTCTCGTCCGCCAAATCATCCTAGTCATTGCATACCTCCAAACCTTTGTTGTGTGTTGGTACAATTGTGGTTGCATCATCATACATGTCATAAAATATCGAACCCACATCATGGATAGGTGATAGAACATCATTTTCATCAGTAGCATATCCATCGAACACATTATTGTCATCAGCCTCATCGGTTGAATCCAGTGATGTATCACAAGTTTTTGTCCGGTCTTCCTTTACGCACATATCCTAAACATGGCTAGATGCATGCTCCTTCACCTGTTCTTCATGCTCATTTCTCTTCAATTTTTTCCCTGTGCCTTTAAAATAATCCTAGTCCACATTCTTGGGCCAGCATCCGTACTTGAGCGTGAAATAGCTTTTAAAGGGAAAATATGTACATATCTCCTCCCCCAATGCTAGATACTCCTGGAATTGGTAAGTCATGTTTTTAATTGTTGTTAGCATCCTCAAGATTTCAGCCACAGGCTCTGAATCTTTCTCCATATCACTTAATGACATGAGTACAAGCCATACTACCATCCTTCTTATACATGTATGTACATAATCTGATTTCCTTATGTTTCCCCTTGGGCTGGAAATATCTCCAACTTTGATACCATTGTAATGTCCCCAATGGGATTATGTTTAAGTAACTTATTAATCTAAACTTACTTTATTTCCTTAACGTCGCTTTAAAAACATAACATCTCCTAACTAGGTGAGATTAAATGACCCCTTTTGAGTCCTTGTTTCTGTTGGATTTTCAATGAGCTATGGCTCTTGTATCCTCTTTAAAAAAATTGTTTAACTATTACTTGAACCATAACTATTGCAGCAAACCAAGATCACAAGAAGAATAACCATGCACAAGAACACAAGAAGTATCCTGGGAAACACTTCTCAACAAGGGAAGAAAACCCAACTAGTCCTTTGCTATATTCCTCAAGAGAAAGACCTCCCACACCATCACCAAACCTAGCACATAAGAGGGTGTTGTAATTCTCATAATTTCATACCATGACTTCTGAAATCATGAGATGACACAAAATAATAAGTGTGTTTCCTCAATGGGGATTCACCTTTATTTATATAAGTCTTATCACATCAAATGATTTGTCTATTGGCACAATAGGGATGACCTTAATAACTCAAAATATAATTAATAATTACCATATTAATTATCTTTTATATTAATAATCTTTTATATTAATTATCTTTTACATTAAGGTGGGGCCTACTTGTACCCTTTACATTACAAATAAGGTTACAAGTAACTCTGACTCTTG
Source organism: Picea glauca (assembly GCA_000966675.3). Taxonomy (NCBI): domain Eukaryota; kingdom Viridiplantae; phylum Streptophyta; class Pinopsida; order Pinales; family Pinaceae; genus Picea; species Picea glauca. Next base: position 32,642 of record JZKD02S0954463.1, on the reverse strand, counting down.
AACAATATAGCAAGGGATCTCATACACCCACTAGTGCTTAGCCACTAGGGGCACATCCATAGGGATGTCCAGATCTCTGGCTCACTGCATTACATAGAAGAACCACGTTCACATGTGCTCGTCCACAGGCATGTCCACTCAACAGATCTTCTTTCCCATTGCATTACACATGAGAGTCATCTGGAGTTTCATCATCAACTCTCTGCTCAGAGGAAGCTATCTATATGTTCCAGCTCTGTCTCAAATAGGAACCACACACACTTCTCAGGGGTTTTCTCTCAGGTTTGTGTCCTGGAGAATGTATCACATAGTTGCAATCATCAACAGTTTCTTCACTGACAAGCCATAGAAGTCATTTCCACTATAGAACAGGGGAACCCAAAAATGGGGACATGACAAATCCTCCCTTACCAAATATTGTTTGTCCTCAATCAATGCCATCATGACCTGACACTCCATCGACTGAACCAGACTAAAACTAATGATAATCCTTGGGTCCCAAACCAATCTGAAATATGTGGAGCACCTACTGCCCACAATACTATCCTGCAATGTGTTAACACCAAGAGCCTCTTGCAAGTAACAGTTGGTTCTCACATATATACCAATTTCCAAACTGTCAACCCATAGAATCCCAGGATCCCATGCCATCACTTGAAAGGACCCATCATGTTGAAGATGAGCCACTCTGACCCTAAATACATGATCCTCATGCCTAGACGGCATCCTCCATTCCTACATCCACAAGTTGTAAGGCCTCAAATAATTGTTCCCACTATCAAGGATCATGYCCTGCCAATGTATGCAGTYAGGTCAACCAAACCAACTCTAGAAYTAGGCATCTCGTAGAATTTTATGTGGTCACAAACTGATAGGGCATCAATAACACCTAACCTCCAAGTATCAAAAGGGAAAGCCCTAATACTCYGGCACCACCATCCTACTGCAATCATCTAAGCATCGTTCAGAAAATATCTCAACACATCGTCCACAAAGTGCCTCCATGTGAACCTTTCTTGGTCCAKCTTATAAGTGGTAAAGTCACCATGGTACCAAACTAACATGTATGATGTAAAGCACCCTCTACACATAGCCTTGATTTCTCAGGTGCCAACTCAAGAATCCAATCGACTGCTATTGATAAGCTAGACAATCATAATCTACATAAACTCAGTCAACTCCTCAAAATACCACTCCTCCAAGAAACCACTCCTAAGTCTCCCAAAAGTAGAATCTGGTGAATCAAATATGGCCCTCTCATATCTAATAGTAGTTGAACTTTTAAAAAATGTAATCCCAGGGTCCCAAACTAATCCCAGAAAAGAACCACCGTGTTGACGTTGCACCACTCTAATCATCATTTTCATCTCAACACGCCCAGTCTGCATCCTCCTCTCCTAGAACCCCAAGCTGAACTCCCTGAAGGGACAGAAAACACTACCCTGATGATCTGAATTTTAAGCGGGTATATGGTCTAAATTTGGATGCAAAAGTCATAAAGCTACAAAGTTAATGTATTTCCCGTGTGGATCAAGGAAATGCTTACATCCCCATTAATTAATTGGGCTAACAGGTTTCCCATATGGGTCAAAGAGAGTTTCATCTCTCCACTATTGTATTGGGTTTTATTTTCCACTACTTAGTTAGTTGGGTAGTTAGATCTATTATTATAATAATAGAGACTCATTTAATGAGCTCTTCCCATTATTGTATCGGGTTTTATTTTCCACTACTTAGTTAGTTGGTTAGTTAGATCTATTATACTAATAATAGAGACTCATTTAATGAGCTCTTTTTTACTTTGTCCAATGGACCATTTTGTAATGTTATATAAAGGCCTAGCAAGCCTTCTCATAATATCAAGTTACTCATTTTGGCTTCCCTCATATTTTTTTTATTGTTTATTTTGGCTTCTCTCCATGCTTCTTTTCATGCAATATTGGCACGTCTAAGCACCTCCTCTCTCGGCATTCAAACCATCCAGATCTCAACCCCCAAGATCCAGATCAGTGGTATCAGAGCTAATTAATCTCACAATGAACAATAAAAAAATATGAGAGAAGCCAAAATGAGTAACTTGATATTATGAGAAGGCTTGCTAGGCCTTTATATAGCATTACAAAATGGTCCATTGGACAAAGTCAAAAAGATCTCATTAACTGAGTCTCTATTGTTAGTATAATAGATCTAACTACCCAACTAACTAAGTAGTGGAAAATAAAACCCGATACAATAATGGGAAGAGCTCATTAAATGAGTCTTTATTATTATAATAATAGATCTAACTACCCAGATAACTAAGTAGTGGAAAATAAAACCCAATACAATAATGGAGAGATGAGACTCTCTTTGACCCATATGGGCAACCTGTTAGCCCAATTAATGAATGAGGATGTGAGCATCTCCTTGATCCACATGGGAAATCTATTAACTTTATAGCTTTATGACTTTTGCATCCGAATTTAGAACATATACCCCCTTAAAATTCGGATCACTTGAATCCTCCCTTGTGAAGGTGTCTCAGTGAAGTATAACTCTACAAATCCATGGTTTGCCTTAAGTCTGTCTTGCCATATAGAGCAAGTCTTGACCTCCCCTCTACTGACATCCAAAAAATAAAGCATATTGATCATTGTCACATATTTGTCGATCATCATTCATGGTGTTGTCAATCATCATCATCTTAATCAATCTATAACTTATATGAATTCCTAGATCCCACCACCGAATTAGAAGTCCACCACTCCCAATACCTACTAGCTATTGCAGTTCCATCAGAGTCAAAATGGGCAAAGTCTCTTGTATGCCAACATCTCGTGGAAACCAAGTACTAGGAATCAACTATGTGCCTGTAATTTTGTTCAACTCCTACCAAACTGTACCAGGAAATCTATTATCCCAATCACTGTCAATATACTCAAGTAATCCATGGAGTCTAAAAACCTCCTTGGAAAGTATCATGTCACATGTGGTGCCTCATACTCATACGAGTACCCAGAATTCCCTATCAAAGGTGAACAACACATAGCCCTCATAATATTCTCCCTAAGTTTGGACTCAGGGACTACATGTGTGCGACCTCCAAAGTGGATAATGTCATCAACCATCCTATCAGTTGAATTCTATGTGAACCAATCCAATACAATCTGGATCTCCTCTTATGCTTTGACCACATAGCTCAAATGAAATAAATATGACCTTGCTATAATCCCTCCTACCTCACCCGATTGACTTAGGTGAACCCTCCATGTCTTGTTGAATATACCATTGGAATCAAAAGATATCACTAGATTCCACTTCCACTTCCTACAAGACTGGAAATTGTCAAGTGTGTTGTTCAATTCCCATGCTAAGACCAAGAACTCAAGGTAACATCTGAAAGAAATCCTGCAGGAAGCCTACTCTCTGTCCCTCCTCTGGTGACATCCCATTTGAATATTTATCTTCGAGGAATATACATCTCCATGAGGCTCATCCATCCACTCATCGATCCTGGGTGAATCAAACTCAATGACATGTCTGAAATCCCTGCCTCGAGGTCTCCTCGAGGGAATCATTCCAAAAACCCATTGTATACCATCATACACATTTGTATACTATTGTATACCATTGCACACTCATGTATCATCATTTACCTTCTTGTATACTATATGTTCCACTGTATCACTCACTCCACTAATATGAACTGAACCTGGATCCCAAAGTGATGTTTCCACATCTGTCCTATACTCAATCCCCCAATCAACTCATGCATATACTTCCTTGTTGGTTGGTCCACAAGAAATTTTCTCAACTACATCCTTTATAGCTAAGCCTTGAGCCCAAAGAAAGGTCTCATGATCCCTACAATGCAAAATAAGCTTACTTTCAAAACCCTTTATATCAAACCTCTCCTTAAACATCTGCAACTATGAATGATCCTTGTGCAAAATCATCACAAGAGGTTCCTCCCTCGGGTCATGAGTGCCACTCACGCCCTCATGTTTTGTTACTGACATCAATGATAGAATATATGTTGTTGTCAATGATGAAGAGTGTGACAAACCAAGCTGGTAACAAAGCTCTACAATCTCCCTTTCCTTGTCTTCAGTGAACTTAAGAGAAAAGTTGATATCCATGAACAGATGCAAATAATTGGATTTCATCTGCTCTGGTGCATGTTAGAAAAACAGGACCATGGAGCAATAAAATAAAACAAATGTGGAAACAAAACACAGAAGATACACAATACAATAGAGACACAGATTTACATGGTTCACCTGGTGTGGGCTACGTCCACCAGAGAAATTGCCAGGTCCTTCCTTTATTATTATCCAGCATATGAAGGGATACAACCTATAGCAAACCCGTTGTAACTTCCTCTT
>JZKD02S0954462.1:916503-929513 GCA_000966675.3 Picea glauca | reverse complement strand
CACATAATATATACACGGAGACAAATTTTCATGAGGAAACCCATAAAGGGAGAAAACCTCTTCTTCTTTGAAATGATAGGCAGTGTTTTAAGTTCTGTACATCATCTATAATTGATCACCAACTCAATGTGAGGCTACTACCTTTGTTTTACAAGATTCAACTTATTTGAGAGCACCAACTCTATGGTTTCTCTAGCACACACAAGAAGGAAGTAACAACTCCCTAAGTGCTCCAACACCAACTGGATCACCAACTTCCAGTCACCCAGGCACCAACCTGTATAACAGAGAACATCTGTTCGCCCTTAGACCACCCTGCCACCTTGGTTTTTTTGGCTGCAACCAGATGGAAGCTACAATTCCCTGTTTTCAAGCACCCACTTGAACCTCTGAGGAAAATAGTCCTCCCTAGAACCTCCCTACCACCCTTATTACAAATAAATGATTGAATAACCAACAACTCGGATAAATCAATTCTTACCACTTCTTCATTGTTCTGCAATTCTTCTCTGCTACACTATTCTTCTACTTTGTTCATATTTGGCTTGACTTGTTGTCTTTGTCTATCTGTTCTTTCTCTGTCCTTCTCATGTTATTTGATATGTGCACATTCTACTCTCTTCATCTTTTCTCTTTTGTTCAGCTTATGTTCCTTATCTCTGAGCTTTCTTCACACTGTGCATGTTATAGTTTTACCTTTCTACAGTTCAACTTATTTTTCAGTCAGAACAACCAACCATACACAGTCGCTTCATATCTCCTTTTATTCACACACGCCTCATCAGTTACACCTCGAGTCTTCTTGGTCAAAAAATGCCTTAGCAACTGAATCGCTAACCGATCAAGAATCATGAATCTGTTTTGCTAATTGAATCATAACTGATTAATTAACATTGAAGTGCAACAATAGCCCTCCAATCATATTCAAATTCTCTTTCACCATTGGATTAAATCGACAGGGTTTCATTTTTATCCCATATGCCCACTGGTTGTGACCGAGCGCTAAATAGAATTTGAATTTCGTGATCTCGCATCTCGGGATTCCTATGATAAAGGATCTCGACACTCCAAGTCACGATCGCTGAGACTCCGAGACGGACCTTAGCACCGCTAGCTTCTTCCCCTCACATGACCACCGGTGGTGACCACAAGCTACACCAAAAGGCACTTCGTATTTCACGAACTTACAAACTTCATCGATCCTGATCAATGGTTGAGATCTCCGTTGAACCGACGGTCCAGATCTCATCGCGATTCCTGTGATGAAGGGTCTTGATGCTTCAAGTTGCGAATGCTGAGATGGAACTTAGCAATTATCTCCTTCCCTTAAGCCTTCAACGATGTGACCTTGAGATATGACCACTCACCAGTCAAACGAGCACTTTTCTCCTTTGACTTTCTAGTCAACGAAACGATGATCTTTCACCATGTGTTATATGGAACCAACGATCTAGATATTATCGTGATTTCACCACATTTCCTTCTTGAATCAACGATCAAGATTGTTATCGCAATTTCGCATATTGTGAGTTTGAACCTCTATACTTTAGATTTCCTGATCTGTGAAAATCCGAAATGAAACATTTGTCATGCTTTGACTATTTTCCTCCTTCTGAGCTTAGACTGTTGATCTTGCCATTATCGTTATGCTAAAGATCACGCTGCTCTTTTCCATCTGATCATGCTGATCTTCACCATCAATGACAAACACACACCATCAATGACAAACATGCATACTCTGCCTTTGTCTAAAAACATGCCAACAAAAATAAAGGACAATAATGATGAAATTAGATTATCAAGTGAATGTGTTAGGTAAAAATGTGCAGGATATGCACCTACATATACGTGAATGTATATACGTGATCATAAGGATGATTGGAATATCCTTGGGAAAAGCATATAGAAGTCTGATATGTTCATGTGTGTGAATGACATGGAAAATGTGTAATCAATAAGCTAGCATGATTAATACTTAGCGGTGTTTAATTATGCTTGACTACATGGGTTTAATGTATTGTGGACCTTCCTAATATGAAGCTTTATATTAATACCAATTATGTATGAATGATATTAAACATGCAAGTGATGCACGTGTATGATTAAGGAGTATAGTTTTAGGTAGTGGGACCATATGGTTTCCCTGATGAGTGAAATATAAAGCAAGAATTGCTCTTATCCATATTAAACAAATACTATGGATGCATGGTTGACTCCAATTTGAAGATTGATGAAAGTTTTGTTCCAAGTAATAGATTGAGGGGAATGTATCCCCTTTCCTTAGGAAATACCAATATAACTAGATAGAATGGTAAATGAGCAAAGATGCATGTCATAATAAGAAGCAAGTGATTATGCCTTTGAGATTCAGATGAGAAGGATTGCGAACGATCCTCAGTTGCTTGATCTTAAAATTAAAGATGCATGTGGGCTATGAGGTATAATTATGACAACTACTTGCAGGCTTAGGAATATGAATATGATTAAGTACATCATGGATGTAAGTTAACAAAAACCATAATATGCATGAATACATAATTGGGTACATGACAAGGATGCATGTTTATATTACTTAAGGAATATTTGGTAAATGGATAAAGCTAACTCAAGGCTGAGTCCATCATAGATAGTGATGGACGTTCAATAAGGAAGTTGCATGTTGAAGGAGTTCCCTATGAAGAAACCATGTAAGGAATCTGTCAAAAGAATAGAGTCACCACCCTAATGACTATTGAAGGTTGGGCAATGGGATGCAAAGACTGCCTATATAGGAATCCTGGATTACCCTCTTAAAAAATTAAAATTTGTAGGTGGAATACTAATAACTAAATGTTAACCACTCTAATAACCGAATAATAATGTGCAGGATGCACAGGTTCATGGCCCACTATGTACAAAAATCTTTCTACTAAGCATGTTGTTGTATCCAAAAGGGTTAGAGTGAGGCCTAACCAAGGCTTCTTAAGGGAAAGATTAGGAAGATCCCAACAGGGAGTAAGCTACAAAATCATAGAAAAGACAGTGAGACTGTAGAAGTAACTTAGTTGGGATGAAAAGTCCCAAGCGATGTAGAAAGAATTTTAAGAATGGGAGAGCCCTCTTTCTTTTCCTTCTGTGTATTGTGTTTCCTCTTAAATGAGAAAGTGGATTTACTAATGAAAGTAAATGTTTTAACATCATAGTGATGATGATTGTGTTACTGCAGAAACAATTGAGAACTGTTTGTATTTCATTCATGGAGACCCTTGAAGATAATGTGATGAAGTGCATAAAGATATGCTAGGACATTTTGAATAAGTTATGAATTTGGATGTTATGATACATGCATTTTAATTGATGTTACAATTAATGATGCATGTTGTGTATAGAAAGGAATTGGAACTGTCGAGGAAGATGGTTACCAATGATGGGAAATCTTAAGCAGAGGATGACCATGGTAAGTTTTCGGTCGAAAGATTGTTGACAAGACTATAAGAATCCCCCTAAAAGCATTGTTGATGAGGTAAAAATAAAAATAGAAAAAAATCAGAAAGAGGGTACTAACAAGAAAGAACATGTATGAAAAGATTGGGAAAGAATCCTTTCTGAAATATTTTATTGTCTAATGTTGTGCACAAAATTTCAAAAGGGAAATTGTATACCATGGATACCCAAGTAGGCTATGATTCAGAAAGGAGAACCCGAATGATGGAGGTGTGAACCTCTGGAAGTGAAGACTAACTGTATGATGCAATAACACTTGAATCAAATGATCTCTATTGACTAAAAAGGTCAAAAACCTTTACTAAGAAATCGTAGAAATCCCTTCGATCAACTACAGATTGAGATCATAAAGATCGTGAAACAAAACCCTGATCGAATCAAGTTAATCGAGAACCTGACAGAGGAGATGAATGTGAGTCATTCATCGTAAGGAAACCGATCTCAGTCACCAGATCGGTTTCAAGATCCATTGGAGTTAACGGATCAAATGTTAGTTGCTCGATAAGATCAATGGTCCGCATTCATTGCAGGGATTGAATAGGCGCACATGTTAACGATGGAGTCTGTTCTCATAATTTAAACTCAATACAATTTTGTTTTGATTTTGTGGACCAATCATAGATCGGACGACCCACATCTATTGCGGATATTAGAAGGATAACTAAACCACAAACTAGTTGAGGTTTCACAATCACTTGTAGCCATTGGATCTGGGGGAAGACGGATCATCATCATCGAATTACAGACAAGTGGTTTATCCAGGATCATAGCACCCAGACACGGGAGCTGAAAGGGTAACACCTGAAAAGAATAGAACTAAGGTCATAACTCTTGATCGCGTGAAGACAAAACAAAGTTCCTACGTGCCAGTCAAGGAAGGTAGAGTTTATCACTCTACGTTAGACTGTGGTCACGAGGGCTGGTTCTATGGGAATCGTGGTGCTCACAGTTAGGACATTGCATGGAATGCCTTGAGGGAATGTATGTTCGCATAAGAGGGAAGACAATGGAATTTTCAATAAGAAAGGAGGACCTCCCAATGTTTTACTTACATTATGTAAGAGTTGAAGGGAAATGTATTGGGTGGCCATAAGTGTTGGCACACTAGTTATTAATGAATGAATAATTCTTAAAGGAATTCATGTGAAAGTTTTGAGTTTCATGTGTACTTATTTGGGATCATGATCAGCCTATAGCAGGAAGCATGGTCCTGTTGTAAGAGTGAATGAAAATGAATAAGCCATGTGGTGAAGAGGTTGGTTAAATTAGAACACATAATGGCCAAGAAACTATCATAAAATGTGACAAAATTGAAATCAATGCAAGAAGTGTATTGGGTATGAATGTGGTCATGAATACTGGCACATTCACTAAAGTCGGTCGATATCTGAATTACATTATGAAAATTTGGTAGGCTGAAACGATGCATAGGTAAGGGATGATGTATCCTTTTGCTTTGTATCCTTGAATAGATGAAACTAACTTGGACTATTAGTACGCTTGATTTTGAAATGGTAATGTGCATGAAAACTAACAATTTTTTTGGCTGAGGAATGTTGAAATTGCAGGAGGAAATGGGTCTTGGATATGGAAGTATTGTAAGCCCATAAGGAAGACCAATTGCCTACTAAGCCAAACTGCAAGGAACAGTATTTCCTATTTGAGAAAGTGAATTTGATTGTTAGTATGCACAATTCTGAAATGGTTTGTGATGACGTTATAAAGGTACAATAAAATGTATGTGCACAGAAACTAACAATTTGTTGGGTTGATTGAAGTTGAAAGTGTAGGAAGCAAAGGAGTCTTGAATATGTAAACATTGTAAGCCATAAGGAATACCAATTGTCTGTTGATCCAAACCGCTATGGGAAGGAAAGTCCCATAATTATGAATCTGTTTCTTGTGCGAAACAAATATGGAAACAAAATGTTGAATTTGGATATCTGTGGATCACAGATTTACAAGAAAATTTTGAATTTAAAATTTATGATGATGTCTCGTAAATTTTTATATGCCTGTGATATTGGTGAGAAAGAGTATAAAGTTTAAAATGATCACATGAAATAGAAATTGACTTGGGAGAAGCAGAGTAACCTTCGTCCCTATCTATGATTGAGTTGGGAAAAAGAGAGTAACCTTCATCCCTAACTTTAGCTGGGTCGAAAGGCTGTCAAGCTGAAAAAGCATGAAAAATGGCTACTACTGAGCCATGAGAACCCTATGATAAGCCATGATCGCCTAAAATATATTGTATTGAGGTAACACAAGTTAGAGGGATGCCTTAGCAGAGCAAGTATGAGGGAAGCCTCGACTGTAAGACCTGATAGAGTCTCTAGAATTATTTATGTGAGAGAAAACCTTGGCAGGGCAAGATGGATCACCCGAGGGACTGTATAGTAGTGAAGGGGATGCATGAGCCTGGGCCTGGAGGCTGAGAAACTAAAAGGAAGAGGAGACCTTAATAGTTCTTGTAAACTATTGGGATCATGCACACGGTGGGTAGTTCTTGTTGTGTGAGAAAACCTTGCAAGGCAATATGGATCACCTGAGGGACTATATAGAAGAGAAGGGGATGCCTGAGCATGGGCCGAGAGGGTGAATGACCGCAAGGAAAATAAAAAATTGATAGTTATTATAAACTACTGAATGGGATCATGCACCTAATGGGTATGTCAAGGAAAAACAATGAGCCTGGATAACAAAACAACCATGTGGATACAAATCCACAAACTGTGAAGATAATTATTGTGCTAAGATTATGAAAAATCTTCCTAGAAATTTTTATGCAATGTTTTTGCATAAGACTATGATTAACGTGTTTGATTTTCCAAGAATTATTGAAAGAAGGTGACAAATATTAAGGGTCTGAAAAAGGACCTGACCAAGAGAGAAAGATCAATATTTTTGAAACAACTGAATGAGAAAGGCATGACAGGTGTTTTTGAGGAAGAACACTGAGGATGGTGTTCCTTTAAGGGGGAGGGAATTGTAACACCCTATTTCCCCCAGTTTGTAATTAATCATAAAATAGGAATTACCATGCCAAAACATGTGGAAAATGTAAATGTATTATTGTTTGATTTTTCAATAATTGACTGGTGGGGGTGAAGCCTTGAAAGTAGTGGCCATGATATCCCTAGAGGAATCATGTGAAAACTATACGAGAGAGTTCATTATATCAAATAACCCCAAATTTCCCTTGATGAGGATGATAAACCTCCTTTGGATCTCAAGGAGAGAAATTAGTTAAGGAAGAAAAGACTAGTGGTTCAATTATCAACTACCCCCATGAAAGGGAGAATGGGCTAGCTATAGAATGTCAACCTGAAGTACCACAGAGACCTGTAGACCCGAGCTTCCTTCTGATAGAAGGAACGTGATGGTTCAAGAACCTTCCAAAAGGAGGAAGGTAAGATAGATATACATGGACAACCAAAGAGGACATGGAGAGGAGAGAGAAAGATTGTAAGGGAGTGGCGTAGAGATCTCCAGTGAGAGGAAAAATAGAAGGCTATGAGTTTGATGTTGAGTGAGCATATGATAAACCTTGTCGAGGCCATAACAAAGAGAGATAAATCCTTGAAAGTTTGTATATAACAGAACCTGAGCAAAAGATGGAACAGAGAAAGGATCCTTGAGAACTGCGAGAGTTCCCTGGTGATATCATGGCTTGGAACAGGGGTGGCCAGAGTGTTAATAATGAATGCCTCTGAGCCTATGGTAGGGTGGAGGGATGAACACCCACAGTCAGTTAGTTGGTGACAACCTGTAATAGATAAGTAATCACATATCTGGTGTGTTTAAGTAGTACTGTGAGTTAAAGTTAGATATGTTGTGAATGACCTAGAGATGGTTATGATTTCTTAACGATTCATACTGTATTCCTTATTTTGTATCTACCTGATTGTGTAAATAGGAAAGTAGGAAATCATATGGATAGGACATGTATTATACTTGTAGATGCTTGTGTCATGTGGTGGCATAAGGCAGAGTCATGAATTGTGTGTTCATCGACCGTGGACACAGTTTCATGTATGAATGTCAACCTTCCTAATCATTTTGAGTCCCTTAGAGGACGAAGTCTGTTAACCTTAGGAGAGGTAGTCCATATATGCACAGGCTCCCTGGGAGGCAAGTAGAGACCGAGACCCACTTAAGTCCTAGACTTAATGAATGAATGCAAGGGGTGCACGAAAGACTCTTCTAAGATTCAAGTGCAAGAGAAACAACGCAAAGATATTAAGTCCTTCATAACTAATGAAGCTCAGGAAGGATAATGAGATTTAAGTATTGAAAGGGAATATTATTTCGTTTGGAAGATGAATGGACGAGATCCTTTTGGGAGGATTTGAGGTATGTCATGATCATTAGATTTGGAGAAGGAGCGTAGGCATTAATGCCTTGACTCCGTTAGCCTTCGCAACTTCGATGAGCATTGGTAGCCATCGTGAAGGGGAAAGATCCTCTAAAATCCGAAACCAGAAGTTGCGATGCGACCTGGACCGTAGATCCAAGGATCTATCAGGATCCACCTTGACTGTTGGATCTGCTAGGTTGGGAGTTCATGCATCGGGAAGATTACGGGTTGGTGCATCCAAAACCCCTGAAACCCAAAGTCATGAAATAACGTGGATCATTGATCTAAGGATCTATCAGGTTCTACCTTGACTGTTGGATCTACTAGTTTGGGAGTTTGCGCATCAGGAAGATTACGGGTTGGTGTAGCCAAAACCCATGAAACTCGAAGTCACGAAGCACCATGGACTGTAGATATAAGGACCCTTCGGTACCCCTCTCAACCATTGAATCAAGGAAATGTGGGTATCATATCGAGAGCACGTAGGGATGCACGTGTTGAATGATGGTGTTTCCAGGAGTGGTGCAACATTGGAACCCCAGGAGCAGATTGTGAACCATCCATCGCGACAGGACACATGGTGGGAGATCAACACTTTGTTGACTCACAATTGGAGAGAGTCAAAGATAAAGTTGTTGGAAAAATCAAATTCTACACTCACGAGTTAATATAAGCCGTTAGATCGTGGATAATTATGAGCCATCGATCTGACACCAGGAGTTTGGGGATCGGGAAATCAGAGGTGAACTCCTTTCCAATTCCCCAATACACGAAGTCCCAAAGCGCCTTTTAGGTAGGCATATGGTCACAGCCTATGGTCACATGAGAGGAAGGGGATTATTCAAGAGAATAACTCCCTTTATGTAGCTTTCCTAGGAAGGGAAAAGGTGCCTCAAGGAAAAGCGCATGCCAGGGGATTAAAAGGACCTGCAGATTTGTTTCGTGGAGGTTCTAGCAGGGACCTGAAGAGCTTCTTTAGCTCAGGAATAAGAGGCAATCCATTGACTGAGAGGTTAGCAGGCCCGCTGAGTTCGAATATTGTGGGTTGCATGAGGAAAAAGAAATTTTTTTATTATGACCTATCGTGGGTGCGCGACACCAATAATGGTGGAAATTATGGTTGAAGGAAGTCAACATTGAACACTGGGTGTAGGCCAAGGGAGGGTGGAGTGTTTAGCTCAAAAGAATTGCTACCCACAAACTTGGTGATAATTTAAGGCCCATAGTAAAGAAGGTGGATATTCCGATGGGGCTAAGGAAATTGTTGTCCCGGTCAGAGATGATGGTAGGTGGTATCCCAAAGTGGACCCACACTTGTTCAAAGAAGAGCTTGGTTGTATCTGTCGTTGTGATATTCTTCTTGCAAGCTGTGAGGATGGACATATTTGGAAACCGATCAACAACCAAAAAGATGTAGTCATTTCCTTGCTTGGTGGATGAAAGGACTAACATATAATCCATTGAGATGGATTCCCAAGGCTTCTCAGGAGTAGAAAGAGGGGTTTATAAGCCTTTATTCTTGATGGATGGCTTGGAAATGGCACAGGAAGTGCACAATATGATATACTTGCTGACATCGTGTCAAATTTTTGGCCAGTAAAGATGTTTCTGAAGAATGACCATAGTTTTCTCCACGCCAAAATGTCTTTCCATCCGACTGTAGTGGACTTCCCAAATCATCTTTTCACGCTCACTTGTAGGAACACAAAGATGGCCCAAGTGGCATAAGAGTCTATCTTGAATGTGAAAATCGGTGGCAGTCATGCCTGCACCCAATAGTTGATAGGTGGTGGTGAAGTCTGAATCTTGCTGATAAAGTTGGTTCCACTCATATGCTTCATGTCCACAGGAATGGAGCACAGTGGTGAGTGAAACCATAGGACATCGAATGAGGTAGTCAATGACATGATTTGAGATACCTGTCTTATACTTGATGTTGAGATGGAACTATTGTAGGTAGGTGGGACACTTCTGATGGCGGTCATTCTACAATTTCCCCTATGTCTGTATGAATTGTAGAGGCTTGTGATCAGTGTGGATGATTGTCTCTTTTCCCAGAATGTAATGTTTCCATTCAAGATAATCTTTTACAATGGAATAAATTTCATTTTCATAGGTGGGGTATTTCTGGATAATATTTGAGAGTGTCTCACTATGGTATGCCACTGGATGACCATGTTGAGTGAGAACTGCTCCCACAACATAGTCATACGCATCAGTCTCAATATCGAATGGTTGAGAAAGATCAAGAAAGGAGAGTACTGGATCTGATCACAAGTGATGCTTCAGATCATCGAATGCTCATTGTTGTTCCTTCCCCCACACGAACTTGGCTCTCGCACTGCTCTTGGTCACCTGATTGAGGGCTGATGCAATATGAGAGAATCCCAATACAAACCGTTGGTATAAGTTAGCTAGTCCCAAGAATCTCCGAAGCTTGGTCAGTGTGGTCGGGGTTGGCCAGTCACAGATGACTTGGATCTTAGCTGGATCAACATGAAACCCATGCTCATCAACAATGTAGCCTAATTATTGGACCCTATTCATACCAAAAGAGTAGTTTTCCAAGTTGGCATATTGCTTGTGCTTCCGCAGAGTGCTCAAAACCTGTCAAATATGCCACATGTGTTCCTCCCATGTTATACTGAAGATGAGTATGTCATCCAAATATACCACCAGAAAGGAGTTGGTGAAGGGTCTCAATACATCATCCATCAACCTCATGAAAGTGGTTGGTTCATTTGCTAAGCCAAAGGGCATGACTAGACATTTGAAGAGACCTTCTTTATATTTTAAGGTTGTATTCCATACATGATTTAGTTCAATGGGAACTTGGTGGTAGCCATACTTTAGGTCAATCTTGTTGAAGAACCTTTCCCCCTTGAGTTGGTCAAGACTGTCATCAATCCTGGGAATGGGGTATCGGTTCTTGACTATGATTTTTTTAATGCTTTGTAATCAATACAGAGTTGCCAAGTCCCATCCTTCTTCTTCACCAGTACAAACAAGATTCCGCAAGGGGAGGATTCAGGTCTGATGTGTCCCTTTTGAAGAATCTCTTAGATTTGATGCCTGATTTCATCATTTTCCATCAACGAATGATGATAGACTGGTCCATTAGGTAGAGGAGTGTTGGGGGTCAGATCAATTGGATATTTGAATTTTGATTGTGTTGGTACCCCTGTAGGTGAGGAGAAGATGTCTCTATATTCTTCCACGATCCCGTCCACTTGCTTCTGCTACAAAGAAAGGCTTTGCGTAGAGGCCACGGATGTGGCGATGACCTTTTGCTTACTATGAGCATGGATCACAAAGAAGGTGAACTTCCCGATATGTGAGATGACCTTACTGCAGTGATTAGCATATATTAAAGAAATAACAGTAGGTGACGCTACCTCTGCTATCCTATACAATTGTCTACCCAAAGTAATAATAACACTATGGGATCTAGAATCATACACAACATGACGTTTCTATAAATATGGTTGTCCTAAAAGAAAATCACAAAATTCAAGGGGAGAAATATCACAAAGTACCTCATATTTGAAAGGTTTGATGTCGTAGGAAAGATGACACTGTTGGCTGACACAAAGATATCTTCCTTAGCAAAGCCAACCGATGGTGTAGGGTTGCGGGTGTGGTGTCGTTGGCATCTCCAAACGCTTGATGACCTCTGATAAAATCAGGTTCTTCTGACTATTGCTATCAACAATGAAATGAAGTGGATCTCCTTTTACCCACATATGTGAGTGAAAGAGGCATCCCCCTTCCTATGGTTCTTCTTATTCACTTGACTGAACTTTGGCGGTAGCGACAGTGGCATTGGATTCAACATCAATAATCTGCTTCCCTCCTTCAAGATTCAAATCGGAATCAGAATCGGCCTCTCAATCAGAATCCTTTAGTTTGGCCATTAGGGACTTCTTGGAGAAACATTCTTTGATGTTGTGCCAAGGGATTTCATGGTACTCACACCATTGCCCCATGTCCTTCTTCATATTCTCAATGCCCTTCTTTTGTTGTGGCTTGGAATGGTTGTCCTGACGGAGACCATCTTGACTTGGTCCCTTTCTGTGTGGGTTGGGGTTGCCTTTGCCCTGCTTCGGCTGTGAGGGGTTTGCACATCGAAACTCTCTCGTTTTCTTCTTAAACTTCTGCTCGATCTTGACAACGTATCTATAAGCCGTGCCAAATGAGGCAATGTCTAGAAGCTCCATTTCTCTTTGAATGTATCTATGAAAACAACCATTGTATTTGAGCACCAGATGACGCTGAGAGTCTTTTATACCTAATTTGGTGCATAGGTTATGGAAAATATTGGTGAAATTTGGTACTGTCTGGTCCCTTTCATGACGTAGGGTGGTCCATTTGGTGAAATGGTCCTTGTAGCTTCCAACAATGTAGTATTGTTCTTTAATGGCGTCCCAGAAGGAATCCCATGTAGGGGCCACCACAAAAATTTCATATTCCTCTACGAACCTTTTCTCAAAGTAAGTATCCCACTAGTATTTAACATGGGGAACGAACTTGAGGAGTGAAAAAGTGATATTTTACCTATCGAAAAAATTGTGGACCGAAATATACCCTTCGAGAAGATTCAACCATGTATCTACAACATCCTCATCTATCAATCCTTCAAATAATGGAATATCAAAATTTACATGTACCTTGAAGGGAGTTTCATGGCCACTTGATGAAGATGCTTCTCCTGTGGGTAATCATCAAAGTATCTTCATGAATTTTTCCATCATTTTGTTAATTTCTCACGAGAGGGATTCCTCGAGCAACATTTTAATATGATCTCCTTCTCCATCATCTTTATTTTTCATCCCCCATGGGTTGATTTCGGGCTCGGCATGACCGATATTGCAATGGCTTGATGGGTTTGAGTTTGATGGGTTTGAGTCCCAACTTCTTGTACCCAGATCTTGTCGGGGACATGCATGAAGAAAAATAAATGAAGAGAAGACCACTCTAATAACACTGATCCAGATTTAGGAGCGGAACAAACTGATTAACAAACTAAATACAATAAACACAGAGATATGAAAAATTTTAAGCCCTAATATTGGCTCATTACCCCTTAATTGGGGCATATTATATTACTAATGTTATTTTATTTATGTCGGCTTTAGGCCATTAGTTGTAATTATACCTCCTAGTCTCCTAT
>JZKD02S0954462.1:890934-902097 GCA_000966675.3 Picea glauca | reverse complement strand
GTTAGAGAGTGGGCTATTTTGGCTCTCATATTGAGTTTTTGTATCAAAGATTATATGGAAGAAGGAGATATTATGATTTAAATCCCTTAACTATTGTATGGGGTTATAAGGAGTTTGTATTGATCTTATGAATTGAGTAGAGAAGACTGTGTCATGGTTCCCCCCTATATTTTATGTATTATGTGTGTTGATTTGAATGTCAAATGAATGTATGATTATTTCATTAAATTTACATGTTTGTTTTTCTTATCATTCAAATATATTTCTGTAATGTTCATCAATGTCTCTAGAGAGACCTTATCCATGTTAGGATATTGAATATACTGATGCACTGTTGGCCTATGTTTAGAACCTAGTGTCTGAAATTATCACTCACAATTCATTCATTTTCCAAGAAAATATGAATCTATTGAATAAATAACATATATGTCATGAAGATAATCACAATGGGAGGTACACGATTGAATTACTAAAAGAAAAATCTAGTTCACAGAGAAAGAAACAAAGATCCTTCTACACATAGACCCTAAACCATGCAAGGACCAGTTCCTTTACTATAACAATGACCCATAATGTATCATGATATAATTTTTCACCTATATTAGTACTTTATGGGTGGAAAACTCAGAGTAATTGGCTTCCAAGACCCATTTTAGTGGCAGGTCCTAGTTTGGAAAATTGAGGTCTAGAACCTTCCAGAGCCATTTTGATTAATTAAATGGAATTTTTTGGAATTACAACTTCCAAAACTTACCCTTGCACCCTCGACATTGTTATACACATCAATACATTTACAATAGTGCGAAGATCACCTCAATCAGAGCTGGTATGTGAAATTTATTCATCCCACAAGTTGGCCTCCCTTGTTGGTCACCTTGGTATGACTCGATGTCACATCAACCCTCATTACTCACATATATGGAGATGGCCATGTGTGGGATTACAAGAATATTTTAGAAGGTCCAAAACTTATCACTAATTGAGGGTTGAGGATGCAAGAACCCTAACCCTAGGCGACTATCAAGCTATGTTAAATATTGGGATGCTAGAATGAGAAAAGGGTTCTATTCTTTAGCATGGTACTTGTTCCATAGTTGAGAAAAGTAGCTAGGAGTGGTATTTTAAGAGCATAATAGAGGAGGAAAATATTTAATTGCATCCATATAGGCCATAGTGTCAAAGGAAACTCCATAGTGAGTGTCCCTTTCTTTTAACTTGCTATTCATAACTAAAGAAAAGAGAGTAAAGCATAAGGCTCACCTTCTAACTGGGTTTTATCCGGTATTTAGTTTCCAAGGATACTCCTTGTATTCATTTAGTTTGGATGGAGTGTATATTCACCTGTTCTTTCAATTTCATATTCATTTCTTTTCATGAATTTGAGCATTAAGATAGTAATAACTAATTGCATACCTAAGGAAATAAATTGCATAATCTAAGATTTCAAAGTATTACAAGATCTGTTGTGAAGAACTTTCCTAGTGGAATATACACAACAATTTGCACATCATATTGGTATCAAAATAGTTTTCTTTTGAGTATTTGGGGAAAGATGCAAGATATAGGAATTGTATTAAGAAGAAAGTCGCAAAACCTTAGACATGGAAGAAGACTCTATTCACAAAAACCCTTGAGATCTAGCAAAAGAGACATTTGTGAGGCTGTAAAAGCAAGTTGATGATATCTATCACAATATGACCCTCCTCATGGAGGCTCTAACAAATAAGACTAGAATTTTTGGGGAGGTTGGAGACTCTTACTTAGAGACTAGATCAGAAGAAAAAACGGGAGATAATGAAGACCCCAAAAAGTTAGTTGAGGAAAGAGCCCAAGAAAGAGAAGCCGATTTCTAGTGCCACTACCCCTTCACAATGTTTATTTAAAATGGAAGAAAAAGTGGATATCAAGCCATAGCAAGGTGAGATTGATGCAATAAATTTGAATGAATGGTTGCAACAGTTAGAGGTCTATTTCAATGTCCACCATATAGAAGAAGAGAAGAAGATTTTGTTTAGCAAATTGAAATTAGAGGACAATGCATTAACCCAGTAGGAAATTCACATGGAAACACATTAGTTGGAGGGCGATCCGCCAATAATTAAGTGGGAGGATTTCAAAACCCTCATTAAGTCCTAGTTATCACCTATTGGGTATATAGAGGAACAATGGATCCAGAAAAAGGAAGGGGTAGTATGTGCAAGAGTACACCACCAAATTTAGGAATATGGATATCATGTTGGGTATCTCTCCCAATAACATATATGTACTTATAAAATATTTGAGGGGTCTACATAGTTATTTGTGAAATAATGTAACACTCTTTAATCTCACGACAATTGATGAGGCCTATGTGCAAGAACAATATCTGGAAAATATAGGCTACAAGAAAGGACAACCAAGTGGTTTTGAATAGAAATATCACCAAGACACTTCCAAGGAGGGAAATAGGAAGTGGAAAGGAAAAGACAAGAATATGCAACGAATGAATATTAATGCAAGGATCCAAGTAATCATTATAACCATTTCAATATTGATGGTCACAATGAAGAAAAGTATTGGAAACTACATCTAGAGATGAACCCTAAGAATTGTAAGAAGGATGCCAAGAAGAAGAAACTTCTTGAAAGAGATTCAAGCAATGGGTAGAGAGCATCTCAAATGTGGATGAGAATATTTCCTACACTTCAGTTTAGAAGGAGGTGAAGCTAAGTAGCCTTCATCATAAGGAAGAGAAGTAGATGATAAAAATATTCCATATCAACATATAGGTCAAGAATACCAAGGTAGATGCTCTATTTGATTATGGTTCATAGGCCAATCTCATAAAAACTGATCTATTTAGAAAGCTTGGGTTGGAGGTTCATGATCATCCAAGCCCATACCCATTGGGTGGGTAAAAAACGGATGCAAAAATCAAGGTCACAAAATAACGTAAGATCAAATTTGTTGTAATTGTAGATTTTATTGATGAGGTGGAGTTAGATGTAGTACCCCTTGATGTGTGTTTTGGAAGCCCCTACATGTATACGATGGATGCAATATTCATGAGGAGGGATAAATAGTACTTCCTAATCAAGGATGGGATGTATTTCATCATCAATGCACATAAAGGTAAATTTAATATCTCACTAGAAAGTGCCAACCAATATACAAAGTTGATTAGTTCAAGTAAGAAGTATGTTTGATTTTCTTATGAGAGAATTAGTAAAGTAAAGGCATCCTTGGAGGGATGTACTCAAAATAAAAAACAAAATTTGGAGGAGTTGTCGTAGGAATACAAAGAAGTGTTCTAGGAGACTAACGGGATACCACCTAAGAAGAAAGTGGAGCATGGGATACAATTGTTGCATGAATCTCCATTACCAAGTATTTGGCTATATAGATAGTTTATTTTGGAAGAAGATGAAGTGAAGAAGAATTTGTAGAAACTACTCGAGTAGGGAGTGATTCGACCAAGCACTTAACCATGTGGTTCACATATCATCATCATACCAAAGAAGGATGGGAATTTGAGGATGTGTATCAACTACAAATATTTGAACAATATTACACTCAAGAATTGGTACCCTCTACCCATGATCAATGATTTGTTAGACTAGTTTCAACATTGGAAGTAATTCACTACGTTGGATCTCAAATCAGGATACCGACAGGTATGTGTCAAGGAATAAGACAGTTGGAAGACCACCTTCAAGACAAGGCAAGAATTGTATGAATGGTTGGTTATGCCATTTGGTTTATGTAATGCACCAACTACATTTATGAGACTGGTGAATGATGTATTACACCCATATTTATATTCATTTGTTATAGTGTATTTCTATGATTTATTGGTTGATAGATATAACTAGAAGGAGCACATCTCACATCTCATGCAAGTGTTAGAGACTATGAAAAATAACTAGTTGTTTGATAACCTCAAGAAATTTGAGTTTTCTTAGTAGTCATTGGTGTATTTGGAGTATGTGATTGTTGGAGGGAAGCTTAAGATAGTTCCCAAAAATATGGAGGGAATCACAAAATGGCTAGTTATTACTAATGTCACTGAATTTAAGAGCTTTGTTGGGGAGACATAGTACCTATGAAAGTTAATAGAATCCTTTTTACTAATAACTACACCACTCAATGCCATAACAATGAGTGGTAAGAGTTTCCCATGGGGAAATAATCAACATATATATTTCAATGAGAAAAATTGAAACATTAGTCATGCACCATTTATTGCATTGCCTAATTCTCATAAGCCTTTAAAAAAGGAGACAAATGCATGTGAGTATGTTATGGGAGTAGTTTTGATGCAATTATGTAAGCTAGTATGTTATCATTCCAATATGTTTCATGGGGGATTTTTGAACTACCCTACATATGATAAGGAAACATATTCCCTAGTTCAAGATGTTAATAAGTGGAATCACTATTTGATCTGAAAGGAAACAATTATACACATTAATCACTAGCCACTAAAATATGTGTAGGTTTAGAGTAAGCTACAACAAACCAAACATTACAAGTTGATGGAATTTTTGCAATAATTTCATCTAGTCATCAAGTATAAGAAATGAAACACTAATACGTTGGAAAACATGATTTTCAAGGCTACCCACATCCAATATTATAGCTTTGGGAACTCTTATGCACTTGGATCATTTTACCCATGATGCATACAAAGAGGCATATGTGGAAGATGAGGACTTTAAAGAGGTGTTTCATTATCTATAGAGCCAAATTAGTGTATAATAAGGTGATGAAAAGGATAACTATCATCTTCAGAATGGGTTGCTATACAATATAGACAAGCTTTGTGTTCCTAAAGGTGAAATATTGTAGCTTATTATATAAGATGACACCTCCAAGGTAACATGTTACATAACATTTTGGTGTTGGGGAGATGGTTGATAACTTGCAAAGGTATGTGTATTGGTTGAATATTCAAGAATATGTAGCTCAATATATTTGAGGATGCATGCTTTGTTGTATGAACAAGCCTAGTAATAGGAAGAAAGGCCTATACCATCCCTTACATGTACCCACTCGACCTTGGGAAAGCATTTCCATGGATTTTGTGGGTGGTTTTCCCACAACTAGGAAGGGACATGAATATTTGTTTGTGGTAGTTGATAGCTTCAACAATATGTTAATTCACATTCCTTATAATAATACCACCTCGTGGATCCTACCTACATAGGCTCGCAATTATCAGAATTCTAATTTCCCAAATCAATGTTGGGAAAGTTGGATCAAATGATCCAAAACCTGTGCCAATCCTCTGTTTTCTAAGATACCATGTTAACCTATGTGAGATTTAAAACAATGAATTTAACTCTTTAGTATTAGGTTCTAAACAAACCACACACATAGTCTTGTATATTTAAACTTGGCACTAACATTATGTGTAGAACCAAGTGCTAAACCTGAGCGTTAACCTTCCATATGAACTCGGACTATGACCAAGTGCTTAAATCATCGAAAAAACTCTTATCAGAGTGTCTTGATGCACATGGGTTAAACCACTTTGATATATCATACTTCGATGAACTGGAAGCGCTCTAGTGATTTATAATATGAGGATTAGAACCAATCTGATCAATTTGTACTTCGAGAAACATGAACCACTCAGAGCAATTTAGACTCTAATAGCACTATATCACTTTGATAGTTCTAAGTAGTACCCCAATCAATCCTCAAGAAATGTGAGTTTTATTAGCAATCATTGGTGTATTTGGGGTATGTGATTGGTGGAGGGGAGCTAAATATAGTTCCCAAAAATATGGAGGGCATCACAAAATGGCTAGTTCCTACTAATGTCACTGAATTTAAGAAATTTGTTGGGGAGACATTGTACCTATGAAAGTTCATAGAATCCTTTTTAGTAGTAGCCACGCCACTCCATGTCATAAAAAAAAGCGGTAAGAGTTTCCCATGGGGAAACAATTAACATATATATTTCAATGAGATAAATTGAAATATTAGTCAGGCACTAGTTCTTGCATTCCCTAATTTGCATAAGCCTTTAAAAAAGGAGATAAATGCATGTGAGTATGCTATGGGAGTAGTTTTGATGCAAGTATGTATGCTAGTATGTTATCATTCCAAGATGTTTCATGGGGGATTTTGAAATACCATACATATGATAAGAAAATATATGCCCTAGTTTAAGATGTTAATAGGTGGAATCACTATTTGATGTGAAATGAAACCATTATACACATTGATCACTAGCCAATACAATATTTTTAGGTTGAGAGTAAGCTACAACAAACCAAACATTACAAGTTAATGGAATTTTTGCAATAATTTCATCTAGTCATCAAGTATAAGAAATGAAACACTAATACGTTGGAAAACATGATTTTCTAGGCTACCCACATCTAATATTATATCTTTGGGAACTCTTATGCACATGGATCCTTTTACCCATGATGCATACAAAGATGAATATGTGGAAGGCGAGGCCTTTAAAGAGGTTTTTCATTATCTATAGAGAAAAATTAATGTAGAAGAAGGCAATGACAAGGCTAACTATCATCTCCAGAATGGGTTTCTCTAAAATATAGACAAGCTTTGTGTTACTAAAGGTAAAATATTGCAACTTATTAGAGAAGCTCACACCTCGAAGGTTATTTAAAATTTTGGTGTTGGGAAGATGGTTGATAACTTACAAAGGTATGTGTATTGGATGAATATTCAAGAATATGTAGCTCAATATATTTGAGGATGCATGCTTTATTGTACCAACAAGCCCAGTGAGAAAGAATTTCCATGGATTTTGTGGGTGGTTTTCTGACAACTAGGAAGGGACATGAACATTTTTTTGTGGTAGTTGATAGGTTCGACAATATGTGAATTCACATTCCTTATAATAATACCACCTGGTGGATTCTACCTACATAGTCTCACAATTCTAAGAATTCTAATTTCCCAAATCAGTTTTGGGAAAGTTGGATCAAATGATCCAAAACCTATGTCAATCCTCTGTTTTCTAAGCTACCATGTTAACCTCTGTGAAATTTAAAACACTGTATTTGACTCTTTAGTCTTAGGTGCTAAAAAAAACACGCACATAGTATTGTATATTTAAACTTGGAGCTAACATTATGTGTAGAACCAGGTTCTAAACCTGAACGCTAACCTTCCATATAACCTCAGACTATGACGAAGTGCTTAAATCATCGAAAACCCTCTTATCGGAGTGTCTCTATGCACATAGGTTAAACCACTTCGATATATCATATTTTTATGAACTAGAACCACTCCAATGATTCATAATCTGAGGGTTAGATACACTCTAATCAATTTGTACTTCGCGAAACATGAACCACTCTGAGAAATTCAGACTCTAAGAGCATTGTCTCACTCAGATATGTCGATATTATGGTAGTTGCGGGAGGTATTGACCTCCATTTGTGACCTTCAATGAGATTAGAATATTTTAAAAGCGAGAAAAGACTTGGAAATAACCCTAGAAGAGAAGTTGGCTAAAGAAAATATTTTATATTAAGTCTTTAGCACCCAGAAAGAGAATTTGGCCCAGACTGCCTCAAAAAAGAATATAAATATAGGACACTAGTTCTCATTTGAGACAAATATCTCAGAATTGTAGAAATCCACTTGTGCACATTGTAGAAGTCTAGTTGTGCACAAGTCTCAGGAGCAGCTGCAACTTCAATCCTGCAATCTTTATTTTCGATTTTTTTGGGTTGGCCTCTCTCATCAGTTTTAGTTATCTTTTCTTGGTGCATTAGCCTTGGTTGGCTAGAGATGTACTACTAAAATTATTCTCTCTGTCAAGGTCAAGGTTCTTGGGGGCGACATTAGTGCCTATGGTTGGGTGACAATATCGCTTTATTGTCTATGGTTAAACGAGAACACCCACTTTTCTAAAAGTTTATGGTCCCACACATCCTTCATTTAGTATAACCATTGGACGGAAGCTAATACATAAGGTTATCAAGCTCATTGAAGAATTGTCGCTAGGGTTTCTAGCAGGTGCAGTTATTGAAGAATTGTCGCTAGGGTTACTAGCAGGTGCAGTTGCAGAAAGCCCTAAAACTCTTGCCCAACACCTTATGATGGAATAAATTACTCATGGAGAAGATATTCTAGTGTGCCTTATTCCAACACACCTCTTGGCACTCTCGTAAAGAAAAAACATCAAAGTTGATATTTTGGGTCAAAATAAAAGTTTGACCAGTTATCAGTCAACATAAATCATGAATGAAAAGAAGGATCGTATACACTATTCAACTCTCACAAGAACTCTTGAAGATGACATGTGGATAATTGACAGTGGAGCTTCGAGGCATATGACAAGAGACCAGGCCAGACTCTCTAATATAAATGAAAATAATACATCCCACAAGGTAGAACTTGGAGATAGAAACACCTATCCATTCGAAGGTATTGGTCAAGCCTCTGTCAAATTGAAAACATGTAACAATGTTCATTTGAGCAATGTCTTATATGTACCTAGTTTAGAAAATAATCTTGTATCCATATCTTTCCTAGAAGACAAAGGAAATAGAATATCCTTTGTAGATGTAAAAGTATTATCTTGGCCTAGAGACTCCAATATAGAGAATGCTAGAGTTATTGGAACCCATGAAGGAAGACTATACAGACTAATAAAACAAAATGATGAATCCCTTGTACATGATGAAGTCAAACCCAATGAGCTTTGGCATAGAAGGTATTCTCATATCAACTATCAATCATTTCCCTTTCTCAAAAAGATGGTTGAAGGATTACGAAAACTAAAATCTACACATGAAGGAATTTGCAAAGGATGCGCTCTTGGTAAGAATGTTAAGAAACCATTCTCAAGAAGAAATAATAGATCTAAGGAAATCCTAGATCTAATACATTTAGATGTTTGTGGTCTGATGCTAGTCAAATATCTACGAGGTTCTCATTACTATGTAATATTGATAGATGATTACTCAATAAAGACTTGGTTATATATCTTGAAGACAAAGGATGAAGTTTTTAGAAAGTTTCAAGAATTCAAAGGAGAGATAGAGAACCTCACAAACAAGAAAATCAAGACCTTGAGAATAGATATTGGAGCAAAATATACATCCAAGGAATTTGTTACCTTTTGAAAATCAACAGGGGTTAAGAAGGAGCTCAATGTTCCTCATAATCCTCAACAAAATGGTGTAGCAGAAAGGAAGAAAATATCCATTGAATAAATTGTGAAATAATTAATGAACGATCAAGGTTTATCTATGTATTTGTGGGTAGAAGGAGCCATGACAACAATCTATGTAAAGAACATAATTCCCCACTGCATATTGAAGGATATGACTCTAGAAGAAGCCTTCTCAGGAAAGAAACCTAATGTGGAACACTTAAGAATCTTTGGATGCCCTGTTTACATTCACATCCCTAAGGATAAAAGGAAGAAATTAGAACCCTCGGAAAATAAGGGTATATATGTGGGATACAATGATTAAACCAAATTCTATAAAATCTATATCTCAAAAGAACATAAGTTTGAAGTCAGTAGAGACATAACCTTCAATTAAAATATGGATTTCAAGAAGTCCATAGAAGAAACTATATAAGAAGAATAGTATGAAGAGTCTAAAGAAGAAAGCACATGTATCCCATAAAGTCAAAATGAAGAAACAAAACAACTTGATCATCTGATGAAACCATATGAACCTATTGAATCAATCATTGTACCAAAAAACAAGAAACGTCTAGCTTGACTTGAAGCTACTCTACAAGAATAAAAAAGACTCAAAGCCCCAAGTGGCACCTTCAAAGAAAGAAAGATCCCAAAAGATTCTCCATCTATGCAAAATATATGACAAAGATTCTAAATCAAGAGAGCCTACCACATTTGAAGAGGCAACTCAGAAGAAACAATGGAAAGAATCCATGACAAAAGAACACCATTCCATCATGAAAAATGATGTATGGGACATTTTAGACCCAAATAAAAATCAATAGTAACTTCAAAATGGGTCTATAATATCAAACATGCCACAGACGAAAGTGTGGATAAATACAAAGCACGGTTCGTAGATAGAGGGTTCTCCCAGAAGGAGGGAGAAGATTATGGTGAGACATTTTCTCTTGTTTCCAAATGTACTTCTATTAGAGCCATTATGTCTCTTGTTGCTTCCATGGGATGGATTGTACATCAGATGGATGTAAATACAACTTTTCTCAATGGAGAAATCAAAGAAGAAGTATACATTGAACAACCTCAAGGATTTGAAGTACACTCTAGAGACACTCATGTTTTCATATTAAAGAAATCCCTGTATGGACTCAAGAAAGCTCCAAGACCTTGGTATGCCAAAATAGATAGCTACTTAATAAGACTTGGTTTCTCCAAGATTCATGCATATCCAAATCTGTACTACAAAGTCATGAACAATGCACCTTTGATTATACTACTATATATTGATGATTTATTCTTGACAGGGGAAGAGTATCTCATCAACCAATGTAAGAAGGAATTGGCTTCTGAGTTCGATATGAAATACCTTGGTCTCATGCATTACTACTTAGGACTAGAAGTATGGCAGAAACAAAGTGAGGTATTCCATGGACAAGGAAAGTATGCAGTAAAGATGTTAGAATATATAAGATGGTGTGCTCATTTTACCACGACGATACCCTCGTCTCCCAGCCACAGGCTGAAGCCTCCCTCCGAGCACCTTAACATTGACCTGAGAATTCCTCTGGAAGAAAACCCTAGGCTAGATAGTCAAACAAACAACAGCGCATCTCTCCCCAAGAATAGCGCATCACAAAAAGCTGATCAGATAGTCCAAACCCTAGCCAAGAGATATCCAAGCCAAATACTGAAACTTGTTGCTGTTGCACCTTCACCTACAACCCTCCTCCAAACGTGCGCACCAACTGCAACTGTAGTGCACACCAACTGGGAAAATTGCAGTCCTAAGATGTGACAAATGAGAAACTGGCGCCCTGTATTTATAGTAGTCCTACCAGTTTACTGGGGCCGACTTCTCCTTCTGGGTATGTGTCTATTCAGTATATTATTATTAATTCTGGTCAACTTCTTCTCTTGTAGGCTAATAGCCTAATATAAATTATATTCTTGAGCCAACAAGGCTTCTAGGGTTATTATCCAATTCATTAGGGTTTCTCTTGCTTCCCGGAGTCTTCTATTCTCGTCAGGTTCAC
>JZKD02S0954462.1:871895-887554 GCA_000966675.3 Picea glauca | reverse complement strand
CTCCTTCTTTGAACTCTGGCTTCACGATCTTTCCTTTCACAATGTCCAACACTTTATTCTTAGCAAGGATGAGGTCAATCCTTGTCTTCCATGCTTTGAAGTTGGAGGCTCCTTCATAGAGTTTGTCATGGCTTGCTTGACTTGGTCAAACCCTAGATTTGACCAGAAATCCAAACTTCACGTCTTGGCCTTTTGAGTGTACCAGGAGATGTGCTGGGCTATGCCACACTGATCTATCTGAAGATTAGGTCAATCTTGTCACTTAAGGTGCCTCAACAAGAGGTTTAGGGTTTCTACAACTGCTTCTACTGGTAACCCTAGCTGCAGTGATTTTGGAAGCTTCTCTTGCTAGTAACCCTACTGGCAGTTCCTCAACGAGCTCAATATCTAGCGTCTATGTTTCCTTCCAGCATTTTAGGCTGACTGAAGGGGTGTGGGCCCATAACCTTTTAGAATATATAAGATGGTGTGCTCATTTTACCATGACGATACCTTCGTCTCCCAACCACAGGCCGAAGCCTCCCTCCGAGCACCTTAACCTTGAACTGAGAATTCCTCTGGAAGCAAACCCTAGGCTAGATAGCCAAACGAAGAGCAACGCATCTCTTCCCAAGGATAGCGCATCGCAAAAATATGATCAGATAGTCCAAACCCTAGACAAGATATATCCAAGCCAAATACTGAAACTTGCTGCTGCTGCACCTGCACCTGCAACCCTCCTCCAAACTTGTGCACCAACTGCAACTGCAGTGCACACCAACTAGGAAAACTGCAGTCCTGAGATGTGACAAATGAGAAACTGGCACCCTGTATTTATAGTAGTCCTGCCAGTTTACTGGGGCCGACTTCTCCTTCTGGGTATGTGTCTATTCAGTATATTATTATTAATTCTGGTCAACTTCTTCTATTGGAGGCTAATAGCCTAATATAAATTATATTCTTGAGCCAACAAGGCTTCTAGGGTTATTAGCCAATTCATTAGGGTTTCTCTTGCTTCCCAGAGTCTTCTATTCTCATCAGGTTCACATGTAGAGGTAAATACCTCTCGCAGCTACCATAATATTAACAAAAGATTCTTCAGAAATTTGGAATGATGGATTTCCAATCCATGGAAACTCCTATGACCATAGATATAAGAAAATTAAGAGACTCATTCTGATCTAGTAGACCAGTACCTATATCGACAGTTGATTGGGTCATTGATGTATTTAGTAAATACTCGACCATATATTTTCTTTGTTGTAAACACCCTAAGAGAGTTTCAGTTGGAACCCAAACATGAGCATTGGATAGATGCAAAGCATGTTCTAAGATATATTCATGGGACACTAAAATATGGTTTAAGATATACCGCATCCAATGATATACAACTTCATGGATTCACATATTCAGATTGGGCAGTAAGTGTAGAAGACATATGGAGTACTTCAGGGATGTGTTTCAACTTGTGCTCTACTATGATATCTTGGGGCAGCAGGAAACATAATTCTGTCGCACTCATCACAAAAGAATAAGAATATATCGTAGCATGTGAGGCATGTAAAGAAGAAGTATGGTTGAGAAATATGATTTCTATATTATTTGATCAGGTTCCATATTGGACCATAATATACTGTGACAATCACAGTTGTATAAGGCTATCCGAACACCCAGTGTTTCATGAACGGTTGAAACACATTGAGATAAAATACTACTTTATTCGAGATAAAGTCCAAGAAGGAGAAGTGAAGCTCCAATATATTCCAACAAATGAGAAGACAACATATATTTTGACAAAGCCTCTGTCCAAGATAAAGTTTGCATACTTACGAGAGAAGTTGGGGATCATGGAAATCAATTCATTATTTGAAAGGGAAGATATGGATCTCTAGGTTGGGAGGGAGCACTCATATATCATTGATTTATGGAAATTCATTTTCTAGCTTGTAAAATGGTCAAGGATGGGCAATTCCTTTCTAGTTCAGAAAGTGATTTGAATATTTTTGACAGACATGCATTTTCCATTTCAGAAAATGGTCCAAATCAAACGATCATTTTCGTAATGAAAATGGTTCGATATATTTTTTATGTACCATAGACAACGATTCCCCTTATGGCCAGTGTGGGGGAATGGCCTAGGACAATATTTCTTCTTGGCAGTCACTGCAACGCCCCCTTACATCAGTTGGGCAGGCGCTAATTTGTGGAACAACTTCATTTTATGCTTAATTAATAACATGCATTTAAAACAGGTTAAACACATTTAAACTCAGGGTCAGGAAAAAATTACTACTGACATAAATAATCCATGGAATTAACAATAATTCATATACACAGCAGAATGCATGATAACTATAAATACACAGACATGCAAAAACATAATTAAAACATCATCTGGTACTTATCTTTGAAATGGTGGTTATTCCACCAACCAGGTGCAGGCCTTCCACGAACCTCCCATCCTTAGACCACACTGCTCATCAAGCTCAGCAGTGGGTCACCCCCGAGCTGGGATTAAGATCTACCCCAAGGCAAGGAATCCTAGGCTAGGATAAGGTTACAGGGAAGACAGCACAGAACAACTGGAAGGATTCTTCCTAGGATGCCATCTTACGCCCACTACTCCTAAACTCTCATTCCCCACATGCCTAGTCTGCTTGGTCTACCTGGTCTGCCTGGACGCACAGTCCATCGATGCTACACCTCCCTCTCTGGGTCTCAGAAATAGGCCAGATTAGGAAGTCTCAGAGGCTGAAGCTGGTGCTGGACACTCTCTGGAAGAAACTACTTCCCAACAAACTCTCTTTCCTAGAAAGAGTTGTTCACAGGCCTAACAACCTACCTCTTCCAACAACAATCATCTCCCTCACCTGGAAAGAGGTTACACACATGCTTGGCATGGACTTACACTGGCCAGCTAGCCATGCGCAGTCTAGCACTGCGGGGCCACAACAACCAACTGGGAAAACAGACACGGGCTTCCCAAACAGGCTCTGCAATCACAGGATAGACTCATGGTTTTGGTTTCGGGATTGCACCAAGGGTAAAGAGATTCCACGCACAAGCTCAAAATTTTCAGACAGAGGATGTACCAACTATCTCCAAAACCAACACAGGCTTTTCCCCTAGCTCTTGGGGATGCACCAGGGTATTCTTCCAGAGGTTAGACCGGACTCATGTTCAGACAGTTGGGTAGAATGGAGGCAGAACCCCCAGTATGGTTGACTTATCGGGTTTTAACTGCATGTGCCCAGGTTGACACCTGTCTCCTCAGGGCTACATGTTTCCCATTTTTCACACGTTGCCCTTCCAAGAACTTAGGATAAAATAAATACAAATATTTCCCATGGATTTTTGGAATAATATTACAATCTTATTTCCAAGGACTTAAGCGCCTAGGATTAGCCCCCTAGGCTCAACACATAGTCCCTTTTTCCCACCTTCCAGCCCCTAATCCCTTGCCCACTTTGTGGAATCTTAGTCCCCCATCACTCAATCATCGTGGTCGGTTTGCACGCGACGATGTTTATATTTTTATTAATGTTCTGCACCGATACATGTACAAAATCAAGCTCTTGGACTTCAACCCTTAGGCTCTATGGCCTAACAATCACATAATCCCACCAGCTTATATACACTTGTCTCACCATCCTATAAAACATATTTACAATTCATTTCATAAACATGATTTACAATGAGGCTCTGCCTTGGGGACATTACAATTCCCCTCCCCTTATTTTTTCACTGTCCTCAATGCAACTTTCACACTGCATCTACAAGTTTTTCAAAATTTTCAAAAAGATGCGGGTACTCTGCCTGCATAACATAATCATGCTCCCATGTTGCATCCTCGGGACCATACCAGGTCCACTGGACCTTTAGAATCTCCATGTCTCGATTCCAGAGTTGTTTTCTTTTCCTGACCAATATGCGCACAGGATGCACTTGCAGGACACCTTCTAGTTCCACCTGAAACACATTCCAATCAACATGATTATCATTAGGTATATATTTCTTAAGAAGTGAAACATGAAACACATTATGTACAGTCATAGATGCAGGTAATGCAAGCATATATGCAACTGGCCCAATCCTTTCCAGGATTTCAAAAGGCCCATAGTATCTTGCTGCCAACTTGGCACAACTTCTCATTTTTAGGGAACTATTGTTAGTTTTCACTTTCAGGAAAACATGATCACCCACTTTGAATTCTCTGTGGGTTCTGTTCTTATCAGCATAACTTTTTTGCCTGTCCTGGGCAACTTTCAAATTATGTTTAACTCTTATCATTTGGTATTCCATCTCTTTGAGCAACTCTGGCCCAACTACTGCTCTATCAGCTAGATTATCCCAGCTCACTAAAGTGTTGCACTTTATTCCATAAAGTGCTTCAAATGCTCTCATCTTCAACAATGCATGATACCCATTATTGTAGGCGAATTCTACCAAATGCAGGTAGTCTTCCCATCTTGATGGTTTGTCCATCACATACATTCTTAGCATGTCCTCTATTACTCTATTCACCCTCTTTGTTTGTCCATCAGACTCAGGATGATATGTTGTACTAAAGTTTAGATTCATTCTGAATCCTTTGAACAATCCTTTCTAGAAATTCAAAGTGAATTCCGGGTCCTTATCAGACACAATCGTCTTAGGAATTATGTGCAAGCGTGCCACTTCTTTTAAGAAGATATCAACAACATCTGTTGCCTTGCGAGTGGTTTTTCAGTGGAATAAAATTGGAAGATTTTGTAATCTTGTCCACCACCACCTTGATCTAATCATGTTTCTTTCTCGTTCTGGGCAATCCTGTAATAAAAACCATTGTCCCCACTTCCCACTTCCACTCTTGAATGGGTAAAGGCTACAACAACCCTCATGGGTGCCTATGCTCAGCCTTAACTTTGTGGCATTCCATACATCTAGCGATGTATTTAGCGATCTCTCTCTTCATACTTGGCCAAAAATAATGGCTCTTGACTACTACCATAGTCTTCTGATATCTTGGATGCCCATCATAAATCACATTATGCATTTCTTTTAGAATCGCAGGTTTCAATTCCTGGACATTGGGTATATACACTCTTTTTTTATACAGAAGTATTCCATCAACTCCTAAGGTGTAACTTTCCCTTTTCTGTGGTCTCTCATACTGCTATAGCTTTGCTACCAAGTCTCTGTACTGCAAATCGACACTTGCAGCTTCCAAAATTCTATCCTTAATATATGTCCTGTACATGCTAATGACTGTAGCATGCAATTCATGCACCTTTCTACTGAGTGCATCATCCACCTTGCTTTCCTTCCCTTTGATATGCTTGATATCAAAGTCATATTCGCACAAAAACTCCAAGCACCTACTTTGTCTAGCATTTAAGGTTGCCTGATCAAACAAATATTTCAGACCGTTGTGGTCTGTTCTTAATTCGAATCTTCTTCCCATGAGGTAATGTCTCCATTTCCTCAAAGCGTGGGCGATTGCTACTAGCTCCAAATTGTGAGTGGCATAATTCATTTAATGTTCTTTCAACTTCCTGGACTCATAACAGATTACAAATCCATCTTGGCTGAGAAATCCTCCCAACCCTTCCTTACATGCATTTTTGCACACCATAGAATCCATATTTGGATCTGCAATCCTCAATATTGGAGCATTGGTTAACAGTTGCTTCAATCGCTAGAAATTGTTCCCACACTCTTAAGTCCATTGAAACATTTTCTCTTTCCTTTGCAAGGAAGTGATAGGATGAGCTATCTTTGAGAACCCTGCGATAAATCTTCTATAATATCCTGCCAGAACCATAAAGGATCTAACTTCTGTCACATTCCTTGGCGCTGAACATTCTTGGATGGCCTCAACCTTCTCAGGATCCACAGTGATCCCTTCTTCTGAAATAATATGTCCCGAGTAATGGATCTGTCTTTGATAAAATGATCATTTTCTCAACTTGGAATACAACTGGTGTTCTCTCAACACTTGCAACACCATCCTCAAGTGTTGTTCATGCTCTTCCTCTGACTTGGAATACACCAATATTTCATACAAGAAGACTATGACAAACTTGTCTAAATAGTTCCTGAATACACCATTCATCAAGCACATAAAAACAACAGGTGCTTTTGACAGTCCAAATGGCACCACTGTGAACTTGTAATGACCATACCTTGTTATAAATGCGGTCTTGCTAATATCCTCATCCTTTATTCTTACTTGGTGATATCCTGATCTGAGATCTATCTTCGAAAATATTTTTTCACCCTTCAGCTGATCGAAAAGATCATCGATCCTTGACAGAGGATACTTGTTCTTGATAGTTACCTTGTTCAACTTCCAGAAATCAATGCACAGCCTCAACGTCCCATTCTTCTTCACAAATAGGACTGGGGAACCCGAAGGTGACACGCTGGGGTGAATGTACCCCTTCTTCAAAATATCTTCAAGCTACAATTACAACTCTTTCAACACTGGCATACTCATTCTATAAGGAGCTTTCGACACTGGAGTTGCTCTAGGCATCAAATTTATAGAAAAATCGATGTCTATCTTCAAAGGTAGTCCAGGTACCTCCTAAAATACGTCCTTGAACTCTGTCAGTACCTCATGGTATTCAATCTTTGAGACTTCATCTCTGGATTCTTCCTCCACACGGGCTGCAAATAATTGACAACCTTTCCTGTAACACTTCTTCAGCTGCATGGACGAGATTTCTCTAATAACCATAGCCCTGGGAATTCCTTGGACTATTTTCCGATTTCCCTCTTCATCTAGGCATGTAAACCTCTTGTTATGATAGTCCAGTAGGGCATGGTGTTGGTCCAACCAGTCCATCCCAATTAAGCAGTCATAAGATCCTAAAGGCAGAACATTCAATTCAGCCTTCATGTTCAATCCATTCATGTCTATCGAACACGATTTAACCAATTCAGTGACCTTTCTCTTGGTTCCTGTAGCCAACTGCACAAACCAAGACTTTTCATGTTTTCTTCTTGACAATTGCAAACTCTCCACCACCTTAGGATCTACATAACTATGGCTAGCCCCAGAATCAATTAAAATAATAAATGGTCAATTGTTGATCATACCTTCCACTTCAATCATGTGCAATTGAAAATTTTCTTGCTTTTGTCCAAGGCTGCATAGATCCTTGGCATCCTGCTACCCATATCCTCCACTGTTTAAGCTTGTTGAACAGTATGGATAACTCTTGATTTGCCATTTTTATGGGGACAATCCTTCTACTTGTGGTTCCCTTGACAGCCCCAACATTGAATGGGCATCTATCTCTGCCTTTGTTCCCCCACTTCAGCCATTCTCAGCTCTCTAAACGATGGATGTCCTTGAGGATTATTTCTAAAAAAGGGAGGTTTGTTTCCCTTCTACCTGTGTTCCTTCTTAAAATTCCGCTGGTCATCCCAAACCATCCAAAAGGTAGGCTTTTCTCTCTATTGTTCATACAAGCATTTTTCCCTTCTTATTGTTTCTTCCATAGTCTTGGGATCATCATATTGAATCTTGTCACCAATCGCAGGTGGCAGTCCACTCAGATACCTATGGATCTTGATAGCCTCATCTTTGATGAATGAACATACTTCAGTAGTTCCAAGAAACTTCATTCGTATTCATCAATGGTCATGCTGCCCAACTTGAGTTTGAAGAAATCCTTCATCTTTCTGTCATAGTACCTTTTGGTCAGGTATTTCTTCTCGAAATACCTCTTGAACTCCTTGCAAGTGATATCTTTTTCACTAATGTGTTGCACCTGCACAAACTGATCCCACCACATGGATGCTTTTCCTTTCAATTGATACATCGCAATTCTTCCTTCGCCATGAGGGGAATAATTCTGTAGTTGGAAATATTTCTTCATGCCAGGCAACCTTGTTTCAACATCGTCCTCCTTTTTTATGTTCTCCATCAAACGTTGGAGGCTTGATCTTGTTCATTTCTCCTTTCAATTCATCCACTCCAGATCTTCGGTGTTTTCTGGTAGGGGATGAGCTTGAACTACTGCATGCTTCCCTACTAGAATGCTTTGAGGAGCGACGATGATGTCTGCTACCACTCCTCAATCTTCTTCTCCTCTCTAGGGTCCTGACACTTCTTGATCTCCTTTTCCTCTCAGGGGTCCCGCAACTCTCTATCTTGCTTGAGTCACTTCCCTTCTCCAATTTCCCTTCAATTCTTTCTAGGCTCTTCAACATTTTTAAGTTGAATTCACCCTGTCGATCCATGACTTTCATGAGCTTTCGACTATCATCTCGGCGAGCCTGGGCATCTCTCTGCAATCCTTCAACGATTTTCATGATGTGCCCTTCCTTATCTAATTCTCTTCCATGCCCATTGGAGTTCGATCCTTCGACTCCTAGGTTGACATCCCTTCTTTCTCTTTCATCCTCTAGTTTGGAGGTAATCCACACTTCTTACAATTCTATACTCGGCGTTGGTTTTTGGCTATCCTGACACTCGTTGAACTCTGCACACACAACGTGTAGTCAACCTGAGTTTGTCAGACCTTATCCCTTAATAAAAACCACAACAATCATTAACCAATGTGAATAAGAAAAAATGTTTCGAGTCCACTAAGTTTTCTGAGCTCTGTTTGGCTTTACAAAATTTAGGACTTCTAGTTTTAGGGTCTCAGTCCACGAGACTCTCATCCTTGCTTTCGAGTTTTAGGGTTTTGGTGCATGAGGATCCAACCGTTAAATCCTCGATGGTTCTTTTGTCTTCGAAAAATATTTCGAGACTTCGGGACTTCGGGGTTTCGAAACTTCAGTTTTCGGGTCTTCAGTACATGGGAGTTCACGAAGCAGTGAATCCAAGTCTCTTGTCGCTTCAATCCCAAAATTCCAAAATTTCTCTCTCCTTACCCTCTGGGCCCATAGTACAGTTGTCATCCTTAACCACGATGGTGCGTGGCATGCTCAGGAAGGTTCACATCATCTCTGGTGACATCATCAGGTCCCACCATGCTCACTTTTATTTTATCCCACTAGGATGTGATACACACCCACGTGTCCACATCCATTCCAAGTGAAATCCAACAATTAGACCTTTCTCAAATCTACGGCGTAGATCCTTTCAACGTTTTTAGGTTTCAGGCATTGGGAGTTCATGCACCCATGCCTCTCGAACTTTCATTTGCCGAAATCCTGAAATTAGTGTCTACCCCTCCACTTGATCCAATGGTCAAGTTCTTATCTTACGATCTACGATGTAGATCGTTTTGGAATTTCTAATTTTGGGTTTCGCTATTTCACAACTTACGAACACAAGGTTCTTCCCTTTCAGTTTCCTGGGTGTTGGAACGTCGTTCGACAACCACATGTTACCCCCTTGATGGATGGTCCCAATGAATTCAAGGTTTCACGTATCACGATTTCCACGTTCCTGTGAAACTCCAAAGGGTTTTTAAACCCTGCACACGTTCTCCATATTTGATGGTCATGAGTGTTCTCCTTTCCTCCCGAACAGATCCTATGGCTCCTATACTTCTGGTGTGGAGTCCTCTCTCCCTGTTTCCAAATACCACATCGATTGCGGTTTCATAATACCGCTACTCCTCCTGAGCTTGGTAACATGGTCAAGTAACTCGTTGAAACAGGAGCATTCAAAGGTCTGAAATAGGTCCTCCAGACACAATTTATCCTCAACCCTCAGTCCAAAGACCACTCAACTAGCCCATCTAGGCTCAATGTTGAAACCTTGGCTCTAATACAAAACTGTAATGCCCCCTTACATCAGCCAGGCAGGTGCTACTTCATGGAACAACTTCATTTTATGCTTAATTAATAACTTTTTATTAGCTCTTGTTGGTGTGCTATCCTTGGGGAAAGGTGTGCTACCCCTTGTTTGGTTATCTAGCTTAGGGTTTTATTTCAGAATGATTCTCTATCAAGGTTAAGGTTCTAGGAGAGTGTCTTTGACCTATGGTTGGGTGACAAGGGTATTGTCAATGGTAAAAAAAGAACACATATTTCATATTCTAATAGTTTATGGGTCCACACCTCCTTCATTCAGTCTAAACACTCGAAGGAAACATAGCCGCTAGGATATTGAGCTCACTGAGGAACTGTTGCTAGAGTTACTAGCAGAAGCAAATTCCAAGACATTACCGCTAGGGTTACTAGTAGGAGAAGTTGCAGAAACCTTGATCCTCTTGTTGAGGCACCTTAAGTGAGTGGATTGACATAAATTCCAGATAGATCAGTGTGCTCTAGCCTACACATCTCTTGATACTCTCAGCAAGATAAGACGTGAAGTTTGAGTTTGTGGTCAAATCTAGGGTTTGACCAAATCAAAGCAGCCATGACTTATTCTATGAAGTCAGAGAACAAGTTATATGGAACCTCTAACTTTAGAAAGTGGAAGACACGGATTGACCTCATCCTTGCCAAGAATAAAGTGTTGGATATCATGAAACCAGAGTTTGAAGAAGGGAAAGAGAAGGAACCGTAGAATGTTGTAGATATGGAGAAGTTCAAAGACGATGACATTAATTCTATGAGTATCATAGTGGAATCCATAAAGGACCACTTGATACCCTACATCTCCCATATTGATTCATCAAAGAATATCTATGATGCCCTAACAAACCTCTTCTCAGTCAGAAACATTGGACATGTACTGAGTCTGAAGAGTGAGCTCTGTGACATGAAGATGAATGATGATGACATCATAACATCATACTTTGTGAGAATTTCTCAGTTAAGAGATCAACTACAAGATATTGAAGAGATCATCTCAGAGAAGAAGTTGGTAAACATAGTACTCAATGGTCTTCCCAAGACGTGGGATGCATTTTTAGTAAGCATGAACACAAGAAAGTAGTATCTGACATTTGAGTAACTTTGCACTTGTTGTGCTCAAGAAGAATCAAGGATCAATGCAAAAGAGAAACACCAAAATAAGTACGATGATCAAGACTTCACAACAAGATTCAATAATTTCAAGAATAAAAGGAAGTTTAGTTCAAGGAGGAAGCCAAATCAAGAGAAAGACATTTCAGAAGTACAA
The DNA here is from genome assembly GCA_000966675.3 of Picea glauca. Taxonomy (NCBI): domain Eukaryota; kingdom Viridiplantae; phylum Streptophyta; class Pinopsida; order Pinales; family Pinaceae; genus Picea; species Picea glauca. Next base: position 876,558 of record JZKD02S0954462.1, on the reverse strand, counting down.
TGCTTCAACTATCAAAAGTATGGTCACTACAAGAATCATTGTCCCGAGCTAAAGAAAAGGAAGGAGAAACACAAAGCATCAATTGCCGAAGAAAAGGAACCTACAAAGAAGACTAAGAAGGATGGAAGAGACTTCTTCTTCTAAAGGTAACAAAACTCTTCATATTTTCTTGTACATATCTTGTTTGCATCGTCTCTGTACATATCTTGTATATCTATCTCTAGGAAGATAATGTGCTCCAAGAAGAACTATACCTATGGAAGAACAACAAGATAAGAATGGATATCATTAGATAATACACATGAAAGGATGAAATAAAAATCATATGGAAGCTATTGCAAGTTAATCCGAATCAATCATGAAGAGACTTAGAAGAAGCAAAGATAGAAAGAATTCAACAATCAAGAGGAAATTTGAAAAATACTTATGACGTTTTGTAGAAGACAAAAATACAGAAGCATGGACTCTATTAGACAAGAGAGCCAATTATATATTGCAGAAGACAATAAGGATGCAGATGGAAGCGTGGACTCCCGTTAGATGGAGAGAGCTGATTATATGCACTCATACATGAAGCAAGGATTAGGAGGGAGCTAATCCTATGATCCATTGAATATGATGAAGTATATATTCATAATAGCAACCATGAAATATAGTACGTATTCTTCAAAGAGAAGCCTTAAAGTATCCCAGGTTGTCCATCCACATCCATGATCCTATGATGGAATGTTTAGGGAATGGAATCTATAAGAAATCCATGGACCCAAGAACTAAAGAAACAAATGAAGATTCCAAGAAAGAAAGAGAAGCTAGAACAACCAATCATTGTTTCAAGAATCAAAAGATTGTCAGCCTGATATAAACTCAATAAAAGCAATCAAGTAGAGGAACTAGAAGTTGTGATGAATAACAATGTATGGAAGACTTATGAATGAAAGAATTACGAGATCCAAAACTAGGGGCTCTCCCATATGGAGGGAGAAGACTATGATGATTACTTGTTCCAGTAAACCAGACTTATCTCTACATGAATCATTATATGATCCACAACATCCATGAGTTGGAATTCTACATCAGATGAATGCAAAGAATGTTCTTGAGAGAAATTAAATAAAGAGCATATGAAGAGCAATCTCAAGGCTTTGAGGCATACCAGAAAGAGACCCTTGTATGTAGATAAAAGAAGATAACTTGGTGGAGAAACTCCAGTGCACAGAAGAAGCATGGTGAAGATTTCCTATAACATCAAGATGATTACTCAGTAGATCAGATCTCATGATGACAGAAGAAGTGCCACATGGATATGTTCTAGTTTTCCAACAATGATATACTCTATTGTTCAGAGCCACATGATGCCTTCACAGAAAATCAGTGTTCTAGACTAAATTACATTTAAAATGAAGAATCACATTATCTGTGATGAAGTCCAGAAAGGAGATAGTGGTTCTCCAATACATATCTCCACAGCTGAGAAGATAAGCAAACATTTTGGTAAAGATTCTGTCCAAGATGAAAGAGTTTGCATACTCAAGTTGGATCTCCTGGAGACGACTTCCATATTGAAAAAGGAAGATATGACTCCCAGGTTGGGAGGGAGCACTGAAAATATTATTGAGGACATTCATTTTCAAGATTGAAAAATAGTCCATCTTGGACAGATGCTTTCCTGTTTCGAAAGTGGATTGAGATTTTTTACGGACAACGATTTCCCATTGTGGTTAACATGGGAAATGGTCCATCTTGTTGATGTATCATAGACAATGACATCCCATTGTGGTTAACATGGGGAGTGGTCTAGGGAAGTCCCTCTTATTGAGGGTTACTCAATAAGACTGGCCCGCCTCACCGGACAACGAATTCTCATTGTGGTTAACATGATGAATGGTTTGTTTTGGAGGTTGATACAGGACAATATTTTCCTCTTGTGGTTACCAGAGGAAATGGTCTGCACAGTCATTCCTTAGGGTTTATACATTCTCTCCAGTGTGCACTTTGATTAGTGTAGGAGAAATTGCCTAGGGTGGTGAATGGTGTAGGATCAATAATCAGGGGCAGGGATTCCTTAGGGTTTATACATTCTCTCGAGGGTACACTTTGATTAGTGTAGGAAGAATGGCCCAGGGTGGGGAATGGTCCAGGTTCAGAAGATAGGACAATTATTATTCCTTGCTTGAGAAGAATAGTCCAGATATCTCACTGTTCTACTTTGAGGACATATATTATTTCAGATCTCACAGATGTGAGTGACAGATTAGCCCAGATGATTCAGTTTATATCATAACATTGTTTTTGTGCAGGTTGGTATAAGATGGTTGTTATGAAGACTGTATGACAGTAGATGTATACTACTATGGTGGATGTTTTCCACTGTTTGTGACTATACGTTGTTGATTAAGTACTTGTGTGTTACTTGGTGTGGTAGCGTACCACTGGATTGTAGTTATGTACTTCTATGGATAGACATAGTTGTGTTCTATTTTGTTCTAATTGCCTTGAAGACTATCAACAGTTTATTGGAAACAATTATCAGCCAGATGAATGATGAACATAGATTTTCCAGACAGAAAAATGGTTCAGATCATTTACTCTTCTAGATTAGAAGAATGGCTCTTGTATCACTCTATGGAGTGAGCATCATGTCTGATTACTTAGATAGAGTATGGTTTCAAGAGATGATGCAGTTGATGATGATGATGGTGCCCATGATCTAGTCATGATCTATTCTATATAACTATGCTGATGCTATCGGGTGAATAGTATGTTTTGTTATCAAGACCATTCCTTGTAATACCTCCCTAGATAGGAGGGAGTGTTGATATTATGGTAGCTGCAGAAGGTATTTACTTGTAAACCTGACTAGGATATAATACTCTTGGAAGAAAGAAGAAACCCTAATGAGTTGGGTAATAACCCTAGAAGACTTGTTGGCTCAAGAAGATCATTTATATTAGGTTAGTAGCCTCCAAGAGAAGAATTCGGCTAGAGAAAATAATATATACTGAACAGACAGATACCCAGAATGAGAAGTCAGCCCAAGAAGTTAGCCAGAATTAGTATAAATATAGGAAGCCAGTTCTCATTCTAGCAGGCAGTCTCAGAATTGTAGTGCCTAGTCTTGTGCACACTGCAGTGCCCAGTCTTGTTCACAGGTTTGAGGAGAGTTGCCATTGCAGTTGCTACAACTAGTAGATCACGTTTGTATTGGACTATATCTTGTCTAGGGTTTGGACTATTAGATCAGCTCTTGTTGGTGCACTATCCTTGGTAAAGGTGTGTTACCCCTTGTTTGGCTATCTAGCCTAGGGTTTGCTTCCAGAATGATTCTTTGTCAAGGTTAAGGTTCTCTGAGGGTGGCTTCAGCCTATGGTTGGGTGACAAGGGTATTGTCAATGGTAAAATGAGCACACATATTTCATATTCTAACAGTCTTGTGCGCACTGCAGTGCCCAGTATTGTTCACAGGTTTGAAGAGAGTTACCATTGCAGCTGCTGCAGCTAGTAGATCACGTTTGTCTTGGACTATATCTTGTCTAGGGTTTGGACTATCGGATCAGCTCTTGTTGGTGCACTATCCTTGGGGAAAGGTGCATTACCCCTTGTTTGGCTATCTAGCCTAGGCTTTGCTTCTAGAATGATTCTATGTGAAGGTTAATGTTCTCGGAGGGTGGCTTCAGCCTATGGTTGGGTGACAAGGGTATTGTCAATGGTAAAATGAGCACACATATTTCATATTCTAACACTCATTTCTTCAAAAATTAAAAAGAAACATTGGTCAATAAAATAAAGTAGATGAGAGATTGGTCCCTCTTAGTCTTTCAATCAAGGTGATGTCTCATGGATATTGAAGAAAGTTGATATTTCTTTGGAAAATGAAGTTATATCAGGTGTGAAGGTGCCTTATTTATATGGGTCTTCATTATGGTGCAAATTCACTGTGGAAAACTATTTGTCAAGGTTAAAATCACATGACCATTTGAACCTTCTAAGAGTATGTATGTAAAAATCATGATTTTAGTATTTGTTTTATAAATTCATACCATGCGATAAAGCATAATTAATTTTGTATCTATTTACTTTGTAGTGTCATTATCCTCTAATCATGTGTGGGTGTGTGACCCATGACTTCCCCCAATACCTACAATGTGTCATATCTAAATTATCTGCATTTGTACATTGGATCACATCAAAAGAGATTCATATTGCTATCATTCCATGGTGGTGTCAAGAGATATATGAGATTGTTTTTATGTTTGAGAAGGAACTGTTGATGAGCTTCATGGACATGTAGGTTCATATTCTAATTCACCTAGTAGATGAGCTTGAGTTAGTCAGAGTGGTCTCTTATAGTTTGATTTTCTTCTTAGAGAGGTACATGAATAAATTGAAAGGATTTGTTTGACAAAGGGAAAAACTTGAGGGGTCTATGGAAGAGGGGTAGATATCATATGAGTCTTTCTATTATATGAGTGAGTACATCAAGAAGATTGACAACACACCAGGTGTAGTGATTTGGGATGACAAAAGGAATGAAGAAAAAAGAGAAGGCCAACTTATCCAAATGAATGGAGAAAGGCACTTGATAAAGAGTAAGTGACTTATCGTTTGTCAAATTTCTACATAGTAATTAATCACACTGAATTTAATAATGTATATTTTGATCAGA
>JZKD02S0954462.1:845603-857761 GCA_000966675.3 Picea glauca | reverse complement strand
AATACAGAAAAGTCCTCCTCAAGAGATGTGCCACCCTTCTTCTCCTCTCTCCAACTTGTAATTGTAGCTTGCCTCATAAGAGAATGAGCAAGTGAAGTGTGTGTAAGAAGTGAGGTGCTAGCCTCTTATTTATATCAATCTGGCACATGTGAAGAGTCACCATCTGGAAGGGTTGACCTCTCACTCTGGGTGGGTAAACCCACCTTTAATTAATTATGGCCCTTCATTATAATTGATGGGGTCGACTTCTTATTCTGCACTTTGTAATTGTCCGATGACCAATCCACTAAAGGGGATTTGTTCCTTATACAATTACTGACATGATTAATCCTCAATGGGGATTAATCTAATAACAATAATTATAACAATGACATGATTAATCCACAATGGGGATTTAATCCAATAATAAAAATAACATGTTTAATCCACAATGGTGATTTAATCCAATAACAAAATAATAATAATAATTCTCTTCGCAGTTACATTATTTCAACACATGTCAGCACATATTATTGTACTTCCAGGTTCGTTTTGGGGGCCTAAATAGTGTGTTTTTGGCTTGTTGCAATTGAACTGTAAACAGAGTTAAATTTTGATGGTATGATGTGTAGTTCTAGGAAAGACCTTTCCAATGGGCTATCACCTACCTAAAAAAAATATAGTATGAAAAAGTTACGACCCAGAGAAGTTAATGTACTAACTTACCTAAACGGGGCCCACATGCCTTTTGGCATTTCATATCCTAGGGGTTAGGATTTTAGATGTCTAGGGTTTTGGCATTCCTGTTTATCATAAAAAGACCTTCACAACCTCATTGTAATCATATTCTAATGAATGAGGATAGTCATCACATCTATTCTCAAAGATAAATTTTCAACCATTCTAGCGAGTCTTGCACGCTATATTTTTATAGTCTCTTTACAATTCTTTCATTAATAGAAATCAAGTATTGTTGTATTTATCTGTTTCTAGAAATCTGCATGAGGATTTCATTGTAATTTCTCTTCTTTCATTTCGTCTCGAAAATAATCTGGATCAGTGGTATCAGAGCAGGCTTCTCTTGATATTTTTTCAATGAAAGTCCCTGATGAGGTCCGAGTATAGGCAGTTGCATCTTGAGTTTGTCTCTCTTGAGGAAAATCACTCTCGCATGCCCAAGAAACCCTCGATGGTGGCATAAAATAAAAATGGATGATCATAATATTCTATTAACATGTTTCTTGAGTAAGCTCTCGCGCAACAGAGGGATGAAATAATGGATTATTTTCTACACATTCTTCAATGCCTGTCAATAGAAACATGCACGTATTCTTCAAGTGGCCATTTTTTAGGAACCTCTCCCTTCAAGGTACAAGTTAATTTTGACATTTCCATATTTGAAGGTTAGATATATGTGGATTCCCTAGAAAAATGGTTAAATCTATTAGAAGGTTATTTCTCTATTCAAAAAAATTTCAGCATGGAAAAGATCAGCTTCGCACTCGTCAAGGCTCTCCCCCATGTCAAACATTGGTTGAAAAATTACTGGGAGCAAATATCCACAGAGGAATCTGGCATATATGGTGTCGAGCCCACTTGGTATTTTTTTGTAGATGCAGTCAAAGAACAATATTATCCTGTTGATAACTATTAAGACTAGTGCATGAGATGGACCATGCTATGGCAAGAGAAGAGCCAAATTGTAACAACCCTGGTTAAATAGATGCATAGGGATTATTAAGTAAAATCAATTAGATAATTAATTGTCCTAATATGGTTTTAGTTAAACAATTATTAGTATTAATAATATTATTTATTTATTTATTTATTAATTACTTGTTTATAACTTTTGATTGATTGATTAATTAATTAATTAATTGATTACATAACACATTCAATTATTTGGGTAATAAATTGAGGGGCTTAATAACTTTAATTTAGTCCTTATGAAACTTTACGTATGACAGGTTAAGGATAAGATAATAAAGGAGGGGATAAGGTAATAAAGGAAGGGATAAAGTAATTAATGGAGGGGGGGAGAGTCGGTGAAGGGGGAGATATGATGGGGAAGAGTCCTATGGGAGGAAGAGGATTATGAAAATTGGGGGAAGGAGCATTACAGGCAAGAGGTCTGTATTTCTATTGGACATCTTTTGGTTTTGAGGAGTTGGGTTCTGGAGTTTTGGTGAACCATTGCAGGGGGCACCGAGTTGTTGGGGGTTTTGGGCATGGGGACCAGGATTCCTTATGGTATCTTGGATCTAGGGAGCCGAACAGGATGCTCCTAGATGCATGGGTGGTTATTTGGTTTGGGCAGGGTTTGGTCAAAGTAGCAGGTTGGACAAAGAAGCAACCTGGACAACCAGATCAACAGGAATTAGTATCAGGAAGAGGTATTTTATTTTATGTATTTGTTTTATGTATTATAAGGAATATGTAGTGTTATGTGGATGTTCGAAAGCTTATTAGGATCTGTTCATAATTTTTTTTTAAGCTCAATGGTTATATGTTGGTTATTGGTTATATGCTAGTTATGAAGCTATGAAAATGTTAGGATAACATTTCTTTAAAATATTTTTTTTTTGTTTTATAAGGCTCTGTCGAGCAGAACCTTACACATGGTATCATAGCTTTAGCTTGAAGCACTAGAGCCTTAAGGGCCTACCTACCCACCTACCCAACTTAGGAATGGAACTGTACCCACCCAGAAATTAGATAAATCTAGCAGTCCAGGGGCCCTGAAACCCTTAATTAGATAAATCTGGTCCAAGCTTCAGCTCTACCTCCACCTAACCTACAAGACAAGCACACAGTTTTTTTTATTATATATACAGACATATATATATATATAATATGCACTTAAAAAAATGAAAATAGTATAATATTATACATATTGCGAGTGTTAAATGAATTTTAACACTAGTTCAAATAAACAAACAAATAATAAAAACCAATATATATGTGTGTGTGTGTGTGTGTGTGTGTGTGAATTCTGCCAAGCTTAAGCAATAAACATTTCTAGTAAACATATAAAAATATATATATAGGACTTGAGGTAAGTTTTATTAATGTTGGTATGAAAAGAATTTCATCAAACCTTCAGACCAATCATTAAGCATGTTTGGGATTCACCAGATTATGAAAAACTGACATTTCTCAAGCAGGCTTGAAATTGTCAATGCAAAAGAGACAAAGTTCAATGGAAAATTACTTTACAATATATTAAAGATCAAACCAAATCGCCAACAGCCCTATATTCAAATGTAGTATTATTCCACCAAGCACTCTAATCAGAAACTATTGTACAACTCAAAATTCTCTTACCACATGTGATGCAAAGTGGGCAAAGGAAAACCCTTAGTTATGTTTCTTCTTGTCTGGAATGGATTCTCTAGAATTTGGAGGCATGCCAAGCACTACAAATACAACTTCTTGTACTCGCTAACTACATGTAGACAGGATGTCGCGTCGTCTTCTTCCACCATGATTTTCTCTTTGTTCTGTGCCGCCTCTCCTGTTGGTTTCCAACGGTTGTTTCCGCCTCCCTTCATGCTCAAGATTTCAGGACGTGCGAGGGTTTCAAATCCAGAACAGGGCAAAGGATTCGAATGTAGGCCTGATCTGGTTTAAAGATTTAGTTAGTTTTGGGCCACTAGAGCAAACTAATGGATTCCACAAGCTTCAGAAACCCAATCCTTGTGAAGATTCCCTAGAAAGAGAGTATCCTTATCTAAGGACAAAGCCACACCATTCCTTTTTCCTTGCAATGTTAAGTTACTCTTTTCCTGTTGAGCTTTCATGGCAGCTCCTTTCATAGAAAAGAAAACATAACAATATCTCTTCGAAGCTCCATTCTGGTCTTTCATCATGTGTATCTTTAGAACCTCACCACAGGATGAGAATATCTCACGAATCATGTCTTCATTCACAGTATGTGAAAGGTGAAGCCACGAAGGAGCCCATGGGCCTGTTTCTTGCACCATGCGTCCGACATTTAACACACAACCTGAAATCAGCTGCCAGCCACGGTCGAAGAGCTGCGAGCTTCACAAACAGAAAGAATTTTTTTTTTATTAATAAACAAAAAACAAAAAAAAACTAGCGCCCAAGCGTAAATCCACATGGAGGAGGAGCCCACAGGGGCAAGATGGAGTTCACTACGTCTCCAATGTCCATATAAAGACAAATCACAACCATGCATAATGCATCTACTGTTGCTCAAAAAGATCCAAAATTTTTGTACTTCCACTATTGGAAACAAATTGTCATTCATCCATCTTGTTCATAATGTGTTCAGATTAGGATGATTTTTCCAAGACTATTTTACGGTAGTCAAGGTAAAAGTTTAGAACTTTTTTCCAGCAATTATCCGATTCTAGCATTTGGTCATTTTCCAACCAATGCCATAAAAATGAATGTAAGTTGCAAAACAAAACATCCAGATAAAAGAAGAAGAACCACTGCGAATAACAACCTGCAATATTTCTTTTTAGAGAAAATACAGAAGAAGCACTGCATTTTTTTATTTTTTTTGGAGAAAATATTGAAGAACCACTTCATATAATAAGCCTACGATATATTTTTAGAAAAAATATTTAAGAACCACTGCATATAACAGCTTGCAATATTCTTTTTAGAGAAAATAGTGCATATAAAAGCATATACATGGACAAAGGCACCCAACACAACACAGAGTGCTGAAACCATAAGGAAGGATCCCACGAGACAACGAATGTGCATCGAGCCAAGAGGAGGAGATTCCATGAGGGTTTGAGTGTTCAACGCATCTAAATATTCAATATATATATATATATATATATATATATATATATATAATAGATTAAAAATAAAATTATTGTGCCCAATCCCACAGCTGTTGAGCCAAGGAGTTACACCAACAAATAACATAAATCTCAACACCAAATGCTCAAGCACTGAGTCAAACAATCCACGACCAAGAGAGGAGCCTGCAAGATGTGTTTTATCTTGCACTAAACAAAAAAAAAACATACAAGCCAATGCCCAAATGCCCAAATGCACAAGCACTGAGTCAAACAAGCCACGGCCAAGAGAGGAGCCTTCAAGAGGCATTTTATCTTGCACTAAATGCCCAAGCGTCACTACCATACACCAGCACCAATGCCAAGAGTAGAGGGAGAGAGCAGAATGGAGAGGCAACAGTGGGGAGTGAAGCGTTGAGGAGTTTAGGGTTTGTTAGGAGGCGTGTAGGGTTTTAGGGTTATGGGATGAGCATCAGGGAGGAGGGGGCACATGAGCCTCATGCGAGGACCCACTGCCCACGCTAAAAATAGTATTTTTTTTTTATTTAGCTTTTTTTTTCTTATTATTCAATTTTTTTTATTCATTTAGGTTAAATATAAATGTTTTAATTTATTCATTTCATTCATTTTTGTTAAAAATTAATGTTTTAATTTAAATTATAGTTTAAATTAATTTAAATATAATTAGAGTTAAATTATATTTAATTATAATTAGAGTTAAATTTTAATTATATTTAATTATATTTAAATTATTAAAATTTATAATTGATGCTTAGGGAAGGAGGAACAACTTCCTCTGATTTACTTTCCTCACACTGACAGTGTAAAGGAGTTTGGTAGATGCTAGTTGTGTCTAGCTCAAGAATGGCATCAAGGAAAGTGGATGTGACTAATTAAAGTGACTAATTAGATTGTTTTAGCGAAAGTATACAGAATTAGACCGAGATAAGCGGGAGGGGGCTTCATGTGCACTAGGAAGGTAAGTTAGAGGAATTAGCAAGTGGGGTACAATGCTAGCATAGCTACTGAGCAAGAGGATCAATAGTTTTATTAGGAGAGAACATCAAGCTTAGATGCTTAACCCTAACCTAGCCAATCCCCTAAACAGAGTAACGTCTATTTACAGATAAGTAAAGAAAAAAAAAAACTTAAGCCTAACCCTGTTTTCTAGTTTAAGTTGCACAAATTTGAAACATCCTTGAACTCACCCTGACAACTTGGGTTGATGCAGGTTAAATAATACAGGATGGTTAGGACTCGAGGGAATCGAAGAAGAGGAGCATCGTCACAGGCACCGCCAACACCGCCAGTGCTACCGCCACCATCGCCCGAACTAGCTCTCATATTGTGCTCTTTGGAGGCCATAAATGATACTTTAAAGGGGCGAAAACCAGCAGGGACTGAAGTGGAACTCCCACCATCTGGAACAGGTAATCCAGAAGCTTCCATGGATTTAGGGGGAGGACCTCCACCTGAAGACATCACTCAAGAACTGCAAAAGATCAAACTTCCGAAGTTTGTCGGGGATCGCGCCAGTGAATGCGCGGAAGCATGGTTGGAAGGCATGACAAGGTGTTTTTCCTTAAGGGATTATGCATCCACCTCAAAGGCGAAGATACCGATTTTTCATTTAAGAGACAACGCCTTGAACTAGTTGGGAAACCTGGAAAGGCAACTGCATCTTACCCTGGACACCGTATCTTGGGAACTTTTCGAGGAGAGGTTTCGAAGGAAATATCTGCCAACTTACTATGAGGAGTAGCAGGTAGGAGCATTTCATGCCTTAGTACAGGGAAACAAAACCGTAGAGGAATATGAGATTAGGTTTATGGAATTGGTCAAGTATGTTTCATATATGGATAATGATCAACGATAGGGGGAACGCTTCGTCTATGGGATAAACCCTAAGATAAGGGATATAGTGCGGATGTGGAAACCATCTTCAGTAGCGGAAGCTATGGAAAATTCACATTATGAGGAGGAACACATGAACTTAACCGAAGGTACGAGACCTTCCTTTCCGCATTGTCATAGATTCGTGGGGAAGACCCCTAGGACATTTCCCAGGGGAGGGGGTTCAAGGCCACCTCCATATGGTAACAGAGTCACACCAAGGACAGTAGTTGTAGGGATTTCAATGGCAGCGAGTGCATCATCTCGTTCATCACCAACGACTCAGACAGGTCCATGACCATCTCAGGGAACAGCTAGTAGGGGCAGGCGTTCCAGGGGAAGGAACTCATTTTATAGACAGTCGCATAACAATGCACAGGTTGAACCCCATGTTACCTGTTGGGGATGTGGAGGACCCCATTACCAACATGACTTCCTAGAGTTGCAATCAATATTTTTGCATAGATAAGGAAAGGCCCTGATGGGAAGAGCAAGTAGCAGCCACCATATTTACGCAGCAATTAATAATCATCAGGCCGCGCATCAATCCACGGTTGTGGAGTCATCAGGTACGCTAAATCATATCAATGTTAAGATTTTATTTGATTCTGATGCGACAAATAGTTTCATTTCACCATCTTCATTAGAAAAGAGTGGGTTGGCAGCCTACGAGCATGATCAATTTAAACAAGTCGAGATGGCTTCGGGGGAAAAACAAGCGGTAGGACCTAGCGTTGATAATTATATAGTAGACCTGGGAGTGTGTACTACCAGGTTAAAGGTGTATATCACTGCTTTCAGGGCATACAACCTAATCATTGGAATGGATTGGTTAGAAGCTCATCGATCTTTGGTAGATTGTTTCGTAAAAAGGGTGTTCTGTGTAGATGACGAAGGAGGACCAATGGAGATCTAGGGTGTACGGAGAAAAGTGTCATTACGCTTTATCTCAACTATGAAGGTTAAGTGATGCTTGAGGCAAGGGTGTTGACTATATGTAGTGGAAGTAGTGAATGAAAGGAAGGGACCCTCATTGGATCAGTACCCTATATTGTCAGAATTCAAGGATGTTTTTCTGAACGAGTTAGCATGATTACCTCCTAAGAGGGAGCTCGATTTTACTATTGAGATAAAACTTGGTGTAGAACCAATTTCCAAGACTCCGCATTGGATGACAGCATCGGAACTTTGTGAGTTGCAAATGCAATTGAAAGAGTTACTGGACTTAGGGCTAATAAGGCCCAACATTTCACCTTGGGGTGCACTAGTAATTTTTGTAAAGAAGAAGGATGGATCCTTATGAATGTGTATAGATTACAGGGACTTGAACCATGCTACAGTGAAAAATAGGTACCCAATGCCACGAATAGATGACCTCTTTGATCAGATGAAAGGAGCGGTAGTATTCTCAAAGATCGATTTGCGATGAGGGTATCATCAATTAAGGATTAAGGAAGGCGATATCCCAAAAAATGCCTTTCGAACTCGGTTTGGACATTACAAGTTTGTCATAGTACATTTCGGAATGACTAATGCGCCAGCAATATTCATGAGCTTCATGAACAGCGTATTCCAGAAGTACTTAGACCGTTTTTTACAAGTCTTTCTAGATGACATCCTCATCTATTCCAAGAACGAGAGAGAACATGAGGAACACTTACGAGTAGTGTTTTCCTACCTTAGAGAGAACAAATTGTATGGGAATTTTTCGAACTGTTCCTTCTTCCAGAAAGAGATCCACTATTTAGGTCATATCATTTCTGGCAAAGGAATCTCTATGAACCCAGAAAAGGTAAAGGCCATTATGGAGTGGCCAATGTCAAAAAATGCCCATGAGGTAAGAGGCTTCATTGGGCTAGCAGGTTATTATAGGAGATTTGTGGAAGGATTCTCAAAAATAGTGAAACCCATCACCACTTTGCAGCACAAGGGGGTCAGGCATGAATGGATGGAAGAATGTGATAGTGCATTCATTGAGCTTAAGAGGTTACTAACTAGTGCGGCAATTCTTCGAGTGCTAGATATGCAAAAGGAATTCACAGTCTGCATGGATGCATCGAAGAAGGGGTTGGGGGCCATGCTAATGAAGGATGGAGGAGTGATATCTTATGCATCAAGGAAGTTGAATAAACACGAAGAGATATACGTGACTCATGATTTAGAGTTGGCAGTTGTAATGCTAGCTCTGAAACTTTGGAGGCACTATCTTGTCAGGTGAAACTTTGAGCTCAAAATGGACCATCAAAGTTTAAAACATCTCTTCACTCAAAGGGATTTGAATGCCAGGCAAAGACGATGGAGTGATTTTATGAGTGAGTACGATTTTGGTATTCCGTACATCAAGGGGAAGGAAAATGTGGTCACATATGCCTTGAGCAGGAGGCCACGTGTCTTCTCCTTGGTACCCTTAAAGGTCAATCTGAGGGAAAGTGTGTTGACGCAAATCTAAGGAGATAGTTGTTATTTAAAGGTTACTTAAAACCTCCAGAGTGGGAGGTAGTTAGATCCAAAGTATGAAGGATATAGTTTGGAAGCAGACAGACTGTTAAGATATCGAGGAAGGATGTACATCCCTGAAAATTGGGATATTCGAAGCATCATATTGAAGGAAGCCCATAGAGTACTTTATTGTGCGCATCCGAGTGTGAAGAATATGTACGCAGACATGAGGAATCTCTTCTTCTGGCTAGGCATGAAGTGCAATATAGTCCATTTCATTGCCAAGTTCCTAGAGTGTCAACAAGTGAAATCTGACCACCATCACCCGACAAGCCTCCTACAACCACATGATGTTCCTATGTCCAAGTGGGAAATCATCTCTATGGATTTTGTTGTGGGGTTGCCACTCACATCTCATAGACACAATGCCATTCTTGTGATAGTTGATAAGTTAACCAAGAGTGCTCATTTTATTCTGGTTAGAGACAGTTACGATGTCACTAATGTGGCACATGTGTTTGTAAGAAAGATTATCCATTTGCAAGGGATACCAAAGAAGATCATTTCAGATAGGGACTCCAGATTCACTTCTAGGTTTTGGACAAGTTTGCTGTCAGCATTGGGGACTCATTTGAACTTAAGCACAACTTATCATCCTGAAATAGATGGGCAAACCGAGAGAGTAAATCAAGTCACGGAAGACATGCTCAGGATGTATGTCATGGATAATCAAACCCAGTGGAAGAAGTGCCTACCTTTGGTAGAGTTTTCCTAGAATAACAATTTTCATAGCTCCATCGGAATGCCACCCTACAAAGCTCTGTATGGAAGGCCATGAAGAATGTCATTGAGTTGGGATAGACTAGAAGACCGAGAATAGATGGTCCAAAATTGATTCAAGAGATGGAGGAACAGGTGATTCAGATTAGGCAGAGACTAAAGGAAGCACAGGATAGGCAAAAAAGTTATGTGGATGCACATAGGTTGATCGAAGTTATGAAGTCGGAGACCACGTTTTCATTCATATCAGGCCTAATAAGAGTACCATATGGTTCAGGAAGGGGACAAAGTTGTCACCTCAATTTATAGGACCTTTCAAAATCCAAGAGAAAATTGGACTCATTGCCTATCGTCTCGTACTGCCACCCCACTTGCATTAAAATCATAATGTATTTCATGTATCTGTTTTATATCATTATGTTGTTGATGAATCACATAAACTAAATTGGAAGGAATTGCAGGTATCGAACGTGGGAACCCTCATGGTAGAACCGTTATGCATATTGGACCATAGAGTCCGACAACTTAGGAACCGTCTGGTAGACCAAGTTAAGGTCCAATGGGACAAGTATAGTCCAGGATCTGCTACTTGGGAAGACACCGAGACATCACGACGAGACTATCCCTCACTTTTCTGACCACCTTGAGAATATGTTTCTCGAAGGTTGGGTGTGTGTAACACCACCTTTTGACTTAGACAACCAGGATTACCTGAGGCCTACATATACTATTTTCTATTCACAGTGAAACTATTAAATGATACACTTAAACTTTTAAGACGTATGAACCATTATGAATGTTAGATGTATTTGAATAATGATGGATATGATGTGATATATTGTGAGAATGTAAAGTTAATGAATGCTTAAATGTTATTGATGATCATGGATATAATGCGATCTACTATGTGAATGTAAATTTTATGAATGTTTAAGTGTTATTGATGATGATGGATATGGTGTGAGATATTATGTGAATGTGAATCCTATGAAGGTTTAAATGCTAGTAGAATGGTGGTGGATATGATGCAATCTATTTGATAAATGATAATTTTATGAATGGGTGTCGAAATTGAATTATGGGACATTATGAGATCTATTTCTAACTTGAAATCTTTGATGTTAAGTTGTCGGTACAAGGATACCGAATTGAAATGATGATAGTATGCAATTACATGATGATAATGCATAGAAATGTATGAGTTTGTGTTACAGACTAATCTGCAGGTTATGGGCTATGAAATAGCCAAGGGATAATGATGATGAAATTGGATGTCATGACCACTAGCTGAGAAACATTATGGTATGAATATTTGTATGTGAAATTATATTGGTTTGGATGCATTTCTATGATATGTGGACCAGTGCAGGATTTAAGGTGATGAGACTACCCAAAACCAAATAAACGATGTCAAAAATCCCAACAACATGGTGCCACTGTATATTCCATTGTAGGGTGTGGACCCTAGTTATGATTATGAGGGGTGGAGGCATTTCCTCCGAAACTTGAAGTCATGGGAGGATGATGTTAGCTCACGCTCCCCTAGATGTGTGATGATGATTGTCAATTGCCTACTGAGGAAGCTTGGTCAAGATAGTGACACTTCCTCTTACGGGTTCTATTTGGAGTTAGGTCAATATAGTTGACACTCCAAGATAGTCCAGTAGAGAAAGGATAGGAATGGAGATGGAAGTAAGTTAGGGAGGAAGGATGAGTAGAAATAGTTGTGAAATTATGGATATTTTCCTTATGGTGGAATTTATTGTTTTTCCCTTCTAAAAAGAAAATGTGTATATATGAATATTCATAATTATGTAACTAAACTACAATTGTCTAAATAAATTGTTGAACTAGATAATTGTAATTAAAGAATTTCGCAAACATTTGATTGGTTTATTGTCTTTTATAAAAGAATAGTCTTGTTGATTGGATTGGATGCATACATAAAATACTATAAGGGTGATAGTTATTGATTATTAGTACATGCACGAGACTTGTATGTACTAGCTACACATGCATTTCTTGTACATGTACACTAGTATGTATAATTTTTCTTGGCTTACTTACTAATAGTGTCGGTTAATTGTCATGAATGTGTGAACCATGTTTCTTTTACTTTGTATCATGAGATACCTTAACTTCGGGACGAAGTTTCCTGAAGGGTGGGTGTATGTAACAACCCTGGTTAAATAGATGCATAGGGATTATTAAGTAAAATCAATTAGATAATTAATTGTCCTAATATGGTTTTAGTTAAACAATGATTAGTATTAATAATATTAATTA
>JZKD02S0954462.1:831129-844954 GCA_000966675.3 Picea glauca | reverse complement strand
ATGATTTGGGTAATAAATTAAGGGGCTTAATAACTTTAATTTAATCCTTATGAAACTTTATGTATGACAGGTTAAGGATAAGATAATAAAGGAGGGGATAAGGTAATTAATGGAGAGGAGGAGAGTCGATGAAGGGGGAGATATGACGGGGAAGAGTCCTACGGGAGGAGGAGGATTATGAAAATTGGGGGAAGGAGCATTATGGGCAAGAGGTCTGTATTTCTGTTGGACATCTTCTCATTTTGAGGAGTTGGGTTCTAGAGTTTTGGTGAACCATTGCAGGGGGCATCGGGTTGTTGGGGGTTTTGGGCTTGGGGGCCAATATTCCTTACGATATCTTGGAGCTAGGGAGCCGAACAGGTTTCTCCTAGCTGGTCGGGTGGTTAATCGGTTCGGGCAGGGTTTGGTCAAAGCAATAGGCTAGACAACCAGATCAATGGGAATTAGCATCAGAAAGAGGTATTTTATTTTATGTATTTGTTTTATGTATTATAAGGAATATGCAGTGTTATGTGGTTGTTCGTAAGCTTATTAGTATATGTTCATAATTTTTTTTAAGCTGAATGGTTATATGCTAGTTATGAAGTTATGAAAATGATAGTATAACATTTCTTTAAAATATTTTTTTTGTTTTTGTTTTATAAGGCTCTGTTGAGAAGAACCTTACACAAACAATGATGGATTTCACAAATAACTTCCATACCTTATGCACCAATATGGGTATCAAAGACTCTGAGTGACATATCATTTTGAAATACAGTGGGGCTCTGCATAGGTACATCCAAAACGAAATGGATTTCCTAAACATGTCATCATTGGGAGCTTCCTATCGATATGATTTCAAAATCAAGAAGAAATTTAGGCACCAGAACAAATGGGAATTCAGGTCTGCAAATATGCAACAACTAAAGCATGGTAAATAAAACCCTAACCAACAACTTCCAAACAACCAGTCCAAGATACAGGACAAAAAGGGTAATGTAAAGGCAAAGTATGACACTGGGAAGTGGAGTGACTTCCACAAAATCCCCTCGCACAACAATGATGAATGTTGCTTGGAATAGTCATTGGTGTCCGAGGTCAAAGACACAGAGCCGAACCCTGATTCAAAATCTGATCCAAAATATATTGAAAATAGACAAATCAACGATGCACACCCCACTGCTACTATTGAGAACATAATAATTGAACTAGAAGAATCAGGAGGTCCTGAAGAGGGGGAGTGCCTCTTCCCTTCACATATGTGGGTGAAGGGTACCCCATTACATTTCATTGTTGATAATGACAGCCAGCAGAACCTCATCTTAGCTAAGGTCGTCAAACAATTAGGGTTGTCGAAAACACCACACTCACAGCCATACAACATCAGGTGGCTTCACCAGGGATGATATATTCACATTAGCCAACAATGTCGCATGTACTATGGAATCCCTCCATTCAAGGATGAGGTAGTGTGTGATATTTACCCTCTTGATGCTTGTGATGTCATTTTGGGCCAACCATATATGTGGAAATGTCATGTTGTCTATGATTCTAGACCCTGTAGTGTCATTATTTCTCTGGGAGATCATCTCTACAGGATACCAGAGATAGTTTCAACTATGACTCCACCAAAACAACAATGCAAGTTAATCTCTCGTACTACAAAATTTATCCTCTTCACAGTCTATTCAAAGGA
This sequence comes from Picea glauca, assembly GCA_000966675.3. NCBI lineage: Eukaryota > Viridiplantae > Streptophyta > Pinopsida > Pinales > Pinaceae > Picea > Picea glauca. Next base: position 843,276 of record JZKD02S0954462.1, on the reverse strand, counting down.
TGCCCAAAATACTGCTACAACCATTGTAGCTTCAACAACTTCTATCTAGTAAAAATAGATTTTCAAAGAGCAAGAAGATATTTTTAATTCACCAATAATGGTGCCTACATAATGCCCCGTCAAACCTAGAGACAATAGTTTGGTGGAGCATATTCAACCCCGCCAGCAACAGGTTTGTCACAGTCTTTCATAGATGAAGAAACAAAACTTCTCCAACAAGGCACACACCTCACCGAGATTAAGATTCATAAAATTCTTTCCCCTCTTCCCTGGGCACTCAACGCAATGAAAACCATTGCTTCATAAGGGGAGAGGATTGCTCTTGGTATATATTGGTGGCCACCCACATGTTATGACTGGCTCTTCTTGTCATTTTTTAGGGAAACACGTTCTTATGTACTTCTTTGTAATTGTGGGTTATATAGTTATGGGGTTATCTCAATCCCTACATATATTCCAAGTGGATATTGGTGGAAGCCCACCTAATCCAACTCGCTTATTTTGTATGTTTTCAAGTCAACACATCTTGTTGTACTTCCAGGTCCATTTTGGGGCCCTAAACAATGTTTTATTGGCTTTCCATAGTCAAAAATGTATATGGAGTTAGAGTTTGATAGTGTAATACGTAGTTATCGAAAATACCTTTCCAACGGGATATCATGTGCCTAAAACGAAGATCATATGCAAAAGATATGACCCCATGAAGTTAATGTACTAACTTACCCAAACGGGGCCCATGTGAATTTTGGCATTTCATCTCCTAGGGTTAGGTTTTTGGATATCTAGGGTTTTTTCATTCCTATTTACAATAAATAGGCCTTCAGAGCCTCATTTTAATCATATTCTGAAAAATGAGCATAGCCACCACATCTCTTCTTAGATATAAAGTTGCCACCATTCTAGCGAGTCTTGCACTCTGTATTTTTACAGTCTCTTTACAATTATTTCATTAATAAAAATCAAGTATTGTTGTATTTATCTCTTTCTAGAAATTTGCATGAGTATTTTGTTGTAATTTCTCTTCTTTCATTTCATTCTGAAAATAATCCAGATCAATGGAGGATATACAAATCATAAATGATAAACACAGGGGATATATTGAGGTCAAATGGTAAATCGACCTTATAAGCATTTTCATTGCTTTTCTTGAAAATCTTGCACAAACCAATTTTCTTATACTTCAATTTGTGGTAGGTTCCTCGAGGAAAATGCTCCTTCCGTAAATAAACCATCACCAAATCACGTTCATTGAATGCCTATTATCGTCGGTGAGCATCTTTGATAATTTAGTTTTGTTCATTACAGGCCTCCAATTTTGGTCTCACATGTTGCTGCAACCGTTGAATGTGTTCTGCAAATGCTTCCCCATCATCATTGATCCTATCCCTAAGTGGTAGCTACACCAAATCTAGGATACCCATAGGGTTTCTACCGTAAACAACACAAAATGGATATTTACCTATAGATATATTAACTGAACTATTATAGGCAAATTCCACTTGAGGTAAAGCCAAATCCCACTCATTGGGATTTTCTCCAACAATTCTCTATAAAAGGTTTCCCAAACTCTGATTTACCACCTTGGTTTTCTCATCTATTTGAGGGTGATAGGAACTAATGTACTATAATTTAGTCCCATTTTCTTCCATAAAGTCCTCCAAAAATGACTCAAGAACCATGTATCTCTATAATAGGTAATAGTTTTTGTAATCCCATGCAATCTAACAACTTTTGAAAAAAACAACTATGCCACCCACGATGCATCACTATTTTTCTTGCAAGAAATTAAATGAGCCATTTTAGAGAACCTATCAACAACGACAAAAATAGAATCATTACCTCGTTGTGTGTTTGGGATCCCCAACAAAAAATCCATGCTCAGATCTATCCATGGACCTGCGGGAACTGGTAGTGGCATATACAACCCTGTGTTCTGTGAGTGTCCTTTAGACATTTGACAAATCTGACGGTGTGCCACATACCTGGTTATACATTTTTTCATCTTCAACTAGTAATAATTATCTTCAATTAAGGCTAGCGCCTTATCCTTTCCAAAATGTCTTGCCAAAATACTATTGTGAAGGTCTTTGATAATATATTCCCTCATTGAACCAATTGGGATGCATAGTTGTTTTCCTTTGAAGAGGTATCCATATTGCATAAAATATTCACCTTGATTAAGATCCATGTCCCCAATGACTAGATTCTTCATATGTTCCACAATCTCCCAAAAATCATTATCATATGCATCAAGATCCTTTAATGCAACAAACCCAGTTACTTTATTTTCCATGGTTGTCAAAATAATAGTACACCAACTCAAAGCATCTGCAACTTTATTATGTCATCCTAATTTGTGCTTCAAAATAAAGGTGTATCCTTGTAAGAAAGAGACCCATTTTACATGTCTAATGTTCAATTTATTTTTGGTGTTTACATATTTTAATGCAATATGATTGATAAATAACACAAACTCATTTGGCACTAGATAATGCCTCCAATGTCACAATGCTTTCACAATTGCATAAAATTCTACATCATATGTGGAGTAGTTCTTTCTTACCTCATTCAATTTTTCACTAAAGAATGCAATTGGTCTACCTACTTGGCTAAGTATAACTCCAATGCCTACATGTGAAGCATCGTAATCTACCTCAAACACTTTATCAAAATTTGTTAAGAATAATATGGGTGCCTCAGTTACCTTATTTTTCATAAACTTAAAACTTTACTCAACTTCCTTTGTCCAGATGAATGTATTTCCTCCAGTTCAATCTGTTATGGGTGCTACAATACTACTAAAATTTCGAATAATGTTTTTGTAAAATGTGGCCAACCCATGAAAACTTCTTAACTCTATGATGTTCCTAGGACTAGGAAAATTTTAAATTTCTCTAACCTTCTCTAAATCCATGTTGACTCCCTCCGTTGAGATGACAAAACCCAGGAAAACCAAACTTTCTTGCAAGAAACTACATTTCTTCAGGTTTTCATAAAGTTGATGTTTTCTCAATGCATCCAATATAATTTTTAAATGCTAAAATTGATCTTGTTTTTTGTTACTGAAAACTTGATGTCATCAAAATACACAACAACAAAATTACCAATCTAAGGTCGAAGCACAATATTCATCAGCCACATGAAAGTGCTAGGAGCATTGGAAAACTTGAATGGCATCACCATCCATTCATATAGTCCATCCCTGGTCTTGAAGGAAGTCTTCCATTCATCTCCTTCGTGAATCCGAATCTGGTGGTATCCACTTCGCAAATCAATCTTACTAAATATTTATATTCGGCTAACAAATCCATCATGGATTCCAACCATGGTATAGGAAACCTATATTTTATGGTAAATTTATTGATTTCTCTTCTATCTATGCACATCCTCCATGTATTATCCTTTTTTGGAGTCAACAATGTCGATATAGCACGTGGACTCATGATTTCTCTTACCAAACCTTTGTTTATGAGTTCCATCACTTGTTGGTTGAGATTTTTATGTTGTGTAGGACTCATCCTATAGGTTGGATAATTAGGTAAATATGATCCAGGGATAAGATCAATGTGATGTTGAATATCCCTCTTTGGTTGAAGACCATTAGGTAGTTCATTAGGGATAACCTTAACATATTCTTCTAGTAACTTGGCCACTTCAGTAGGAATTGGTATGTATTCCATGTCTCCTTTTTGCACAATTAACAAATAGAAAAATCTCATTTCCTCTATTTCTTTAACAAACTCTATTTCAGACAAGATATTTTTAGTTTTCCTGTCATCCTTAAGAGGCAATAAGACAACTTTCGATACATCCTTCCAAAAGGTGTATGTATTCTTTCCTCCATCATGGATGAATTTTTTATCATATTGTCAAGGCCTCCCCAATAATATATGGCATGCATCCATCAGAATGACATCACACCATACTTCATCTTTATAAGTCTTACCAATGGAAAACTTGATCAAACATCTTTTATTAATGGTGACTTCATTCCCATTTTTTAACCATGAAATTTGGTAAGGATGGGGATGTGTTTCAAAATGTAATTTCAACTTATTCACCATCTCTTTGGAAACCATATTCTCACAACTTCCACTATCAATAATAAATTGACATACCTTTCCCCAGAAGGACATCTGGTTGGAAAAATATTTGTTCAAAACCAAGAATCTTCAATGTTGCTACCTTGCCTTTGATCTTTTCTAGGAATCATCATTGACCTATGTATCATGAGACTCTCCCCCATATCTATTGGGACTTCATATTCAACTCCTTCTTATTCATTCTCAACTTGGACAAAGATCAAACTAGGTTCTTTTCCTTGCTTTGAATCTTGAATGTGATAACTTGGGAATTTAAATGCTCGATGACCCTCTACACCACACCTGAAACACACATACGGTTCTCCTCTTCCACCACCGTAACCTATATCCCTATTATAACCTCTTCCTTGTGGTTGATTCACATTACATTTTCAAGTATCTTCTTCTTTCTCATCTACTTGATATTATTCACCCCTACCATAGTTAAAACCATCCCCGTGAGACAGATGGTGTACCCCTCCTCTCTCCTCTATTCCGTTGAGAAAATTTTAGGTTTATATTTTCCTTCACCTTTAAGGATAATTGATATGCCTCTTCCATTCTACGAACTCTATGCATGCTTAGTTCATCTTGAATAGAAAATTTTAAACAATTCACATACCTTGCATCCAATTTCTCATCAGTTTTCTGGTGATCCACATGAATGGTCAACTGATAAAACTCATTTGTGAGTTCCTCTATGGTGGAAAAGTTTTGCTTCAAGTTCTGAAATCTACGAAAAAGGGTTTGGTCATAGTCTAGAGGAAAAATATTCTCACAATTTTGTTTCCATCTTTCTCGAGGTATTAATTTTGTCTTTTCCTTTTCTTACTATGTCTTTCTACACATGCTCCCACTAGATCGTGGTGTGACCCTTCAACTTGGTGCATGAAAATTTCACCTTCTTTTCCTCTGGCATAGGTTGTCATTCAAAATTTTTATCCATGGCATTCATCCAATCTATTAACTCCTCTAGTTTAAGATTCCATGCATATTCTGAAACTTCCATCTTGATCCTATCATTTCTCCCTTTTAGAGCCTTGAGCATCCTTTCTTCAAAAGACACATGCTCTAATTATTCTTCTTCGTGTTCTTCATTTTCTTCTTCATTTTCTATGTGTTGATCTACATTTCCTTGGTTTGTCTCCTCATCAGACACTTCTCTTTGTATTATTCTTTGACTAGCCATCATTCTTGTAAGATATGTTACTTGCCTTTGTAGGTTTTGCATATCTCTGCACATCTCAGAAATACATGCTCTTCCTCTAAACTAAGAGATAATTGATAATTGAAAAATTAAAAATTCCTCTGAAAACACTAAAATCCCAATTTGAGGCCTTATATGAAGGAATTTGGCCCTGAAAAAGTGTCGAAATGATTTCCAATTGAATAGATTCAATAAACATGACATCGAACTCTTCGAGATGCAACTCCCCATAAAATTTTATCCCAAACGGATAACCAAGTCAAAAGTTATGACCCTCGGAAAATCCCTAAAAAATACTTGCATCACATGTGCATCCACACATGAGTCCTCGATCTAGCGGGATGATGGAAAAAAGTCAGCCTCGTCCTCGAAAACCTCTCAAAAAGTAATAAAAAAAACTCTGATGCAAAAAAATGATAGACTATCTGATACAAAAAAAATGACAGACCATCTGATACAACATGGCTTATGTACCAACGAATCAACATAATACAAAAGAGGGAAACTAATGCAATACCCATCACTGGTAAAGGTTGCTATGGTTGCCACTAATAGTGAGAGGCACCTAACCTCCTCTTCACCGAAATAGGCGATCTGCAGCTGTCCACTAGACACTTGAAAATCCATCGGGGACAATACATCAACCCCAATATATCGTTGAGAGTACATGAGCTAATTATCATCTACTACACCTAATGGGACATATGGGAACTGGGGAAAATCTTCCCCTCTCCTAGATAGCCCAATTATAAATCAAATATCCTCCTTAGTGGGATAGTAGCACTGATCCATACCCACAATGAAAGCTTGTCGATGGAAATCCCATCGATGGATTAGATGCACCAACAACCTAGAGTGCCCTTTAAGAGATGTACCCTCCTAATATTACTTAAGGAGGCCTACATTCCTCAAGAGAAGATGAATCACTGCAGTTATAGGGTGAGGGTACAAATCCCTCTCCCTCTCCCTCACCTCCCATTCTTGTACAACATTGTACATGTCCACCCTATTCTCTTGTTGTTGTTGTTGCCCTCTCCCCTCATATATTTGTAGGATGAACATATGAAACATATCATCCTCTATCATACATAAAACATAAAAAAAATATACTAAATGAGAAATTTATTTATAAATACGAAAAAATAACTTCCTTCAAAAAATAATTAAATGTCATAATTGGTGCTCCTGAAAATCATTTAAGCACCATTTGTGGTGCGTACATAACTTGTTATCACCACCCATGGTGCGCCAGTGAAAACTAATGCACCATATAAAAAAAATTATCATATGTTATGCGGTGTGTTTTATAACCCTACTGCACCAGTGCGTTCAGGTAAACCCATGCCGCAATGCTTTACAGTTATCCTACACACTGCTTAAAATAAAAAACAAATTAAAACCCTAACACACCATATATATATATATTAGTTAACGTGGTTTGTATACATTCCTTGTATTCTCTGCTGCATTTAAGTAACGAAGACACACAACCCACCAATTTTTTAACATTAACGTACCTCCACACTGGTGCGTTACCACTACCCTACGCACCGCTTAAAATACAAACAAATTAAAATTCTAACGCACCGTAAAACATTTTTTTTAAATTAGTTAAGGCGGTCCGTACACATTACTTAAATCCACCGATGCATTTTGGTAACGAGGATGCACCACCCCACAATTTTTTTAAAATCGACGAGTACAAAACTTTGCAATTTTTGGTCTAATTGTTTCGGGCGGAGGATTCAAGTCGTTCGACTTGCACCATTAATGGTGCACACAGAGAATTTACAGGGTGCACTGGGACAAAATGTCAATTTTTTAAAATGGTGTGTTTGTAAACATGAATGCACCATTTCTCATGCTTACTAACACAATGTGAAAAATAATATAGTTGATTTGCATAGTGTGTCATGTACTATAACCGACCGGTGCATTAGAGGTACTGAGATGCACTACCAAATAAATAAATAATTTTATGCGGTGCTGTAAGAAATGGACGTGTCAGTGCATTCCTCTTTAACAATGCACCAACGAGGAATTTAACATTATATTGTGGTGCACCCTGTAAATTTATAGGGGGCACTGACCATGGTGCGAGCCAAATGTCTTGAACGCACCACGTATAATTTTTTTTTTTTTAAATAGTGAAAAATTAACTCAATTTTAAATTTTAATCCGCCGAAAACTTAAGTTATAAATAAACAAAGATGTTACCTAGAAATTTTGTCATCGGGGAGGCATGGTTGGAACGTAGTAAAAAAAAAAAAAATTCCCACCGTTTGGAAAAATGTGAAAGCCACACACACAATAACAAACAGAATGAAGGAAAGAAATGAAAGCACTGATGATAAGGCACTTTAGAGAGGAAAATGTGGCACTGGTTCTTTTTAGCTCTACAACACTAAAAATGGTAAAAATGAATTTTATGGCATGTAATTTTTTTTTTATCAAACCATGTTCCAGTGTGCTCTATGAATGAATGCACCGGTGCTACAATATTTACGTAGCACACTAAATAAATTTTTTTTTGCAAATAACACGAACACAGGGCACACCATGCATCTGGTTACTATCGAGTGCACTCTTGTATATATTTTTCGAAGAACCGGCGTGTCCTGTGTTACATAGGGCACCCGTTATTTGAAAAAAAATAACCCTAACACGATGTTCCCTTTGGAGCAACGATGACCCCCTGTGTGTTAGTATACTACGAAGCACATTAACAAATATTTTTTGAAATAATCCTACAATGGTGTGTAAATATTTTTATTTAACCATGTCATGGTCCGCTCTAGTATTAGCGACAACGATGCATCTAGTTTTAAAAATCGCACTGTATGATATCTTTTAAAAATATCATGATTAGGAATATGGACGTCTCTGTATCATTAGGAATATGGATGATTTTTTTTTTTTTTTAATTTAACCCTTTTATGATGCACTAAATAACTAGCCACATGGGTGTGTCATTATTTACGTAGAGCAAGAGAGTATTTTTTTGAAAACCTTACCACGGTGCGCCATTGTTTGGGAGAAACCATCTGCACTGGTGAAATTATTTAAGTACTACACTGTCGTATATAAAAATAAATAAAATAACATTGCCATAGTGTGTAATTGTTTAGAGAAAATATTCACCTCGGTGTATCATTATTTTTGTAGCGCATCAGAGTATTTTCTTTTTTAAATAACCTTACTACGATGCGTTAGTTTTGTTGGAACCAGTGCGTTATTTGTATAAAATGCACCGATGCATTATATATTTATAAATTCACCATAAAAAAACATCCGCTAAAACCTATGCATGCTTACCTCCGCGATAAACAAGATTTTTGAGCTATTTTAATAGGGGTGTCCACAAAAAACTCCACTAGAGGGTCTTTTCCTTGTAGTGGTTGGAACCACTCCAACCAATTCAGACTCCAAGAAATAGGAACCACTATGAGGGATTCAAAATTTGAGAGCACTAAATCACTCCAATATTTCTACATCATCGATCTTTATTTAAGGGTTTATTATCCACCATTTATTTGGATACAACTTACCTTAGTTTTATTAGACTATCTCCCCCTCAGAGTATCAATATTTGATTTTATGGACCGATCCCTACTGTTGATTTTTCATGATTAGTGCTCGTGATCCATTTTCCTTCACTCCATTTTGATGCTTTTCTCGATGGGTAAAATGTGACACGTGTCTCCTTCCATAAATGTTGATCTAGATCCCTCCGATTATATCTCTATCATTGATCAAGGTAATTGTTTCATCCTTTGGTCGACCAATATTCGTTGTTGATCAATGATGATCAAGGGTCACGATTTATTTTGGTTTGGAGACCTTAAACTAGTTAAAAATGATTTGATTTTAGTAATTGATATTGGATAATCAACTATCATGATTGAATCTCCTCTCCTCTACAATTCTAAACATCGATGAAGTTTACAAACCCTTCAAATTCACCTCGATTTAATTCCTCTTAGTTTTCCACCTTCCACGAAGTTCATAGGAGCTTCATTCCTTTCAGATACACTCTTTTGCACATAAAAACCCCTTTCTATAATATGATCCAAAATTTGTGTTGGTTCGCATAGAAACCTAATTTTTCATTCATAGCTTTATAAAAAAAAATCACGCTTATCGATAGAGAAATACACACATAATTGACAATGCTTATATTAGCTTGATTTCTATACAAAATTTCAAAAATACCTCTCTGGTATGTTTGGACAGTCATGCATTTACAAGACTCTCTCTCACTCGTTTGGATTGCTTTTCACTAATTGACGACACTTTCTCCTTGGCTCAATTTCTCACTAATTGGCCCTCTTACATTGCCACGGGCTTACAATTTTATGCATGGAAGCTAAACTTACAACACATCTAAGAAGCCCCTAAATTCCTACAACTAATTACAATAATAGAATTTCATCTCTCCACAATTGATGAGGATAAATTTGATCTATATTAGTACTTTATGGGTGGCAAAACTGGAGGAATTGGCTTGCAAGGCCCATTTTATTGGCAAGTTCCAATTTGGAAAATTTGGGTCTGAAAACTTTTGAAGTCATTTTAAGGCATGAAATGGAATTTTTTGGGGTTACAACATCCAAAAATTGTACCCACAACTTAGATCTTGATATGCATACTGATACCTTTCCAAGTGTATGAAAATCACCTCAATCAGAGCTCGTATGTGAAAGTTATTCCTCTCGCAAGCTCACCTACCTTGTTGACCACCATGGTACGAGTGGATGCCATGCCATGCCCCATTACTCGCACATATGGGGCTAGATATGTGTGTACTTTCAAGATGATTATATGAGTTCGAAACCTTATCACTAATGGAGGGCTTAGGATGAAAAATCCCTAACACTAGACATATATCAAACTATGTTAAATATCGAGTTGCTAGAAGGAGAAAGGAGTTCGAATATTTAGCATGGTACATGTTCCATAGTTGAGAAGAGAATCTAGGAGTTCTATTTTGAGAGAACAACAAAGGAAGAAAATATTTTTTAGCATCCATATAGGCCACGGTGTTAAAGGAAACTTGATAGTGAGTGTTTGTTTCTAGTTTGTACTTGATATTCATAACTGAAGAAAAGAAAAAATATCATAGGTCTTACCTTTTATTTTGTTTTCTTCTGTATTGGGTTTCCGAGGATATATATTGTGTTCATTTGTGTGGATGGTGTGTACTATTACATATTATTTCATTTTCATATTAAGCTGTTTTCATAAATCTAAGTATAATCTAGTAATAACTAATCTAGGATCTACGGAAATTATTTGCATAATCTAATATTTTATAAAATTATAAGATTTGTTGTGACAAACTATTCTAGTGGAATATCCATGTTAGTTTATAGATCAAACATGCATGTAATGTTTTTTTTGAATTTCTTGTTTTTTTTTCATAAATGGATAAAAGGGAATGATCCAGGTGGATATTAGTGGCAACCCACCTATTCCAACTGGATCATCTTATCCATTTTTGTTCAGCACGTTCTTTTGTACTTCTTGTAATTGTGGGTTCTACACTTTTGGGGTTGTCTGAAGCCCCACACATCCTCCAAGTGGATACTAGTGGCCTCTCCCCTAATCCAACTGTTAGAAAAATAGGACTCAAAAGATACATAATGCAAGAGAGACACAGATTTACGTGGTTCACCCAGTGTGGGCTACATCCACTAGAGAAATTGCCAGGTCCTTCATTTATTATTATCCAGCAAATGAAGGGATACAACCTACAGCAAAACCCACCGTAACTTCCTCTTCTTTCTCTCATAGTCTCCTCTCTCAGAATACAATCCTCTCAATAATGCATAGCCGCAATACATTTCCCTCATAACAAAGGGTTTTCTTCTAGGGAAAAAAACCCTAACATAATTTCTACTGTTAGATCTGCGACCTTATAATGAACGGTCTAGATTTATAATGAAATTACAATATACTTTTACAAGGCAATTTTTCCTTCGGGGGACATTGCCCCCAAACCCCTGCCAAGGGCCCGCTTGCCCCCGAAACCCCCAACTGGGGGGATAGGCCCCCTAGACCCTGCAGAGGGGGTACCCCCCCCTGCACTCCCCCATGTGGAAGAGTGTACATACTTGTGGGGTGTAAAGTCATCATGGGGTATCAACATGGATGAAAGCAAGGACCTCTGAATCAAGAACATAATTAGGCTCCACAACCAATCATCTCCCACTTTGAGACTAATCTCAACAACTCCACCGTTGTTGTATATGTTGGACACTGAACCTTCTTAGACCTGAAAAATTTCTCATATTCATCTTCATTCTTGAAGACCAATTGAAAATGAGCAGGAACTTAGTTTCTCTCTGGTTACTCCCTTTGTTAACATGTCTGCAGGATTCTGGCTAGTGTGTATCTTTTCCAACTTCAAATGTCCATCTTCCAAGGTGGATCATATGAAGTGGTACCTCAACTATATATGCTTAGTATTTGAATGGAAGGCTGAGTTCTTTGCAATATGAATTGCACTCTCACTATCACAGTACAACATGCTATTCTCCTACTTCTTTCCCAATTCCTCCATAAACCTTTGGAACCAAATCATCTCTTTACTAGCCTCTGTTGTTGAAAGTGAAACAACCTTTTGCAATTTCGAAATCCAACTTACTGTTGTTCCACCTATAGTAAAAACATACCCTATGGTGCTCCTCCTACTGTCTTTATCACCTCCCATATCTGAATCAACATATCCTTGTAGAAAAGTCTCTGAACCTCCAAAACATAATGCATGAGTAGTAGTACCTCTCAAATACTTGAGAATCCACTTTACTACCTCCCAATGTTCTTTACCTGGATTGTTCATATACCTGCTCACAACTC
>JZKD02S0954462.1:783749-830307 GCA_000966675.3 Picea glauca | reverse complement strand
TCCAATAAAGGTACACTTCTTGTATTTAGACTCAAGCTTTGTTCTATTTTCTTTATCAATATGGACAAATGCTTCACAACCAAAAGTTTTCAAAAAAGAATAGTTTACCTTTTTTTCTGTCCATTCCTGCTCTGGAATTCTACCATACAAAGAGCTTGAAGGTCCTTTGTTTATTAAGTAAACAACAATATCTACAACATCTTCTCAAAACTGTAAGAGAAAACCGACATGCAATCTCATACTCCTTGCATGCTCCGTGATTGTCTTGTTCATCCTTTCTGACACACCATTTTCTTGTGGTGTTCTTGGAACTGTCTTCTCTCTACGAATCCCATGGTATGAAAAGTAATCATCAAAATCCTTTATGAAATATTCACCTCCATTATCTGATCTGAGACACTTCAAACTTTTTCCTTTCTCATTCTCAACTAAATCTTTCCATTTCTTAAAAGTATGAAAAACATCAGATTTTTTTCGAATGCAATAAACTCAAGTTTTTCTAGTTGCATCATCAATAAAAGTAACATAATAATGAGATCCACCAAGAGATGATACCTATGTTGGTCCCCATACATCTTTATGCACAATCTCTAACCTTTCATTCTTATTTTCTTTTCCGACTCTTAGAAATCTGGCTCTCTTTTGTTTTCCATAAACACAATGCTCACAGAAGTCCAAATCAATTTGTTTAAGATCTGGCAACAAATTTCTTTTATGAAGTATCTGCATACCCTTCTCACTCATGTGTCTCAGCCTATGATTCCACAGTGATGTATCCACTCCTTTAGAAGCTAAATATATAGAAGAGTTGGTATTACCAATACATAAATACAATGTACCTACCTTCTCTCCTTTTGCTATCACCAATGATCCTTTGATGACCTTCCACATCTTATCTGAAAATTTGGATATAAAACCTTCACTTGCCAACTGCCCTGTTGAAATTATATTTTTCCTTAAATCTGGAATGTGTCTTACCTCTTTCTAAAACCATTGGTTTCCATTGCGTTTCTTTATTTTTATCTTTCCCATTCCAACAATTTTGTATGGTGCATCATCACCCAAATGAGCTTGTCCAAAATCACCTTGAACATAATCTAAAAAATGTTTCATATGGGGTGTGGCATGAAATGAATCCCTTGAATCTACTACCCAAGGCTTAGAAATATTATCTATAGAAAGAATCAAAGCATCTTGTAACACATCACCTATTACAATTTCTTCATGATTTCTCTCTTGTTGTCCATCTCTTTGTTTCTTTGGAGCTTTGCAATCTTTCTTTAGATGTCCTTTCTTCCCACAATTCTAGAACTCTATCTTTCCAAGTCTGGATTTGGATCTGCCCTTCCTAGAATTCCCGTGGTTCCGTGAGCCCTTTGCTCTATCCTTTTGTCTTCCCCTATTCTCCATGTTCAACGCATTACCTGATGTCTCACCTGTGCTTTTCCGTTGCATTTCCTCACTAAGGATAACACCAACAACATCATCAAATTTTAAAGTATTTGAATTAGAGACAGAGTTACTTACAGCCATGACCAAGCCATTCTAGCTTTCTGGCAATGAGCACAAGATTAGAAGAGGCCTAACCTCATCATCAAAGTCCACTTTTTTAGAACTTAGTTGATTAGTAACCGTATTAAATTCATTTAAATGATATGCAATAGACCCACCTTCTGACATCTTCATATTAAATAATCTCTTCATTAGAAATACCTTATTAGACACCGAGAGTTTTTCATACATTTTAGCCAATGCATCCATCAGATCCTTCGTTGTCTTTTCTTTTGAAAGATTGAAAGCCACCAAAGATGCCAAGCTCAGTCGTATCGTTCTTAGAGCATTTCTGTCAAGAATCTCCCATTCTTCTTCCTTCATGGCCGTCGGCTTCTTTTCTACTCTGCCCAATGGTAAGAATAGATCCTTCTGATACAAATAATCTTCCATCTGTATCTTCCATAACTAGTAGTTTTGGCCATTAAATTTCTCGACCCTAAACTTTCCATCTTTCGAAATTCCTCCCACTTGAACCAAGAACCTTCTTTTCATGCAAGTTACCTTTCCCTCTAATACCAGTTGTTAGAAAAATAGGACCACAGAGAAATATAATAAAACAAATGAAGAAAAAAAAAAGATACACAATACAAGAGAGACACAGATTTACGTGGTTCACCCAGTGTGGGCTACATCCACCAGAGAAATTTCTAGGTCCTTCCTTTATTATTATCCAGCAAACGAAGGGATAGAACCTACAAAAAAACCCACTGTAAATTCCTCTTCTTTCTCTCATAATCTCCTCTCTCAGAATACAATCCTCTCCATAATGTATAGCCGCAATACATTTCCCTCATAACAGAGGGTTTCCTTCTAGGGAAGAAAGCCCTAACATAATTTCTACTATTAGATTTGTGACCTTCTAATGAACAGTCCAGATTTACAATGAAATTACAATATACTTTTACAAGGAAATTTTTCCTTCAAGAGACATTGCCCCCAAACCCCCTGGCCAAGGGGATAGGCCCCCCGGACCCCATAGAGGGAGTACCCCACCTCTGCACTCCCCCATGTGGAAGAGTGTACATACTTCTGGGGTGTAAAGTCTTCATGGCATATAAACATGTCTGAAATAAAGGATCTCTGAATCAGAAACATAATTAGGCTCCACAACTAATACCAACTGGCTTATTTTGTATGTTTTCATGTCAACACATCTTGTTGTACTTACAGGGCCATTTTGGGTCCCTAAACATTTTTTTTTTGGATCTCCATAGTCAAATTCTAGAAGGAGTTAGATTTTTTATGGTGGAATGTGTAGTTCTCTGAAATAACTTTCCAACGGTCTATCACGTGCCTAAAACGGAGGTCGTATGCAAAATTTACGACCCTGGGAAGTTGGTGCAGACCCCCTGACCCTCGGATCGAGATCCACATAGGATCTCTCTTCCTCGAATCCACAGAACTGAAATAGTTCTTTCAAGCCCTTAATAGAACCCCACGGATCTAATCCAAGGGTCCTTCATGAAAAAATGCCCTGTACAAATTAACATCAGGCACGATCCTTACACCTCCATGTGACCACAACCGAGTCTTAGTGCAAGCACCCCTCGCAACGCGCGAGCTCGTGAGCTGAAGATCCTTGACTCCTCTTCCTCCAAACATCGATACCCGAGAATGCGATATGGGTATGGCTCCTCCTTTTCTAGCATTTCTACAGTGATCGCCGGCTAGGCCTAACCCTAGCGCTACTCTCAACTCGCAACTTCGCGAGTTGGAGTATTGAGCCCTGGTGCTGATCCTTTGCGAATCCTCGAGACAAAATAAGTCAACAAAGGATTGAATGCTTCCTAGGTGACGCATGTCCAGCTGCTTGTCACATGCTTCCACCTTTTCTAGGAGCTTGTTGCTACGCCACCTGTCAACCACGCGGTCCCCACCTAACAAACGTGCCACGTGTTGCATGAGCCCTCGCAACTCACAAGATCGTGACTTTTGCAGTCGAAAATAAACTCTTTCAACCTCTGAATCCCTGAGATGCGATACCATGTGGAGGCTCAAATCCAATGGTTCTCCCGATCCTTGGATCCAATGATCCAGATCTCCTTCCCTATTCCTCGCAACTCAAAACCTCATGTAAAACCAAGAATTTGGTCTACCCTTCAATCTTATGAACCCTGAGTTCGCGATATGATCCAATGGTTTACGCAAATCATGATCAATGACTCTCGTTGATCTTGGATCCTAAGGTGATGGGTTTCACCAACCTCTAACCACCTTGTAGCTTCCTTTGATCCTACGGTCTTCACGATTTCGCGAGTTCTCCACAGAGAATTTTGACCGTCCGCCTTTGCTTCTCAAGAACTCCTAGCTAATGAATTGGCACCCTCCTTCTGCTGTTATGAGGTTTAAACCTCGCGCACCTTTCCTGGATCTGATGGCTCATAGAAACTAGGCACTTCTCCTTGAAGTGTCTCCATCGTCCATCTCAAATACTCTCCTACGCGACTTCCAGAGATTAAACTCTATGCATATTCTCTCTATCCAACGGTTGTTAAATGTCGACGTTAGATCTGACGGCCCATATCTAACCTCCTTGCACGCTCTCCTCTTGTTGTCTGGATGTGAAACTTTGACAGTCCAGATCTCATCTCTCTAGCTGATCTAATGGTAGTTGTTGCTCCTTCTTGAGCACGCGCTCTCTCCGAGCCTTCGAAGATTTCCAAGTTTCAAAGGCTGAAACCTTTGTTCTTTATATCGCAGGTCAACGACTTTTAGTCTTGCCTGTGTTAATGAAAACTCTGCCCCTCTTGAGCTTTGTCAATTGTGAAATATCAAAGTGTTTCTCGACCTTCTTCACTCCTTGCAGGTGCCCTAGATGCAAAAGTGCTATCCTTCCTGAGCATTTCCTGCTCAAACCTCTAAGGGATTCGACCCTTGTCTTCTCCTTCAAATGGATATTGGTGCCCTCTTGGAAGCCTCCCATTCAAGAACTCCTTGTTGAACCTACAGGGTATTCAGTAACCCTGTGAGTGTCTTCCTTCTGTGAAACTTCTCCTCTCAATCAAACTCGAAAAGAGTCCTTCTCGGTGCACTCCTTGCACTTGCTCAATGCCCTTTTGGCAGAGTTTCCATAGAACCCTCAATGATTCTATTTTCCTTCCAAAGAACTTCCGGAGTTTTGTCTTCTCTGAACTCAAAATAGAGTTCCTTCTTGCACCCTGTCCATCCACTCAATGCCCTCTTGGCAGAGCTTCCACATAATTCTCAGAAATTTTGTTTTCTCTGTGCCTTCCTTTACACAGTATTACTTCCAAGGTGTTCAGAAACCTTGAAGTTTCTCCTTGGGTCAATGAATTCCTCTAGTGCGCCCTCTTGGCACAACTCTGTCCAAATTTCGCAGAATTTAGAAGTGCACTCTATGCACTGGCTTACATAACCTGCAGTGTTCTGTCATGCAACCTCTTGCATGAAGCCACAAAGAACCAGACCTGAAATCAAAGAACTCTACAGACAATGACTTATGTATCTAACTTGCAAATGTAAACTAACATACATCTACAACATATCATAAACACATAAAGACATTCATCTACACATACATGATAACATGCAAGAAAAACTGCTCTGTTTGTGTTAATCTAGAAATGCCTCTTTACAATGTGTTCAAGCTTGGACTGCAACAGAGTCTCGGCTCTCCTCTCCTATCTCTCTGCAAACTTACTCCTTTCTTCCTAACTCCTACATAAACAAAAAATATCTTTTTACAAAAGGGGGCTCCTTGAGCTCTTCCCTCCATCTCACCAACTCTCATTAACTCACAATGAATTACATTGAATGGGCCATCTAATCCAAATCGGATCTAGATTCCCATCAACTTTTCAGCCATTAAGGTGACTCTAACTACAACATGCTCAAAGGCACGGCTTGGCTCTATCATCCTTACAAACATTTAATACAATTTCAAAATTTGAATTTTGAAAGTGAGAGGGTTGTGCCTCTCCTCTCCCTTGAACGCATGCTTGATATGTTGGCTGGCTGGCACGTGATGATGTTGGAGCCATGCTCCTACATCATACTCCTCTGTTGCAAAAATCATGAGCTCCTTTCATGAGATTTCTAGCTCTATTGAAATCCACCCAGATCCCAAACTGTTCTCTGGACCTGTCTTGCTCCATTTCCTTGCTGCTGCTTCATCTCCCTTGTTGCTCTTGCAAGTTCTCCTCTACTTAGCTTCCCTTTACTAACTACTTCTAGTACTGCTTCAACATCAACCTTCTAATTCCTTTAATTATCTCATCCAGCTGCTCCCATGGCTGGCTCTCTCTATCCAGTCTTCTCGGCTGCACTTATGTCTTCTCAATGGGAAGATTTGCTCGATCTCCCATGCTATTTTCTTCCTCTGTGGCCTCAACTTGCCACTCTGCTACAGAATTTATCTCTCCAATCTTATTTTCTTGACTGATCTGTTGTTAAGTCACCTTCTCTGACAGACTTTCTTCTACCATTTCTCCTACTGGTGCATCTCCAGCCTCCTCCAACTACTCTTCAGACTGGAATTTTCCTTCATTTTCTATTGCATGCCTCGGCATTGCAGTCATCATTTGTTTATCTCCCTAGGTGAGATTTCTGAGCAATTCCTTAAAATGCTCCTCTGCTAACATCTGCATGACTATTTTCTCTCGTCAGTCATCTACTGTTTTTGGATGGTTCAACAAATCCTCTAGCATCTCTAACTCTTTCTCCCATGGAGTGATCATGTCAACTATGCACTCTTCTTCTTCTAGGGTAGATTTTGATGTCTGCTCCATTTCTTCTTTCTCTTTGACAGTCTCTATTGGCTTTCCTTCTATTGTTGCACCTTCATCTTGTGCATCACCCTCCATTTGACTTCTTGGTAGGAATACTCTTATCCCTCCAATCATCAGAACTCTATTCTAATATTTTTTCTCTGTCAGCTCCTCTCGCTAATCCGAACTCACCTATGAGTTCATGAGACTCTCACTTGGCCTCATCTACTCTCTCTTGCCCTCCTGACAATATGGGATTTCCTCTCTGCCCTCCTGCTAGTCTATGAGATCCTCTCGCAATCTCATCTCATTTCCCTCTTGGCAACTTGAAAGTTCCTCGCTACTCACCTAGTAGTCTCTGATATCATCCAACGATTCCATCTCTTTGCCCTCCAGGCAATTTGAACTTTCTTCACTTCCTTCATGGAAGTTCACGAGATATTCTAGTGATCTCTTTTCCTCATCATCACTGAGATTTCTCCCATTTTCTAGCTCACACATATGAACCATCTCCTCTTCATCTCTAAAGCTTTCATCATGCCTCAACCATATCCTTAACAACCTTCGTTGTCCTCTAGCCAACAATTTCTTGACTGGCCATTTTGATTTCATTTTCGTGGGCTATTCATACACCCAATGTGTTTTTTCATTCTGCTACACATGCAGTGCAAGCCCTTCCATCCTTGCTCTTATCACGATGAGTTATTTCTCCATCTCAACCTTTCTCTTCATCTACTAGTGGGCTCCTCTTCCACCACGCTCATGGTCTTCAGTAGCCATCTTAATCTCCTGTCTACCCACCTGTGAAACTTGTTGTTGTCACTGTGCAACTGTGAGTGCTTCCAGCCTTTCCTTTTCCTTCTGTCTACAATATACCGACACAAACAAGCTATGATACCACTTTGGTGCATATCAAAGTACTCCTTTTCCTCTAGCTCCCTCTACCTGCAGTATACAAACATATAATCAGCTCTGATACCACTTGATGGTATCAGACTGTATCCCTTCACAGTCCTCCTCTTGTCTGTGATATGAAAACATAAATTTTGTTGGCTCTGATACCACACTGGTGTAGACCCCCTAACCCTCGGGCCAAGATCTGCATAGGATCTCTCTTCCTTGAATCCGTAGAACTGAAATAGTTCTTTCAGACCCTCACTAGAACCCCGCGAATCTAATCCATAGGTCCTTCATGAAAAACCACCCTATGGAAATTAACATCAGGCATGAGCCTTACACCTCCATGTGACTACAACCGGGTCTTAGAGAAAGAAACCCTCACAACTCGCGAGCTCGTGAGTCGAAGATCCTCGACTCCTCTTCCTCCAAATTTCGATACCCAATAATGTGATACGGGTATGGCTCCTCCTTCGCTATCACTTCTACAAGTGACCGTCGGCTAGGCCTAACCCTAGCGCTACTCGTAACTCACAACTTTGCGAGTTGGAGTGTTGAGCCCTGGTGCTCCTCCTTTGCGAATCCCCAAGACGCAATAAGTAAAAAAAGGATTGAATCCTTCCTAGGTGACGCGTGTCCAGCTTCCTGTCACCCGCTTCCACCTTTTTTGGGTGCTTGTTGCTACGCCACCTTTCAACCACGCGGTCCTCAACTAACGGATGTGCCACATGCTGCATGAGCCCTCACAACTCGTAAGCTCATGACTTCTGCAGTCGAAAAGAAACTCTTTCAACCTCTGAGCCCCTGAGACATGATACCACGTTGAGGTTCAGATCCAATGGTTCTCCCGTTCCTTAGATCCAACAGTCTAGATCTCCTTCCCTATTCCTCACAACTCGAAACCTCGCGCAAAACCAAGAGTTTTGTCTTCCCTTCAATATTACGAACCCCAAGTTCGTGATACGGTCCAATGGCTTACACAAATCACAATCAATGACTCTCGTTGATCTTGGATTCTAAGGTGATGGGTTTCACCGGCCTCTAACCACCTTCTAGCTTCCTTTGATCCTACGATCCTCGCATTTTCACGAGTTCTCCACAAAGAATTTTGATCGTCCACCTCTGCTTCTCAAGGCCTTCTGGCCGATGACTTGGCACCCTCCTTCTGTTTTTATGAGGTTTAAATCTCGCGCACCTTTCCCGGATCTGATGGCTCACGAAAACTCGACACTTCTCCACAAAGTGTCTCCACCGTCCGTCTCAACTGCTCTCCTACGCGACTTCTAGAGATTAAACTCCATGTGTCTTCTCTTGATCCAATGGTTATCGGATGTCGACGCTAGATCTGACGGACTAGATATGACCTCCTTGCATGCTCTCCTCCTATTGTCTGGACGTGAAGCTTCGACGGTCCATATCTAATCTCTCCAGTTGATCTAACGATAGCTATTGCTCCTTCCTGAGAACGTGCTCTCTCCGAGCCTTGGAATATTTCCAAGTTTCAAAGGCTGAAACCTTTGTTCTTTATCCCACAGGTCCACAAATTTTAGTCTCACTTGCGTTACTGAAAACTCTACCCCTCCTGAGCTTTGTCGACTGTGAAATATCAAATGGTTTCTCGACCTTCTTCACTCCTTCCAGGTTCCCTGCATGCAAAAGTGTTATCCTTCCTAAGCATTGCCTGCTCGAACCTCTAAGGGATTCAACCCTTGTCTTCTTCTTCAAATGGAGATTGGTGCCCTCTTGGCAGCCTCCTGTTCAAACACTCCTTATTGAACCTATAGGGTATTCAGTAACCCTGTGAGTGTCTTCCTTCTATGACACTTCTCCTCTCAATCGAACTAGAAAAGAGTCCTTCTTGGTGCACTCCTTGCACTTGCTCGATGCCATCCTGGCAGAGTTTCCACAAAACCCTCAGTGATTCTATTTTCCTTCCACAGAACTTCAGACATTCTATTTTCTCTGAACTCGAAATAGAGTTACTTCTATGCACCTTGTGCATCCACTCAATGCCCTCTTGGAAGAGCTTCCACATAATTCTCAGAATTTTTTTTTTCTCTATGCCTTCCTCTGCATAATCTTACTTCCAAGGTGTTTAACAACCTTGAAGTTTCTCCCTGGGTCAATGACTTCCTCTGGTGCCCTCCTGACACAACTCTGTCCAAATTCCGTAGAATTCATAAGTGCACTCTATGCATTGGCTTATAGAACTCACAGTGTTCTGTCATGCAACCTCTTGCATGAAGCCACAAAGAGCCAAACCTGAATTCAAATAACTCTACAGACAACAAATTTTGTCTGTAACCTGCAAATGTAAACTAGCATACATCTACAACATATCATAAATGCATAAAGACATTCATGTACACATACAGGATAACATGCAGGAAAATCTGCTCTGATTGTATTAATCCAGAAATTCCTCTTTACAATGTGTTTGAGCTCAGACTGCAATAGAGTCTCGGCTCTCCTCTCCTATCCCTCTGCAGACTTACTCCTTTCTTCCTAACTCCTATAGAAGCAAAAAAGATATTTTTACAAAAGGGGGCCCCTCGAGCTCTTCCCTCCATCTCACCAACTCTCATTAACTCACAATGAATTACATTGAATGGGCCATCTAATCTGAATCGGATCTAGATTCCCATCAACCTGTCAGCCATTAAGGCGACTCTAACTACAACATGCTCAAAGGCATGACTTGGATCTATTAGCCTTACAAACATTTAATACAATTTCAAAATTTGAATTTTGAAAGTGAGAGGGCTATGCCTCTCCTCTCCCTTGAATGCATGCTTGATATGCTGGTTGGCTAGCACGTGATGACATTGGAGCGATGTTCTTGCATCGTAAGTCGAGGTACCAACTTACCCATAGGGGCCCACATGGATTTTGGTGTTTTACCTTCTAGGGTTAGGTTTTTGGATGTCTATGGTTTTGGAATTCACGAGTAATATCAAAAAGGCCTCTGGAGCCTCATTTTAATCGATTCTTCTCAGACGGATTCACATAGTAGCCACATCTCTTCTCAGAGATAGCTACCACCATTCGATCAAGTGTTTTAGTTCTGCAGTTTTACAGTTTCATCCTATTTCAATATTCAATAGATGATATTGTTCATTGGATATCTATGTTATTATTCATATCTTTGTGTTTATTTTATTCAAGTTTTTAATCAGTTCATTACACTCTTAAATTGGATTAGGTGTATCATAGAGTTCTGCTCTTCATTTATTTTTCTTCATGCATGTCCCCGAAAACATCTGGGTAGAAGAAGTTAGGACTCGAACCAATCGATCCATTGCAATATTGGTTGGGTCGAGCCCGAAAACAACCCATTGGCGATGAAAAGAAAGATGATGTACCAAGAGATCCTATTAAAATGTTGCCCAAGGAATCCCTCACATGACAAAGAAATGAAATGATGGACAACTTCGCGCAGATCCTTTGATGACTTCCCATAGGAGAAGCATCTTATTCAAGTGGCCATGCAACCCACTTCAAGGTACAGGTAAATTTTGATATTCCATTATTTGAAAGACTGATAGATGAAGATATTGTAGATAAATGGTTGAATCTACTCAAAGGGTATTTTTCGGTCCACAATTTTTCTGATAGGGAAAATATCACTTTTCCACTCCTCAAGGTTGTTCCCCATGTTAAAGACTGGTGGGATATTTACTCTGAGAAAAGGGAAACAAAGGAATCTACAATATTTGTGGTGGCCCCTAAATGGGATTCCTTCCAGGATGCCATCAAAGAATAGTACTACCCTGTTGGAAGCTATGAGGACCAATATAATAGATGGACCACCCTGCATCAAGAAAGGGACCAGAAACTACCATATTTCACCAATACTTTCCATACTTTGCACACCAAATTGGGTATCAAAGACTCTGAGCATCATCTGTTGCTCAAATACAATGGATATTTTCACAAATACATTCAAACATAAATGGGTTTCTGGACATCGCCTCATTGGACACGGCTTATAGATACGTGGTCAAGATCGAGCATAAATTTAAGAAAAAAAGGTGAGATTTTGGATCTGCAAACCCCTGACAACCGAATAAGGGAAAAGGCATCCCCAACCCACATAGCAACGTACCAAGTTGAGATGGCATCCCTCAGGGCAACCAGACCAAGCCACAACACAAGAAGGGAATTAATAAGAAGAAGAAGGAGATGATAAAATGGTGTGAGTACCATAAAATCCCTTGGCACAACACCAAAGAATGTTGCTCCAAGCAGTCACTCATGGCCGAATTGAAGGCTTCTGAGTGAGAGGATTATTCTGATTCTGAATCAAATCCAGAAGGAGGGAAGAAAATTATTGATTTTGAACCCAGTGCCACTGTCACTACCACCAAAGTCCAACCAAGCGAACTAGATGAACCAGAGGAAGGAGAATGCCTCTTTTACTCGCAGATGTGGGTAAAGGGGGATCCACTTCATTTTATTGTCAATAGCGGAAATCAGAAGAACCTAATTTTAGTATACGTCATCAAGTGGCTGGAACTACCAATGACACTGCACCCACATCCCTACACTATCGTTTAGCTTTTCCAAGGAAGAGATCTTTGTGTCAGCAAATAGTGTCATTTTCCCTATGACATCAAGCTTTTCAAAGATGAGGTACTGTGTGATATTTCTCCCCTTGAATTTTTTGATGTTCTTTTAAGAAAACTATATTTTTGGAGGCATCATTATGTGTATGAGTCTAGACCCCGTAGTGTTATTATTACTTTGGGTGGACAATTATACAAGATACCAGAGGTAGCGCCACCTAGTTCTATTTCTTTAATCTTTTCTAAGAAATGCAGTAAGGTCATCTCACAAACTGGGTAGTTTTTCTTCATTGTGATCCATGCTCACAGTAAGAAGAAGGTCTCTGCCACATCCATGGCCTCTACATAGAGCCTCTCTTTACTGCAGAATAAAGTGGTCAGGATCATGGAAGAATATAGAGACATCGTCTCCTCACCTACAGGGTATCGACACACTGCCATGTCAAGCATCCAATTGATCTGACCACCGACACACCTCTACCTAATGGACCAGTCTATCATCGCTCGTTGATGGAAAATGGTGAAATCATGTGAAAGATCCAAGAGATGGTTCAAAAGGGGCACATCTGACCCAAATACTCCCCTTGCAGAAGCCTGATTCTACTGGTGGAGAACAAGGACAGGACGTGGCCAATCCACATTGATTATAGAGCCTTAAAAAAAAGCACAGTTAGGAATCAGTACCCCATTCCCAGGATTGATGACCTTCTTGACCAACTCAAGGGGGTAAATTTCTTCATCAATATTGACCTAAAGTTTGGCTACCACCAAGTCCACATCGAACCAATTTATGTATGGAAGACAACCTTCAAATCTAAATAAGCTCTCCTTGAATGGCTAGTCATGCCCTTTGGCTTAAAAAATGCACCAACTAATTTCATGAGGTTGATGGATGATGTATTGAGACCCTTCACTAAATCCTTTGTGGTGGTATATGTGGATGACATCCTCACCTTCAACAGAATGTGGGAGGAGCACATGTGGCATATTCAACAGGTTTTGAGCACTCCGTGGTAGCACAAGCTATATGCCAACTTAGAAAAATGATCTTTTTGCATGAACAGGGTCCAATACGTGGGATACATTGTTGATGAGCATGGGGTACATGTTGATCTAGCAAAGATCCAAGTCATCCGTGACTGGCCAACCCCAACCACACTAACCAAGCTTTGGAGCTTCTTGGGACTAGCTAACTTCTACCGACAGTTCGTTTTGGGATTCTCCCATATTGCATGGGCCCTAATCCATGTGAAAAAGGGTGGTGGTAGGGACAGGTTCGTGTGGGGGAAGGAGAAACAATAATAATTCGATGATCTGAAGCACCGCTTGTGCTTAGCTCTAGTACTCTCCTTGCTTGATATGCAACAACCATTCGATATTGAGACTAATGCATCTGACTATGTTGTGGGCGTAGTTCTCACTCAGCATGGGCATCCGGTGGCATACCATAGTGAGACACTCTCCAATACTATCCGGAAATAAACCACCTATGCCAAGGAATTGTATTCCATTTCACAATCCTGTTGTCAATGGAAACATTACATTCTAGGAAAATAGATGATCATACACACTAATCACAAGCCTCTGCAATTCATACAGACATAGGGGAAATTGCAGAATGACCAACATTAGAAGTGGTCCACCTACATGCAAAAGTTCCATCTCAACATCAAGTATAAGACAAGTATCTCCAATCATGTCACTTACTGCCTCAGTCAACCTGTTATGGTTGCACTCTCGACTGTGCTCCATTCCTGTGGACATGAAGCATCCGAGTGGCCCCAACTTTATCATCAAGATCTGTACTTCACCACCACCTATCAACTCTTGGGTACATGTGAAACTATCAGAGATTTTCACATTCAAGATGGAATCTTATGCCACCTAGTCCATATATGTGTTCCCACAAGAGAGCATGCAAAGATGATTTGGGAAGCCCACTACAGTCCATTGGCAGGACATTTTGGTGTGGAGAAAGTTGTGGTCATTCTTCAGAAACATTTGTATTCGTCAAAAATTCAATAGGACATCAACAAGTATATAAGATCTTCCACTTCTTGTGCCATTTACAAGCCATCCATCAATAATCAAGGCTTATACACCCCTCCCATCTCAATGGATTACATGTTTTTCTTGTCATCCACCAAGCAAGGAAATGATTGCATATTTGTGGCCGTTGATCGGTTTTCAAAGATGGCAATCCTCACAGCATGCAAGAAGAATATAGGAGCGACATATATTGCCAAGATATTCTTCAAACGTGTGTGGGTCAACTTTGGGATACCACATACCATCATCTCCGATCGGAACAGTAGGTTCCTCAAAAAATTTTGGTCGAGTCTCTGGTCTCTGTTGGACACCAAGCTCACAAAATCCACTGCTTTCCACCCCAAAACCGACAGTCAAACAAAGGTCGTCAATTGGATGATTGTGCACATCCTGTGCATGTACAATTCTAAGCATCCATGTACATGGGACAAGAGTCTACCCTATGTGCAAAATGGTTACAATATGGCTCTCCATAGATCCACCAGCCACATCCCATTTTAGGTGGGTCTGGGATTCCAACCCTTAGGACCCATTAATGTTGCACTTCCTCTTTCCACTGCATAGAAAAACTCTTCCCATGATCATTCTGTGATCGACAAAGCCACTAGATTCATTGAGAAGATTCAACACATCCACCAATAGGTCCAGGAGACTTTGCAGAAATCCAATGCTAAGTACAACCAATGCCATGATCAACACATGGTACCACACTAGTTTCAGGTTGGCGAAAAAGTTTGGTTCCATTTTCAGAAGGAGAGTCTCACAGGGACCCATCAAAAGTTTCTCCCACTTATTTATGGGCCTTACACTATCACCAAGGATGTGGGAATCAATGAATTTGAGCTCAACACTCCACCCTTCATTGGCCTGCATCCAGTGTTCAATGTGAACCTCCTTCAACCATATTTCCCCCAATTATTGGACACCTTAGAGATCACAGAACAACTGACACCAACAAATTTCAACCCTGACTTCATGAGGCAATAATCCATTGATCATATAGTGGACACACATGTCAAGGTAACTCACCAACAAAGGAAATAGCTTTATTGGGGTGTCAAGGAAGGGAAAATCCTACACCAAGTAAAGTGGTTCACCAGGGGCCAAATCTAGTAGAATTTTCCTCACTTGATGGGGTAACTCAACACAATGGTGAGAATTGGTTCCTAAGGGGGGAGGATTGATCCAGGTGGATATTGGTGGCCACCCACCTATTCCAACTGGCTCCTCTTGTCTATTTTTGTTCAGCACATTCTTTTGTACTTCTTTTCATTGTGGGTTTTACACTTCTGGGGTTGTTTGAATCTCAACATTGATCCAACATAATCCAACTGTCTTATTTTGTATGTTTTCATGTCATCACATCTTTTTGTACTTCCAGGGCCATTTTTGGGCCCTCAACATTGTTTTTTTTTTCTTACCACAGTCAAATTGTAGACGAAGTTAGATTTTGATGGAGAAATGTGTAGTTCTTTGAAAGACATTTCCAACGGGCTATCATGCGCCTAAACCAGAGGTTGTATGAAAAATTTATGACCCTCAAAAGTTGAGGTACCAACTTACACCAACTTACCCATAGGGGTCCACATGACTTTTGGCGTTTCACCTTCTAGGGTTAAGTTTTTGGATATCTAGGGTTTTGGAATTCATGAGTAATATCAAAAATGCCTTTGGAGCCTCATTGTAATCGATTCTTCTTAGGCGGATTCACATAGAAGACACATTTTTTCTCATAGCTAGCTACGACTATTCGAGAAAGTGTTTCATTTCTGCAGTTTTACAGTTTCAGCCTATTTCATTATTCAATAGAATATATTGTTCACTAGATATTTGTGTTATTCTTCATATGTCTGTGTCTATTGTATTCATTCTATTAGTCAATTTGTTCTGCTTCTAAATCTATATCATGGAAAGAGGAAATTAATACCCTTAGGCATTCCCAAGAATTGGTGGTGTGGGATCAAACAATGATCAAGAGATTGAAAACTATAGACAATAAGTGGACTTCAAGAATATATTTTTGGTTTATTAGAGTTAAAGAGGGATATATTTTTGAATTGTATATTGAGTATCATACTTCCTTTAGCATTGTTGAATGGAAATTTGAGGCCAAGCAAAGGGGAAAACTATTGAAGGAAATATCACTGAGGAATAAGATGTTGTTTATCGAAAAAGGACCAATACAGATGAGACTTGACCCCATGGTAGCATAAGTCCTAGGGGGTAGGGGAATAAATAATGGAAATGAGATAAAACATAAAAAATGAAAATGGATCTAAAGGAACATAAGAAAAAAAAGTAGAAAGATACAAATAAGAAATGTGTTGCATGAGGTAGTTTAGAAAATCTAGTGCAATATTTTAAAGAAAAAGGGAGAAAACATGATAGAGAGTGCAAGAAGAGTGCATTGTTGTAGAGTCCATGCTAGGGGTGCATGTTGACGAGGTAGGGAGACTATATTGGTACAATGCACAGGAGGTGAAGACCCTAGCCCACGTTGAAAGAGATTATGATAGAGTAGATGTAGGTGATGTTGGATCCTAGTGGTTGATAAGAAATTCTTAAGACACTGATGAATTGGAAGTAATAATTAAGTTGATAAGAATGTTGATAATAATTTTGGGGATGAACTCAATAAGAGTAAGGACACTTTAGTAGTTGTAGGTATGTTTAGTCACATGAGACTAGAAGAACCTTATAGGTTCAATGGAGAAGGAATTGAAGTATGTTGGTATAATCCCCTTTTTTAACCACCCCCCACATTTGTTTTATTAAGAGACGAAGAATGTTTTGTAGAAACATAGGTCATGACTATAGTTTAATAGAGAATAGAAAGAGAATAATAAATTAGAGGAAGTATTGTGGAAAGGATTTCTAGTTTTTCGTTGGTAGGACCATCAAGTGATCATGTTAGTATAGGGTTTAAATTTTTCTGAGGCATTATTGTTTTAGAAGAATTTTCATCTGTGGAGATGATATTGTAAGAAACAAGACCATTGGAAACACACTCATAGAAATATTCTACTTTAATATCCATTTTATTTAATGGGAAAAGTGGTGAAAGAAGAAACTATGTCTTAATTATGTAAAAATAGTTTAAACAAGCCTATGGGGGCTTAAATGGCATGCACATAAGATCATGCACTAGTATGAGGGGATTACATCAGTGACCACATGATATGAATGAGTTTTGAGTGTCAAAATGTCCACGCGCATCGTCAATTGAAATAAATTTTAATGACTAATATCTGAGCACATCCCACCTCACGGGATCAATGGCAAACAAATCACATCGTATCCGTAACTTGCTCCCACATTAATGATAGTTGGGAATAAAAAGGGTGGTTTTGGGGCTTGTTATGTATCTCACATATATTGGTTTCACTTAACCTTTTTCCATAGGAAAACCACTCATATGCTCATGTGATACCACTGGTAGTATCTCAGAACTTGCGCTCCCAAATACGTACCCCGCGCCTATATGGATGGTGATCAGGAGAAATCATAGATAGTCAATATTTCACTTGGATATCATGTGGCCAAACACATAGCAAGTATCTTTTGTACAATCAAAGTTTTCAACGTAAGCACTAGAAATAGTTTATTGATGATGGGAGACATGTGGACCAACTAGATGGTATCATACCATTCAACAAGCCACTGGGGAATCCACTTGGACTGATGGAAATATGCCATGTGTTCTTCATAAATGGATGATGTCATAAATGACATCATCAAAATTTTCATGCATTTTTTGTATCTGATGAGGCTACCAATATTGAAGTGACACGTGTCTCCAGACTAGTTAAAAATGAATAAATAAAGAAGTGTTTTGGTGGTTTCAAGAAGAAAGAAGTGGTTTTATTACAAGGAGAAGGTATAAATAAGTTATCAGGATCATTATCTCATTATCAACAGACAAAGAGAGGAAGAGTGTTTGAAATTCAAAGTTGAGAGATCAATCTAGCTCCAGTAGAAACACATATTAGGAGAGGGTAGCCATGAGGCTGATAGGGATTCAACTATGTTTTTTTGTATTAGTATGTAAATTGATTTTATTACAAGGAGAAGGTATAAATAAGTAATCCGGTTCATTCTTTCATTATCAACAGAAAAAGAGAGGAAGAGTGTTTGAAATTCAAAGTTGAGAGATCAATCCAGCTCCAGTAGAAACACATATTAGAAGAAGGTAGCCATGAGGCTGATAAGGATTCAACTATGCGTTTTTGTATTAGGATGTAAATCCCATATATCTTTCTTCTCCATTGTAATTGATTGAACTTCCATCTCTATAATGTACTCATATTATCAATAAAATCTTTCAATAATAACGTTTTGGCCCATGTATGTTGTACATGTGTATGGATCTTGATGAATGAGATTTATTTCATGCAATTGACGAATCTTGATTCATGTATTGTTTAAATTATTCATATGTATGTATATTATCTATTATATGAATGTATTGGACAATTCATTGTCGAAAATATATGTGATTTCTATTTAAATGCATAATTGTCGAAACTACTGAATTCTTTGATGCTCAGTATGTTACTCTCCACCTATATCTGGAAACATCTATCCAAATATGACACCTTACCTACTCTCTTCAATTTACACACAATCACTCATTCTTGATTCCTTAAATTATAGTACAATAAAACATAAATTTCCCCTGTTAGTCGCATGCAATCCCAATCGTCTTGTTTACAATGTTAATGAGTTGTGAGAAAAGAATAATTATGCATATCACCTTTTAAAAATAAAGGTATCCTTAAAACCTATTTATAAGTTTTGGCTTGAAGGATCCTTGGTGTCATTCCTCTAAAGAATTAGGAACATATCAAGGACTAATATCCTTAACTGGTTCCATTGTCGAGGATGGAATTTTAAATTGATATTCCCTCGGAGATGATAAATATTAGAGTTGTTTCTTGAAGGTGAACAAGATCTATACATTTGATTGTTCATAATTCATCTGGAGACTATACATTGGAAAATATTGCATCCCTGAGAAAACACACCATATTGAATCCATATCTTACACATATACCAATTCTTCCATATCCAAAAAAGTTGATCTCCTCAATAAACAACTGTGAAATACTTCAAAAGGGAGGTAACCCTAATCTTGAAACTTTTCCTTCTGCTAGTTTAGAATTGAGTAGCATTTATAAGATACCACACACACCTCCAGAGGGTTATTCAGTTGCATAGATTTATATGCTATCTTTGATTGATCTTAAGGATTCCCCTATAAATTTTTCTTAGTCCCTGAGTAGTTCATATTGACCTTTCTTGAAAAATATAAGGTCACCCTTCTTAGCAAAAGCTAGTAATTTAATTCTTAAAGACTTAATTGTTGGGAAAGGAGGAGTAAATCAAAACCCACCACCACCAACACCACCTATAAATACATGGGTGGAAGCTAGATATGGGCCTTTATATATTCTTACAAACCCCCATTATTTTCCATACAATTACCTTAAGTTTCTACCAAAATATGGTGGTGAAAAAGAAACAACAACTGAAGAGCATATGGTAACCTTCCAAGATTTCATAGATAATCTTTTTGGAGAGACTAATGATGTTTTTATGATATTGTTTGTAAACACACTTGAAGGATATGTTAGGAGGTGGTTCATAGGGTTACCTCATGATTCTATTAACTCCTGGGAGGTTTTGGAAACCAGCTTCATGAGACAATCGGGTGATTAAAGGGATAACTTATACTATCTTACATAGTTTGGGTCATTGAAAAAGAAGGTTGTAGATAATGGTCGATTTCAATAAAATATTCAATAATATCTATAATAAGATTCCAATAGACATTAAACCCTCCCAAGAAATTTCAAAGGTGAGTTATGTAGGAGCCCTTGAAGAACATTTTTCCATTATCCTAATGGAAAGAAGGTCTTCCACCATATTAATCATGTAGGATGATGCCATTGATATTGAGGGAAATATGACAACTTCTATAAAAATAAAGGTGAAACTTGATCAGATTGATAAATACATGAAGAAGTTAAATGATGATGCTTTGGAAATATTCTCAAGAAGCAAAGTTAGAATAAATTTCCAAACTCATCAAAAATATGTCTAATAAATTGTCCAGACTTGAAACTGAAGGTAGTCCTCGAAATAAATCTCCAAATGAGAAATCCTAGAGGAATCCTGATCAGTTTAGAAGGCCTTAATACTCATATGTTTATGAGATATATAAGGAATGAGGAACAACCCCTTATACCTCCTGTAAAGAATAATATTGAGAGCAATCTAGTTGAATATTTGGGGGCTAGAGAGTTTGCATAGTTTCAATAAGAGATGCATTTGATTCAGGATGAAAATGAAGTTATGAATCTTATGTTGAAATTTTTACTTAAATAGTTAGGAGTGTTTAGTATTCTTTAACCTTTTAATTATTATAACAATAATTGTATCATGAGGATCATTGAAAGAAAGACATTCACAATATACAAAAGAATTCATCCTGGAAAACCCTCTTAGGGAAGAAAACCCAAAAAAACTTATTTATTTTAGATTCATCAACCAAGTACAATGTCAATAAAATTTTCTCTCCAAGAGAGAGATAAGCCACAAGACCAAACAATTATTGTTGTCCATTAACCAAGCTTAGAGATGTCTCCATAAGAGAACTCAAATATGCACTTTAACTATAACTTCAAACCTACACCTAATATGACTTCAGGCCTAGATCTTTCTCTATATTCTAATATGCCACAGGTATGCCCTATCCTCTAGAAATCAAATGCCACAAATCCTACCCAAACTTGGACTCAGATATAGGATCTTCGTTGTCTCAAAAATGTACCAAGGATCTACCCTAGATCTACCATATATCTACCTTAGAAGATGTCTTAGAAAGGGCTCGGACCTATTGTTATTTCATCCTTAGAATAGGATGAATTTTTTCTGCATAATTAGCCTTAGTCTCGGCCCAACACCTATTGTAGATATTCCTTAGAAAGGGCTCAGCTCCACACCATTACTCATCCTCAAACCTACTGCCTAGTTGCCTTAGATTCAACCTCCTAGTTGTTGCCTCAGAATCGAGTTTCTCTGCGTCAAATCTGAGTGTTGTGTATGATGAGGGGTGCCTCCCCTCCTATTTATCATGGTTAAACCACCTCCAATTAGGTCCAAATTAACCTTTACTTTATTATTTGTTGTTTTCCTTTTATTATGGATTAATGGATCCAAATTGACAAATATTCTTTTGCATTATTGTTTTAGGGTTTGTTATTTTCCTCTTACAATAGATCAATGGAGTTGACTTTACAAATGTGTTTTTGCATTATTATTTTAGGGTTTTCATTTGATAAAACACAACAAGAATATCTTCCGCAGCAACCCAAACTTTAACACTCCCTCTTAGTAAGGAAGGTATTTTAATGGAATGATCATCAAGATTGCTTCTGCACTTCTTTGCACTTGATCATTGACTTGTTGACTTTCCATGAATCTATATTGAAGAAGTTTTGTAACCGCGTCATGCATCTAAGGTCTCATCAGTCACATGCAACATGTCTACGGTAGTAACTGTCTCATCGTCCTTCCATGATTTATGTCATCATGAGGCTTGATCTAGTTCAAACATAACTATGAAACTCACCAACTCATACAAAATTTGGCATCTAGTTCACACAAAACTAGTAAACTCACCACCTCACACAAAATCAGGCATCTAGTTCACAAAAAACTAGTAAACTCACTAGCTCACACATAATATGGCATCTAGGTCACATATAACTAGTAAACTTGCCAACTCATAACGAATCTGGAATCTAGTTCACACAAAACTAGTAAACTCGCCAGCTCACATAGAATCTGGCATCTAGTTCACACAAAACTAGTAAAATCATCAACTCACACAAAATATGGCATCTGGCACTAAAACTAGTCCTTCTGGTTGGCACATTAGGAAATCGGTCCACAATGACCATAAATCTAATCATAAGGATTAGGCGATGTAGTGTGCACACACTACCCATCTAGCCCAAGGCTAGGAAACACCTCCAACCACACAGGTTGGCCCTCCAACTTGAAAAGATGGGAACCTCACCAGCCCCAAAGGCTCGTCATTTGTTGCCATTGTGCGAGGTCATGTTGAATGATTCCACAGTTAGTAATGTGCCCATGAATGACTACAACTTGTTTCTTCCACACTTTGATTTTACTTCCCTAGATTCACATCTGTAACTCATCACTTCCTCTTACTAGGGAATTCCTTCTGGACCACACCAATATTGTCCCTGAAGTACAGAAACTTCACCCTTGATAGAGGCTTGATCAACACATATGTAGTGACATATTGGAGATTCATGGCTCCTATATACACCATATCTCTGATAAAATGGTACCCGATCTTGATATGATTGGACTTGTCATGTTGGAACATAGGGTTCTCTGACGACTTCACACAACTTTGGTTGTCAAACTAGATACAGGTCACATCTAACTCAAGATCAAAAAATCATGCAAGCATCTTTCAAATCCACACTACTTTTCTCCTAGATGAACACATTGTTATTACTCTTCTTCAGTCATACTGAGTGCCACACTAATCAACTTCCTTCTAAACCATGAGATCATAGTTGATCCCAAACTGAAGTAACATCCAGATGTACTCTTATGGTCTACGACACTACCGGCCCAATATGAATCAATATAGCCTTGCAAGTTGATATCATAATCTAAAACATATCGAAGTCCATAGTCAATTGTACCTTTTAGGTACCTTAACACATGTTTCATTGCATCCAAGTGAACATGTCTCGAATAAACCATATATTGTCTCAATGTGTTCACTACAAAACATATATATGTTAAATACATCAATGAACCAATCACATTTCTACACATGGTGTCATTCCATGACTCACTAACTACTCCCTCTCGAATTAGTATTGTATCCCTCACTAGGAGTGCCTCTGCATACACTAGATTTGATGCCATTCCCTCTCATGCTGTATCTCATGGCCTGACTCCGATACTAGTACTCTATACCTACTCCCTCTGAGTCTCATATTGTGTCTTATTCCTCTACTATATCTATAACCATAACTATGCTACAATCGGTTTGACTGGTTATATCCATGATCAGTGGAACTGTTTCTGCTAGCTAGTGTGATCCCATCCTGGAGGTAAACTGCTCCTAGAGACTTCATGTCTTTGCCTGGCAATGTCTCTCCTTGACATCATGTAGCAAGGTATTTCTTTCCATGTCTGCCTTTTTGCATAAGCCAACTGGCTCCCTTTGAGCTTTGACTCCCTCTAAGTTAGATCTGTTGTTGTATCTTTGCAAGATATACTTGGTTCCGGTAACAAATTTAATATGAAAAATTGAGTGAGACTTCTGTGAGGTGACCTCACTATCCATTAACCAGGTCTTCTCTTTGGGAAACAATAGGACATTGTGAAACATACTAATATTGACATTCAGAACACTATTGAGCTCTTGTAACAAAGATAATGGCTCAATTACAATTTCAAGATTCCAATATCAAGGAAAATGGCCTGACTAACATAGAAATATAGGGAGAAATAACCCAACTACCAAAATGACTTGTTGGGATCCTTGACCAAGAAAATAACCCAACCTAATATATGATTCAAATGAGAACTTATTAGAATCCCATACCAAGGATAATGGTCCAACTTACCAAGCAAAGTTATTGGGTTCCCAAACCAGGGAAAATGACCCAACTTACATTGATTACAACAAGTATATGCTAAGATGACAACTTCCTTGGACATGTGACAATACAAATTTAAATATTGACATTTTCTCTTCACGAAACCTGTTCTTGTTGTGAATTGACAATTAAGAATAATTAACAAAATACATATGATACATACCTGAACTTACCTTGAACTTCGATAAGGTTAAGCTATTGTTGTCACACGGGTGTTGTTGCTGAAAAATATGGCAATATCTTGGACTGTTGTAACGAGTAATTATTTTCTTCTAATGGTGATACCATATGATCTTCTGAACCGTTCATTGTAGATCTCAAAATTGTGACTTGTATTCATTGAATGTCATGCATAATTGAGTGTGAGAATACTCTATTTATTCCATACGTACTTTTCATTATCAAGAACATAAAAAATATATTCATGGTGACAAACTATTGTCAATGATGTAACTTTCTTGTTTGAGGATGGTATGTACTTGCTACTCAAAAAAATTCCAGTGTCTGTGATACTCATCACACATAAGTATATCAATCACTTTGAATGTGAGTAATTCACTAATTTCATATTGTAGATTGCAAGAAATTTACACTTGTTCTCCTGCTTCTAAAATGGTTATTAATGAGCATCTTCAGATATTATCTAATTCTCTTAGAGTTTACCTATCAATCATGCTTGGAATGCCATGTTTTGAGCTACCAATGTTGTCTTACATATTGTCCAATCTCTAGTTGACCTACTGAGTACAAGTGGACGAGGGTTTGCATGATTTCCATTCATTACATACCTTTCTCAACAACGATGTCCATGGTTTGTGTTCCAAACTATCTCAGCTATCAAACTAATGAACTAAGCAGTTCAATGAAATTTGTTTTCAAATCGTTGCCTCCTAAATATGTTGTATACAAGTCTCTTATGCTGTCCAAAACTGTAGAGACAAATCATGTGAAATGGTGGTCTCACATCTCCTTGTGCAAACATTTTGAGGCTACATTTTCATAGGTGTCGAAATGACCTAGCCTCCAACCCTTAACGTTGTCTCTGGTCTGTTGTCTAAAACCTCCTTCAATATTGTCTTAAACTATAGAGATAACCTAATATTTGTTATTTAGGGTAATGATGAAAGTGTTTTGGTCAACATACTGCCATTTTCTAATTCTAAATCATTTAGATAATCATAACAACGTCTCTTTTTTTCCTGTAAAAATATACTCCTTATTTCCACTATCATGTATGCTTCCTTTGTTTTTTAGATTGAAGAATTAAGGTCACAGTGTTTTAACTTGGTCAAGTGTTTTCCATTTTCCTTTCTTGCGGCTCTATTAATTCCCTTGGAATATGAAAATACATCGGATCCACTAATGACTTGTAAAGGGTGCATATTTTTCCATGATTCCACATTTGTTTGAGGTTTGATCTCATTGTTGACTCTTACAACAGAGAATCTATGTAATATCTATTGAGATGGCCTAGCCAAGTTTTTCTATTGGTCTCGACCTTCTTCCATGGAAAAAATACTACTCCTCAGCCTTTCTTGTCTCCTTCTATACTGTGAAAATTCCCTCTTTCAAGGTGGCCTTGATTCCATGTTGAAATTTATTAAGCAACTTTGAGTGTTTAGTATTCTTTAACCTTTTAATTATTATAAAAATAATTGTACCATGAGGATCATTGAAAGAAA
Source organism: Picea glauca (assembly GCA_000966675.3). Lineage (NCBI taxonomy): Eukaryota > Viridiplantae > Streptophyta > Pinopsida > Pinales > Pinaceae > Picea > Picea glauca. The sequence goes on along the minus strand of JZKD02S0954462.1, from coordinate 805,117 downwards.
TACATTCCCAATATACACAAGGATTTATTATTGGAAAACCTCTTGGGAAATAAAATACAACAAAACTTCTTCATTATAGATTCATCAACCAAGTACAATTTCAATACAATTTTATTTTCAAGAGAGATATAAGATGGAATACCAAAAACTTATTGTTGTCCTTTAACTAAGCTCGGACCTACTTCCATAAGATAACTCGGATCTACACTTTAATTGAACCTTCAAAACTACACCCGATATAACTTCAGGCCTGCACCTTTCTATGTCTTCTAATCCACCACGGGTCTACCCTCTACTCTAGCCATCAAATGCCACACATCCTTCCCAAACATTTCCTAAGAGATAGGCTCTTCATTGTCTCAAAAATGTTCCAAAGCTACGCCCTAGATGTACCATAGATCTACCTCAGAAGATGTCTTGGAAAGGGCTCGACCCTAATGTTGTTTCAGTCTCAGAACATGCCAAATGTTTTCTCAGACTTAGCCTCAGTCTTAGCCCTACACTTACTATATATGTGCCTTATAAAGGGATAGACTCTACACACATACTGAGCTTCGTACCTACTTATTAGCTGCCTCAGATTCGACCTCCTAGTTGCTTCCTTAGACCCGAGTTTCTTTGACTCAGATGTCAGTGTTGTGTATGATGAGGGGAACATTCCCTCCTATCTATAGTGTTTAAACCACCTCCAATTATATCTAACTTCATCTTTACTTTATTATTTGTTCTTTTCCTTTTATAATGAATTGATGGATCCGAATCAAAAAATATGCTTTTGCATTATTATCTTAGGGTTTGTTATTTTCCTTTTACAAGAGATCAATGGAGACAACTTTACAAATACCAATAATGTGGCAGAATATGAATCCTTGGCTTTAGGCTTAGAGGATGATAAGAAAATGAATAAAAACAAATACCAGTATATGGAGACTCTAAGCTTCTAGTAGAACAAGTAAGAAACATATATCATACCAATAACCCGAGGATGAGAACATATAAAATCCTGATATTGAATTTCGTTGACAATTTTCTTTTTTTATTTTAACATTACTATTGTTCCTATAGAGTCTAATCAACAAGAAGATTCATTAGCTATAGTTTCCATCACGTTTAGAGCATCTATTGTTCCTCAAACAAGTTATGAAGTGCAAATGGGGTGTAGGACCTCTATCCTAGATAGTGTAAAGCATTGGCAGGTGTTTGAATATGACCAACAACTTAGAATATTTTTGGAACTAATAGACAAATTCTCATCCACTCATATAGATAATGAAGAAGACATTGAAGGGAGTGAAGAAGTTGATAACGATGCACAATGTTATACTCCTCTCAATAACCATATATCCTCTCATAATGTGTTGCAATTGAAGAATAATTTCATCCCTAAAGTCTTGGCACCCTTGGAAAAATATTTTTGCAAAAATGATGTTCCAACCAAGCCCATTGTGTTACCAAAAGATGATAATATACAAGATTGCAATGTAGGAACTAGTCAAGAACCTAAAGGCATTAAATTTTCTAAAGATTTGTTACCTGAAATAAAGAAAAAATATGTAGACCTATTTAAGGAATATTTTGATGTCTTTTCTTGGAAATATGAGAATTTGAATACTCATGACACCTCTACCATTCAACATGGAATACCTCTCAATCCGGGGATAAATCTCTTTAGACCGAAATTGAGACAAGTGAATCACATATTGCTACGTGTTATAGAGAAATAAGTTAGAATGTTTTTGGATGTAAAGATCGTGATTCGTTTGAGGTATTCTGAGTGGGTAGCTAAGTTAGTTCCTGTGAGGAAATAGAGTGGTGAGCTAAGGTTTTTTATTGACTTCATAAATATTAATAAATTCTCTTTGGAAGATAATGGTTATTTACCTAATATGGATCATATATTGCAAAAAGTGGTTGGAGATTCTAGGATTTCCATGATGGATGGGTTATCTAGTTATAATCAAGTGGTTATGCATCTAGAAAAGAGAGAGAAATATGCCTTCACCACTCCTTCGGGGACATTCATGTATGAAAATATTCCCTTTGGGATTATTAATGCAAGAGCCACCTTTAAATGAGAAATGGACATTTATTTTGTGGAAGAAATGGATAAGTTTATTGAAATTTTTCTGGATGACATGACAGTCTTTTCAAAATCATACCAAGATCATCTTAAAAACCTAAGATAAACCTTCACCAAGTGTGGAAATTTTTTTCTATCTCTGAATCCTAAGAAATATTTCTTTGCTATGCAAGAGACGAAAATGATAGGACATATTGTATCTAAGGATGGGGTCAATATTGATCCTAAAAGAGTGGAATCCATTAGGACAATTAACTTACCAAGAAATAAGAAAGAGGCGCAATCCTTTTTAGGAAAAATATCATTTTTTAGAAAAATGAGTTTGAATTTTGTTGAAATTATGAAAAGTATTATTGATATGTTGAAAAAGGATAGTGATATAAAATGGAAAATATAATCTAACAATTCCATTGAGAAAATTAATAAATCATTGGGATAATCCCTAGTTTTGGTCAGCCCTGATTATGAGAAACTTTTCTTAATCTTTTCTTTTGCCTCTGAAAATACTATAGCAACAGTGTTATTGCAAAATAATGTAGAAGGTCACGAGAAACCTATTGCATTTTTTAGCAAGGAATTGAGAGTTGTTGAGATTAAATATACTAATGTAGAAAAGAAGGCATATGATCTGGTTAAAACCCTAAAATATCTCAAAGATTACATCTTACATTCTGAGATCATTGCTTATGTTCCATATTCGTCTATCAAAGATATTTTGGTTTAGACTTATAGTGAAGGAAAGAGCGGTAAATGGATTTCTAAATTACAAGAATATGATTTAGAAATCAATCCTACAAAATTGATAAAAGGTTAAGGACTTGCAAGATTGTTGATTGAAACAAATTGCAAGATATTAGGAATGAATTTAGTGTCCCAAAGATTAGTGGCATTTGAGTCATCAATTGAATATGCCATATCCAATTCTGCAAGTAGACCCTAAGTTCACTCATTCTCACTGGCATAGATATGTTGTGTTTTATCTACAAAACCTAAAATGTTCAGTAGAATGAGATCACTCTAGGGCTAGATTAGTGAAATTAAAGGAAGTAAAATATTGTATTGTTGACTAGCAACCGTTTTGGAAAGATCCTAGAGGTATTTTACTCAATTTTGTCACTAAATATCAAACAATGGACATTATAAATGAGTTTCATAGTGGGGTATGTAGGTGTAACATCCCCTCTGTTACAACATCAAAATAAGTGAGAACACTAGTGGTATTTTTTTTAAAACCAATTGTCAAGACTATTCATATGTGGCAATGACATACACTAATAATTACACATTCAAATCTCATCTCATCACCACACAACAAGAATAAAAAAAAAACGTCATTATTTTTTGAGATCAACCATATCACATAAGATAACAAAGATATGTACATTCCCAACCTATCATGCAAGGTTAGGACCTCCAACAAAGATAATCAACACTCAAGTCCAGGATTCATCCAATAGATTTTGACCATTTAAGGTCTCAGGACTAGCGACTGGTCTAAGGAACAAGGAGATATGTAATCCCATAACCAATTTGTAACCTAGCCTCATGACTATATTTTAACACTAAAGTAGATAATCATAGCGTAATCAATTTCATTCAATAACTCATGATACCGATACAAAATTTGTCAATTCATCATACCAATTTCACATCATAAGAACTACTCAATGTCTAGTTTTATTCCATTCCAAAATCATCATTATTATTATAACATGTCAGTATTATAATCCACACACCAGATTACTATGAGAAGCGAAATAAAAAATAATTAACAATAATAAACAGTAACATCATCTATGCTAACTAGACTCAACAAAACTGTATACCGGAATAAGAAATAGTATTACTTATTATTAATTATTAATGTTTCTCTTCTAACTTCAAGTAAAATTAAATATATTTCCCACACATTCCCCAATGTGTTCTTAGTTTTGATCTTAGTTATCCCCTTGTTCCCCAAATTTTCATTTAATGAGTGTCTCTTAACTAGATCTTACTTAGAGTTTCATCAAGAGTCTTCTTCTAGGTAGACTAGTGGTATGTTGAATCAATATTCTTTTCCATGTGTAATCCTATTCTCTCATATTATTATTTATTCTATTTTAAAAATCCAATTTATTAATTTCATGCACACATGTGCATTTTATCCAATCTTTAGATTTTTATTCACTTTTTCTGATTTATTTCAACTCTTTTAATTTATTCAATATTTTTTTTAATTAGTCCTTTAATTAAACATAGACTTAGTCTTAGAATTTTGTTGGGATTTATAATTAATAATTTACTATTTAATTAATTATTTTAATCCAACAAGTTCTAATCATCTCGATGTTTTCTAGGCCACCTAGATTATTGACACAAATTTTTAATTACGTGATTTGCCCTTCAAGATGCACCTTTGTTATCCAAGGGTGCCACTTGCCTTTGACTAGTTTTGCAAGTTTTTCCGACCCTTGGAGTCAACACTCAATTTGGTCGACATTGTGAGAGACTAAGGGATTCTAAGGAATAAGGAATCCACCTTATTGCATTCCCCTTAGAATCTTCAGGAGAAAATGTTTTAGTCTTCCCTCACAACATCATGGACATCTCGAACTAGGTAATTGTTAACCTACCATTTGGCCATGATAGGAGTGATACTAGGATTTGACACAGACATTGCCACACCTCTCGCTCAATGTCTAGTTTCTATGCATGGCCCCTCTACTCCTTATGTGAGTCAGATTAGCAAGCATCATCAGGCCTGCATCCACTCACACAAACACTATCAATAATCGATATACATAAATCACACTGAAATCAATCGTATATCACATGTGCGTAAAATGAAATACTCAAACAAATACAATCCACTCCCTGAATCAATTTGGAGTCCAAGGAAGTTCATTGATGCCATCAGCATCCATAACCTGTCATGTGTCGTGCACACTCAAGTAAACTCATCAGCAATATCTTCCAATATATACACACACACACACACACACACACACACACACACACACACACACACATCAAATAAAAATAATTCACAATACACATCCTCATCATATATAACCCATAATTGAAACGAAATCATAATATACCATAAACGGATCACTTGCATGCAAGTGTCCTCAAAGAATATGTCAATAAAAGTGTACTCAGTGGAACGTGATGTTACATACACCCCATCTTGTTTTAAACTTCATCTCGAAGTTTATATAGTATATAAATGAAAGTAAATAAATGTATCTGACATAGATCTATATGTTTAATCTATCAAACAAGTAGGGAAACTGTTGAAGCATCCCCTATGTTTCCTCCCAGGTACCCTAGTGTGGAGTATAGTTGTCCCACTGGACCTTGACCTGATCGACTATTCAACTCCGCAGTTGTCAAATGCGATGGTGTAGAATGAAGATTGGCTCTACCATAAGAGAATCCTCATCTGACACATGCAAAGAACTCATATGAATAACATGTGACATATCGCTAACATAATGTCATAAAACAGATACATGAAATACATCATGCATACTCCTCAAAGAATCAGGAAAGGCTAGTCGATAAGCCACTAGTCCTTTCCTCTCCACAAATTCGAAGGGTTCCAAAAAACTAGGATATAGCTTAACACCCTTTATGAACTTGATCGAACTCTTGTGCAGTTTCACCCACAAGAAAACTCTGTCGCCAATTTCATGATTGTGATCAATGCGATACACATCAACATAACTCTTATGTTGATCATGCGATTCTTTAATCCTTTGTCTTAGATATTGAATTTTTCATTCTATTTCTTGGGTCACTTCTAGTCCTACCAGGACCCTATCCTCAAGTTGATCCCAAATCAATGGCATCTGACACAGTCATCCGTAAAGAAACTCAAAAGGTGTTATCTTAATCATACTTCGATAGTTGTTGTTGTATGTAAATTCTAGTAGTGGAAATAAATATTCCCAATATTTATGTTGGTCCATTACATACATACACAACATATCCTCCAAAATATGGTTCGTTGTTTATGTTTTCCCATCTTTCTCTAGGTGACATGTTGTGCTAAAGTTCAGTTGTGTTCCCAAGGACTCTTGGAAACTAGTTCAAAACCATCCTGTAAACATTGATCCTCGATTGGATATGATCCTTCTTGGCGCTCCATGTAAAATCAAAATCTCATTAACAAAATCTCTAGCTATATCTCGCACATGATACGTCGTACGCACTAGAATAAAGAGTGCACTCTTCGATAGAGTGTCAACTACCACAAAATTGAGTCATGTCTCCTTGTCGTGAGTGGAAATCCAACAATAAAGTCCATCAAAATGACTTCCCATTTTGATTCAGGAATAACATGTGGCTGAAACAATCTTGTTGGATGTCTATGTTCATCCTTCACTTGCTGACATTCTAGACATCTCTCCATGTAACTAAACATGTCTTCTTTTATTCCCTTCCAGAAGAATAAAGGCTTAAGTTATTACTTCATATTTTTGACTCTTAGATGATCAATGTACAATGCTCGATGAGCTTCAATCAAGATCAAACTTCTTAATTCGTCATTAGGAGGTACGTAAATTCTTTCGTTAAATATCAACAATCCATCATCGTTTGAAGAATAACCTTCAAACTTCGGTACCATCATGGTATTTCATCCAATATTATCCTTAGATTCTTTATACCAGTCATCGTATATCTATAAAGTTAAAATATTTTCACGAAGATTTGTCTTAATAGGTAATACGAAGAATATTTGTGGTATCAAAGTTAGCACATATGCCACTCTATTCACTGTTCCTTTAATGTAAGTAATATCAAAGTCGTATTCACTAAGTAATTAGGAGAAACTCCTCTGTCGTGCGTTCAAGTCACTATGCATAAATATATGTTGCAATCCACAGTGATATGTCTTTAATTCGAACAACCCCTTATAACTATTGTAAAGAATAATAATGAGAACAATCTAGTTGAATATTTGGGGGCTTAAGAGTTTGCATAGTTTCAATAAGAGATGCATTTGATTTAGGATGAACATGAAGTTATGCATAGTATTTTTAAATTTTACTTAAACAATTAGGAGTGTTTGGTATTCTTTAACCTTTTAATTATTATAACAATAATTGTAGCATCAGGATCACTGAAAGAAATGCATTCATAGTATACACAAGGATTTATTGTGGGAAACCCTCTTGGGGAAGAAAACCCAACAAAACTTCTTTAGTATAGATTCATCAACCAAGTACAATGTCAATAAAATTTTCTCTTCGAGAGAGAGATAAGACAAAAGAAAAAACACTTAATGTTGTCCTTTAACTGAGCTTAGAGCTATCTCCATAAGAGAACTCGTATCTGCACTTTAACTGTAACTTCAGATGTACACCCAATATGACTTCAGGCTTGCACCTTTTTGTCTTCTAATCTGCCACAGATCTTCCGTCTCCTCTAGCCATCAAATTGCACACATACTTCCCTAACTTGGACTCAGAGATAGGATCTTTGTTGTATAAAAAATGTACCAAATATCTACCCTAGATCTACCATATATCTACCTCAAAATATATATTAGAAAGGGATCGACCTGTTGTTGTTTCAACCTCAAAATAAGATGAAATATTTCCTCAGATTTGGCCTTAGTCTTGGACTTGCACCTGTTCTAGATCTTCCTTAGAAAGGTCTTGGCTCCACACCCTTACTCATCCTCAAACCTACTGCCTAGTTGCCTTAGATTCAGCCTCCTAGCTATTTCCTCAGAGTCGAGTTGCTCTACCTCAAATATGAGTGTTGTGTATGATGAGGGGTGTCTCCCCTCATATTTATCGTGTTTAAACCACCTCCAATTAGGTCTGAATTCACCTTTACTTTATTATTTGTTGTTTTCCTTTTATAATGGATTAATGGATCCAACTTGATAAATATTCTTTTGCATTATTGTTTTAGGGTTTTTTATTTTACTTTTACAATATATCAATGGATATGACTTTACAAATGTGCTTTTGATATATTATTTTAGGGTTCTCACTTGATCAAACACAATAACAATATCTTCCACAGCTACCCAAACTTCAACACTCCCTCTTAGCAAGGAAGGTATTCTTTTGGAATGATCATCAAGACTGCTTCTGCACTTCTGCGCACTTGACCATTGGCTTGTTGTCTTTCCATGAATCTATATTGAAGAGGTTTTGTAACCACATAATGCATCGAGGGTCTCATCAGTCACATGCAACATATATATGACAATAACTGTCTCATAATCCTTCCATGATTTATGTCATGATGGAGGTTCATATAGTTCACACATAACTATGAAACTCACCAATTCACACGAAATCTGGCATCTAGATCACACAAAAGTAGTAAACACGCTATCTCACACAAAATCTAGCATCTAGTTCACACAGAACTAGTAAACTTGCCAGCTCACACATAATCTGGAATCTAGTTCACACAAAACTAGTAAACTCTCCAGATCACATAGAATTTGGAATATAGTTCACACAAAACTTGTAAACTCGCCATCTCACACATAATATGGAATCTAGTTCACACAAAACTAGTAAACTCGCCAACTCACACAAAATTTGGCATCTAGCACTATGACTAGTCCTTCTAGTTGGCACACCAGGAAATCGATCCATAGTGACTAGGAATCTAATCATAAGGATTAGGTGATGTAGTGCACATAGACTACCCATCTAGCCCAAGGCTAGGAAACACCTCCAACCACACAGGTTAGCCCTCCATCTTGAAAAGATGGGAAACTCGCCAGCCCTGAGAGCTCACCATTTGTTTCCCTTGTGCGAGGTCATGTTGAATGGTGCCACAGTTAGTAACATGCCCATAGATGAGTACACATTGTTGTTTCCACGCTGTGATGTTACTTCCCTGGAGTTGCATTTGTTACTCATCACTCGCTCTTACTAGGGAAGTCCTTCTGGACCACACCAAGCTTGTCCTTGAAGTATAAACACTTCATCCTTGATAGAGGCTTGATCAACACATACGTTATTTCTCATGTGTAGTGACATATTGGAGCTTCAGGGCTCCCTTATACACCATATCTCTGATAGAATGGTACCTGATATCAATATTCTTGGACTTGTCATGTTGGAAAAGAAGGTTCTTTGACAACTTCACACAACTTTGGTTTTCAAACTAGATACAAGTTGCCTCTAACTCAAGATCAAAACATCTTGCAAGCATCTTTCAAAGCCACACTATTTTGCTGCTAGCTCAACACGATGTTATATACTCTTCCTTAGTCATATTGAGTGCCACACTAATCCGATTCCTTCTAAACCATGAGATCATAGTTGATCTGAAACTAAAGCAACATCGAGATGTACTCCTATGGTCTGTGACAGTACCAACCCAATATGAATCAATATATCCTTGCAGGTTGATCTCACAATATGAAACATATCTGATTCCATAGTCAATTGTACCTTTCAGGTACCTTAACACATGTTTTGTTGCATCCAAGTGAACATGTCTCGGCTCAACCATATACTGTTTCAATGTGTTCAGTACAAAACATATATATTTTAAATACATCAACGAACCAATCATCTTTCTACACATGGTGCCATTCCACTATCTCTGAAAGTGACTCACTAACTACTCCTTCTAAAAGTAGTATTGTATCCTTATCTAGGAGTGCCTCTGCATACACTGGAGTTTATGACATGCCCTCTCCTGCTGTATCTCATATCCCGACTCCGATACTGGTTGCTCTATACCTGATTCCTCTGAGTTTCATAATGCGTCTGTTTTATCTACTATATCTATCACCATAACTATGCTATATCAGTTTGACTCGCTATATCCATGATCACTGGTATTGTCTCAGCCATCTGGTATGATCCCATCCTGGAGGTATACTTCTCCTAGAGACTTCCTGTCTCTGAGCATCACGTCTGGAAATGTCTCTCCTTGACATCATGTAGGAAGGTATTTCCTTCCATGTTTGCCTTTCTGCATAAGCCTATTGGCTCCCTCTAAGCTTTGAATCTCTCTAAGTTAGATATCCTGTTGTATATTTTCAATATATACTTGGTTCCGGTACCAAATTTAATATGAAAAATTGAGTGAGACATCTGTCAGGTGACCTCTTTATCAATTAACTAGGTCTTGTCTTTTGTAAACTATAGGACATTGTGATACATACTACGAATGAAATGCATGTCACTATTAACCTCTTGTAATAGGGACAATGGCTCAATTACAATTTCAAGACTCCAATATGAGGGAGAATGGCTTGACTCAAATAGAAATATTTGTTGGGTCTTGAAAATGAGGGAGAAATAACCCAATTACCAAAATGACTTGTTGGGATTCTTGACCAGGGAAGTAACCCAACCTAATAGATGATTTAAATGAGAACTTGTTTGACTCCCATACCAGGGATAATGGTCCAACTTACCAAGACAAACTGTTGGGTTCCAAAACCATGGAAAATGACCGAACTTACATTAATTACAACAAGTATATGCTAAGATCACAACTTCCTTGGAAATGTTACAATACAAATTCATATATTGACATTTTCTCTTCGGGAAACTTTTTCTTGTTGTGAATTGACAATTAATAATAATTAAAAAACTACATATGATAAATAGCTGAACTTACCTTGAAATTCAATAAGGTTAAACTGTTGTTCTCACAAGGGTGTTGTTGCTGAAAAATATGGCAATATGTTGGACTGCTGTAACGAGTAATTATATTCTTATGATGGTGATACCATATGATCTTCTAAGCCTTTCATTCTAGATCTCAAAATTGTGACCTGTATTCATTGAATGTCATACATAACTGTGTGTGAGAATAGTTTTTTTATTGCATATGTACTTTTCATTATCAATAACATAAAAAATATATTCATGGTGGCAAACTATTGTCAACATTGTAACTTTCCTCTTTGAGGATGGTATGTACTTGCTACTAAAAACATTTCCAGTTTCTATGATACTTATCACACATCATACTCATCACACATCAATATATCAATCTCTTTGAATGTGAGTAAGTCACTAATATCATATTGTAGATTTCAAGAAATTTACATTTGTTCTCCTTCTTCGAAAATGATCATTAATGAGCATCTTCAGATATTATCTAATTCTCTTATAGTTTCCCTATTAATCATTCTTGGAATGCCATGTTTTGAGCTACCAATGTTTTCTTAATTATTGTCCCATCTCTAGTTGACTTACTGAGTACAAATGGATGAGGGTTTGCATGATTTCCATTCACTACATACCTTTATCAACAATGTTGTCCATGATTGTTGTTCCAAACTATGTCACCTATCAAACTAATGAACTAAGTAGTTCAATGACCTTTGATTTCAAATCGTTTCCTCCTAAATATGTTGTATACAGGTCTCTTCTGTTGTCCAATACTGCAGAGATAAAGCATGCACAATGCTAGTCTCACATCTCCTTATGGAAATATTTTGTTTCTACATTGTCATAGGTGTACAAATGACCTAGCCTCCAACCCTTAACGTTGCCTCTGGACTGTTTTTTGAAACCTACTTCAAGATTGTCATAAACTAAAGACATAACCCAATATTTATTATTTAAGGTAATGATGCAAGAGTTTTGGTCGACGTCTTGGCATTTTCTAATTCTAGATCATTTAGATAAACAAAACAAGGCTTGAAGTTTGAAAACGTCTCTTTTTTTCTTGTAAAAACATACTCCTTATTGTCATTGTCATATATGCTTCCTTTGTTTTCTAGACTGCAGAATTAAGGTCACATTATTTTACCTTAGAATTTTTTTTTCCATTTTCCTTTCTTGTGGCTCTATTCATTCCCTTGGAATATGACAATACATCGGATCCACTAATGATTTGTAAAGGGTGCATCCAAGAAATTTGTCTAAGTTTGAAAGGGAAACAAAGAATGAAATAAAGATGGAAGAAGTAGCAAACCAATGCCAATAATTCCAATCTAAACATAGATACAAAACAATCTATATGATATAGAATTTAAAAACTTAAAAATGCAAACTAGAGATAGTAAATAAACATACCCAACCAAAAGATTGAAATTATCGGCTCCATTATGACATCAAACCAATATAAATAAAACAAATTGTATAAGAAATTAAAAAATACCCACCTATGCCAAGTAGTTATTCACAGAGCAAAGAATAAGTGTGTTCCCAACAGGAGTCTATTGTTTGTGCTAATCATGAATGAAGTCTAAGATTCTCAGTAGCAATGGAGAATGGAAAAGAATGTCACCTAGATTAGATGTAGAATACCTTTGGAGGTTTCAGAGAGGATGCATGCCACAACACTTCTTTATCAACCTACTCAAGGCTGCAGAAATTGCAGACAAGTATCATCACAACAGCAATAAAAATCACTGTTGTGAATCTATGATCGATTTTAATCTATCAGTAGCAGAAAATTATTTGCATCCCAGAGTATATGTGGTTTTAAATACACATGATATGAAAACCTTGAACAACAAAATAGTCAGGGTCACCCACCGAAGAAACAACATCGCCATCGCTGCTTCTTCTTGTAGTATATGGAATCTGCTTGTGTCATTTTTACTTGGCTATTATTCCATTCATTTGACAATCTGTAAAATCAGATCAGCAAGTCAGGAACAAGAAACAAACACGGATGAATATGTTCAAGATTTTCCAATAACATCCAAATTAAAAGAAATATTACACAAGAGTTATAGCAAAGACGAGACATGGGGAAAGCAAATGAGCGGGTGTTGGTTGCGCTACTATCAGAATGGAGGGAGATACTCCCCGTGCATGAAACTGATCCCAAATATGATATTGATCCAGAGAGATGAATTTGAGCGGAGTTAGCATGGTTTACCATTTCACCTACATCATTATTCCTACTTACTTTGTCAGATGCAAAAGACATCACTTCATCTGAACTCTGGGTTGAAACATTCCATTCCATTTCCAAGGAACATGTTTGACCTGCTATGTCTCCTGCAAATCCAGGATTTCCAAAAGTTCTATGCCCATGACTCTCCACATCCTTTATTGCATCCACTGTCCACTACAGTGGATGTGTAGATATTACTTCCGATAGATTTCTCTGAAGTATATAAGTCGGTTGAATTACCAGTTTTATCTGAATCTATTTCTGCAGCTGATTTCTTACCATCAACTTCATATTTTGTTGTCTGCTCAGATGGAACTTTCTGACCAGAGCAAGGGATGATTAAAATATTATCTGATGCATTCAAAGTCATTCCATCATTACTCATAGAACTAGTAACTTGTAATACATGAACGGAAACAACATGATCTGTGACTAAACCTGGCCTTGATGCAGTCTGGCTTTCTGATGGTGCAGAACTACACTCTGGCTCAGCCTGATGAATTGTCAGTGATTGAAACGTATTTGTGGAATACATGTCTCCATTTTTCTAAGATAATGCACAGTCACTGCATTCATTGAAGGGGTGACTAATTCCATTCCATTTGGATTTTTTATTCACTTTGAGAGAATTAGGAATACTCTTGTTATCTAAATTTGAAGGCCCTAAAATAAATGCTTCTTTTTCACTGTTGTTGTTCAGTTGGCAACATGGAAATGCATCCTTTGTAAGCCTGTTCACATCAAGAGCAGATGAAATTTGACTTTCCAGCTTACGTTCCCTATTTTGAAGACTACCGTTGCAACCATCATTCATGACAGTCGATACTTTCTCAACACAAGTGCTATAATCCAAATATATTAATATTTTATCCTCTCAATGCATCCCTTCATCAAATCTAATGTACTTTACACGCTCATCATCCTTTGATAGAATATCTGATTCAGATGCTCCATCCATCCTACCATTAGGAAATTCCATTTCTTCTACCAATAATGGATGGTTAATACTTGTAGATCCACTGAGAGATGAAGGTTTAATCTCCTGTTCATATTTAAGATTGGAGGTGGCTGCTATTTTTTCATCAACAGTTGCTTTAATGAGATTATATGTATCAACTTCAGACTTGCATCTGAAAAATAAATCCCTAATTCACTTGGAATCTGAATTCTTGTAGCAATGTTGAGATCAGATTGACAACAAAACTGCATTGGAATCCATTTTATGATTTATCTAGACTGATGGTTTGAATCAACTACCTCTAGGCTCTATTGTGACCCTTCAACTGAAATACCCATTCCATTTCCCTCGATTCGGTTTATTTAAAATGGAGAAACGATTTCATACAGAACAAAAGCAATGGACCAGCTATGTACATAAACAAGTTGACCAAAAATACACATATTTTGAGGACATTCTGTTGGATGAAAATGTGCTCGAAGACAATGCACTTAAAACAAACTGGATTGGCAGGTCCAAGCCCGAGATACAGTGAGACATGGGTGGTTTATGAAGTACTATATGCAGCAAAATATTTTCCAAACTGGAAGCTGGTTTGGGGGACAAGTCCCCGGGCTGAAGTGAGAGAATCCTCCTTCACTCCAGAATCCTCCTTCACTCCAGTACTAACATCTTACTCTAGTACTAACATTGCTAGGTGCTTTTGTACTTTGTGGATCACCATTGTTTGCGGTTGTTGTCTTTGACATAAACCAAGATGGCAATGGCATATCGTTTGTTGACGATTTCATTCCACATTAATATGACTACTAGTACTACAACTACTATGTCATGAGTCCAAAACTCAAAACTCAAGGAGTAAGAGTGTGTGTCCACGAAGGGGTTTTATATGCCAAATCTAATATACCAGCTAAGACTGTGACCTAAAAAAAAATTGCCTTTACCCCATACAATCACAAAGATTGTTCCTTTTATTTCAAATAAAAGCACCTAGTGCCACGTAAAAAGAATCCACAAGTTTCATGCTATGCTAATTTTCAAGGATTTTGAAGAGTGAAACTACTACAAGATGAACCGAATGAATCGTTTCTCCAAGAAAGCCAAACCTATGGATTGAAATCTGATAGAAGGGTACTGCTTCAGTTCAAGGTGCTCGTTGAAGGACAACTTCTTGCAATGTTCAAAACCATGATTCCCTTCAAAATACCTTTGAGACTAATAAAATATACACACATGTGAGAGAGAATAAAATTATATATTGGTGCCCCTTGTTTTCAAAAGATAAAGAATTATATGGTGCAAAATGACTGCATTGCCAATGGAGCTGTGGTACATCAATGAAGAAGGTGGCATGTGAGGCCTTCCACCAAGGTTCAACGATGATTTTACTTTTGCAATGATGGTTGAAGGCTATTGCAGGAAAGGAAGGTTGGAACACGCTCTTGATTTGTGCAGTAAAATGTGTCAAGCAGGGTTGAGTCCTGATGTTGTGACCTGCAGTGCACTTCTAAATGGTCTTTGCAAATCAGGCAGGATACATGAGACGAAATATATGTTTAACAAAATGTCGGGAAGTGGATTGATCCCTAATGCAGTCACCTATAATATAATTATTGAAGGCTATTGCAGGGAAGGAAATAGTCAGGAGGTATCTCAATTACTAGATTTAATGGTAGAGAAAGGTATTTTTTCGAATGCAGTTGCTTACAATGCAATTATTAATGGACTTCGCAAAGGAGGAAAGTATCAGGTCAAAGATATGATACTATCTAAATTGTGTGAAACGGGCTTCCGATTTCCCAGCTGACTACATCTAGATTTATTAAAACTCTAAGGAGGGCCGAATAATGAAGCTTCAAGACAAAGGCCCTGTTTTATTGGTGGGTCTTGTTAAATATAATGTAACCTCAATAGTTTGACTGTACACTGCCAGCTGCTGGTCAACTGTACTTTCTATTCTTGCTTTTCTTGAGCCTATTTAGCTCAGCTATCTCCCATTGCATAGTATCACTTCCGTATTTCTTCAGACATACTTCTCATTGTACTATTCTTCATATATTCCAATATACTGTTTTCTGTTCTTTGCTTCACAATTTATCATGGTATCAGAGCTTCAGCAGTAAGCCTCTTCACACAGGCTCGAGAGCAACACGATCCTCAAATAGTGCATAGCTTCACGAATCTTGAGAGCACGTGACACAGACTTTTTCACAAGGCCTGGAGAGCTGTCTGCTATACTCTCAAAAGATCCTCACAGGAAACTTCCATGAGGAAGATCGTCGTAAGAAGCTCACGTGACGAAGCAGAGCATACAATGCTCGAAAGATCAAGGACGAAGAGAGTGCAGAAGAAGAAACTTTAAAGATTCTTGTAATTTTCAAGAATCATCAAAGATTCACAAAGAAGAGCTGCACAACACAGGAACATGTGAAGAACTCAAAGAATTCACTCAAATTCGTTAAATATTCCTACAGAAGGCAAAATCATTTAAAGATTTACGGGAAATTGCTCAAATCTGTCAAAGATTGCAGCAGAGATCAAAGAGCCTGTGAAATTCTTTCAAATCTTTGAAAGATTAAAAAATTTCTCTTCCGCAAGAGAAAACTTCCTTCAAATGCAGCAAAGAATGAATCACATGTGCAAAGAACAGCCATTGAGGCCGTAAGATTTGTCCTATGAATGGATCCAAAGCGGGAAACCAGTTCATAAGGGACGAGGAGAGCGCGGAAAAGGAAAAAGAATTTCAGTCGTTAGATCTTGCGTAGAGGACCGACAACCATTGGATTAGTGAGAAGGTGCACGAGGTTTAGTCCTTTGGAGTGCAAAGGAGAAATTTCGACTTGTGAAGTCACGAAATCCCGACATCATCTGGACTGTCCATCAAGAGACACGTGGAGAGATCTCGGCATTTTGCTGACTCGCAAGGTGTAAAGGTCAGAAGACTGCCGTGAGAATTCACGAATTGTGAAATTCCGAGTCATTTTGGACCATTGGATCGGGAAAGACCATGAGCTGTCGATCTTTTCCCATCGCAAAATCGGGGATCAGAAGTTGGACAAGCGAAGGACTGCTCTCCAAAACTCCGATACGCTAAATCCTGACATCACGTATCATGAAATTCCGAGAGGATTGTGAGCCATCGATCTTAGAGGATAGGTGGCAGCAGATCCAAGACATCACTCCATCAACATTTCAGAGTTTGGGATATCGGAGGTCTTGTTGATGAAAGACACTCTACGGCGAAAGTAGCGAAATCACGATTCACGAAATAGTGATAAGATCATAGTCGTCCATTTGTTTGGACATGTGGCGGACATCGAGGAAACCATCGACATCTCGGCAATCGGGGTTCTCAGTTGACAGGGAATTTGGAGTCGCAAGTCACAAAATCGCAAAACGACGAGGACCGTCCATCTTCAGGGGACACGTGCCGTAAATCCGAGGGTTCCGAAAAAGTCCCGAAAGGGGAGAGTCCATCGGCATATCGAGATTCGGTAAATCGCTAATCCCGAGGACAAGGGATCGGGTTTCTTTATGGTGAAAACCTCGTAAACGATCGTAGTCATCCATTTTGAGGAGACACGTGGGCGAGATCGGGAGAACCAATCGTCACATCGGGGTTTGGCATTTTTCGGATCCTGGAGACGAGACATCCGGAACAGATCAAATCATGAAATCACAAGGAGAATTCAGGACCATCCAATATAGGAGGACGCGTGGCGGAGATCAAAGAAATCAGGAAATTTCCCGAAAGGAAAGGTTATCCATCGTCAAATCGAGAATCGGGTTATACAAGAGGTCCAATACATTTCGACCTTCAAAACCCCGAATCTCGATAAGAGGTTTGACTGCGGTCTTATGAGTTCTGGTCATAAGATCTGGACCATCAAATCATCAGCAGATCTGGACCATTCATTTGTCCAAAGGTGAATTTCTCATTTCAACAATTTTGAAAGACAAAGAACTAGAAAATCCCGTAGCGCTTTAACATCAAGGCGCGTGGTCACATTGCACGGTGACTAAGGCCAAATTCAAGGCCGATAAGCTCCCATCGGCAATCGGTGTTTCGGCAATCGAAAGTTGGAGAGTTCAAAAGTCTCGTCCAACGGAGTTCTGAAACCACTGCAAATTACATGCAGGAGACAGGTAAGTACGAATTTGTTTTTGTTTTGTTGAATTCCTTAACAGATGGCGACATCTAGCAATTTAGGACCAACACAGGGTCCGATTCTTCTTTGAAAGAACTATGAGTTCTGGTCTCTTTGGATGAAATCCTTCTTGCAAGCACAAGAGTGTTGGGAACCAGTGGATCTTGGATATGTGGAACCAGATCCAGCATACCTATCTGCCATGACAAATCAGCAGAAAATTGCTCAGGCAACTCAAAGAAACAGAGAAAATAATGTTAAATTTTGGATTCAAAATTCTGTGGATGACTTAATTTTCTCAAAAATCACAGGTGTTGGTACTTCAAAACAGGCCTGGGACATCCTTAAATCTTCCTACCAAGGAAAAGACAGGGTCAAAACAGTTAAACTGCAGACCTTGAGGACGCAATTCGAGACTCTAAGGATGACAGAGTCCGAAAATGTGGATCAGTTCATGACCAGAGTCATGGGCATCGTAAACCAGATCAGACTGACTGGTGAAACCATCATTGATCAACTAATTGTTGAAAAAATTCTCAGAAGTTTACCCAAGAAATTTGAAATGGTTGTAACAACAATCCTTGAATCCAAGAATCTTTCAAGTTTTTCAACAAATGAATTAATTGGTTCTCTGGTGACACATGAGACTAGACTGCATCTCACAGATGAGTCAATCTCCAATGCTTTCAAAACTCAATTCTCCTTCAGCAGAGGGAAAGGCAAAGGAAGAAGCAGAGGTCACCAAGGAAGAGGGAGCAATCACAGTAACCCTCACTCTAGTGGAGGTAATAGACAACAATATCCTAATCAAAATTTTCAAGGTGAAAGAGAACAACAACAAAAACAACATCAGAATTTCCAGCCTCAAAGAGGTAGAGGGAGAAGATCAAATGAAAAAACAAGCATACAATGCTATTACTGCAAAAAGTATGGACACTATGAATCTGAATGCAGAAAGAAGCAAGCAGATCAGCTCTCAGGCAGAGCACATGTGTCAAATCATACAAGACACACCTCAAGAAGTATGTTTCTTTCATGCCACAAGACTGAAGAACAACCTAAAGATATCTGGTTGTTGGACAGTGGATGCAGCAATCACATGACAGGTAACATAGATTTACTTGCATGCATTGATTCTTTAATCTCATCTGATATTACACTTGGAAATTATTACTTAGTTAAAGTTCAAGGAAAATGAATTGTTCATATTCTTACTAAACAGAATGTAAAGAAAGACATATACAATGTCTATCATGTTCCAGATCTAAAACATAATTTGTTAAGTGTAGGATAGCTCATTGGACATGGCTATAAGGTATTTTTTGAGAGAACATCTTGTAAGATATATGACAAAATCCCAAGCAGAAAATTAATTTTTGAAATCCATATGACTCCCAATAGGATGTTTCCCCTTACCCTCATAACTGCAAATCTGATTCAACCATATGCACAGAGTGCATCAACCCTGAATGAAACAATGGTTTGGCATACAAGATTTGGACATCTACCATTTCAGAGTCTAAGTCTTCTTCAGAAGAACTCCATGGTCAAAGGTCTTCCTATATTTAAAGAGCAGATTCCCCCATGTGAGTCTTGCATACTTGGAAAACATAAGAGAACTAGTTTTCCACAGTCTTCCAATCAAGCCAAACAACATCTTGAACTTGTTCACACTGATCTGTGTGGACCAATGCAAACAGAGTCAATAGGTGGTAGCTTTTACTTTCTAACATTTATTGATGATTTCATCAGAAAAATATGGATCTATTTTCTCAGACACAAGTCTGAAACTTTCGCAAAATTCAAAGAAATCAAGGCAGAAGCTGAAAAGAAGAGTGACAAATATATCAAAGCACTCAGGTCAGATGGAGGAGAATACAACTCCAGAGAATTTGCAAATTTCTGCAAATCACAAGGCATTATCATGCAAACAATAGCCATGTATACTCCACAACAGAATGGAGTGGTTGAAAGGAAAAATTAGACAATAATGAATATGGCAAGAACACTTTTCAAAGAGAAAAGTTTGTCAAATAGGTTTTGGGCTGAACAGTAGCATGCTTAGTTTATCTCCTGAATAGATCACCAACCACAAGTCTAAAGGTCTGACTATCAAGTCGCAGATATGATACTATCTAAATTTCTTGAAACAAGCTTTTGATTTCCTAGCTGACGGCATCTAGATTGATTTAAACCCTAGAGAGAGAGGAATAATGAAGCTTCAAAACAAAGACTCTGATTTATTGATGGGTCTGACTGCTAGCATTTATGGGAGTTTAAGATGCATAAGGTAAGAGGACTTTATAAAGGACAACTTTTAAATAATTTGTCAGATGCAAGAGGCAAATATTCGTTTCCTAAATGCAGTCAGTTGGAGGCTGATGTTGGGAAAATTTTCTTCGACATCTTTCCAGGTTAGCTTTATCCATTAGTAATTCAATGCTAAAATTGACGTGTTTCTAGACATGAAAACTATATTGAGTTCCCATTGTGATACCTTTTGGTTTTAATGCATGTTGTGGACGGTTATAAATTACAACACTGGGTTTTTTTGGGAAATTGCACTCCCACTCGCACTCGGCCTCGTGCTCTGGCAACACTGGTTGGATTTCATAATACATACTCTATTTTTTGTGTTTAAATTAATATGGTTTCACTCCTGAAGACACTAGTTTTATTTCTTATGACCTATGTGATAAATTGTGGAGCAAAGAGAAATGCAGAGAGAAAGAATAGAACAGTATATTGAAAAATATGAAGAAGTATAGAACTCAGAAGATAGTTACAATGTAAGATGGTTGAGTTGTATATGCTCAAGCAAGACAAAAATAGAATTTACAACTGTCCAGTATAGCTGGCAATGTACGGTCATACTGTTGAGGGTACAATATATTTAACACTCCCTCTTAGACTCAACAGTTACAATCAACAACATTGACTATGCCTAAGTGCTGTCTCTGGAAGTCAAAAACTGACTTTCCTAGTGGCTTGATGAAAATATCAGCAAGTTGATCTCTAGAACCACAAAATTGTAGTGCAATGTCATCATTATTGACTAACTCGTGTATGAAATGAAACCGAGTGTCAATGTGTTTACTTTTCTTGTGAAACACATGGTTCTTGGATAATGCAATTGCTGATGTATTGTCACAGAAAATAGGAGTTGGATCCTTCTCTGTTTGTGACATGTCTTTCAATAATGTTCTAATCCATACATCTTGACATGAAGCTAAGGTAGCAGCTACATACTCTGCCTCTGCAGAAGATATTGATACAATCGGCTGCTTCTTCGATGCCCATGAAATCAGGTTCGTGCCCAGTTGAAAAACATATCCTGATG